>BSBK01002313.1:2500-20000 GCA_027943335.1 Chamaecyparis obtusa | reverse complement strand
TTATATACTACCCTCTGAATTTGTCAAGGTGACATTATTTGTGAACACTTCTTTTGAGTTTGATTTTGTATTTTGATTTAGTCAGCTTCTGTTTGGTTGCATGTCAGATGGTTTGATGTGGTCTTGGTGTTAAAATGGTTTGGAGAATTAATTAAGATTAATTAAATAATTATACCTTATGATACATTAAAATATTAAATATAAGGTTGATTAATTAATTACCTATGTATAATAAATAATTTAATTATAGTCTGAATAATAATTGAAGAATTTAATTATTATTATTAAATAAAAATTAATATTTAAATGCATAAAAGAATTTAAATGATATTTAATTGAAGTTGCATATCTTTATTAATTAAAATTAATCATGCACTTTTGAATGCATAAAGTTTGATGAAAACAATATTGAACTCAGATTATGAGTTCATTTGTGCAACTTAATTATATTTGAGTGAAGTGATATTTAATTTGAGTTGCATATTTTATTAATTAAAATAATAATAATAATAATAAATCATGCAATTCAAAAAGCACTTTTTTTATAAAAATCAGAAGTTAACCTTTTAAAATCAAGTTGAGTTAAAGTGACCTAAGTTGAGAAAAAATTAAATGAATAATTCTTTTAATTAATTAAAGTTGATAAAAGCAATATTGGATATGAGTTCTTATTTCTAGGATTTAGAGTTAACTATTTTATTGTTTCTATCAGTTGAGTTCTATTTTTTATTAGGAGTTGCATGTTTCAGATCTGATTGCTAGGTTTTCTATATTGAAATCCTTTTGGACATTATTCCACACAAAGGTTTTAGGAATTATAGGCTTTGTCTTTGGATTTGGAATTGAAGGAATTTTTGAAAGCTTGGATTTTTGGGTTGAAATTGGTCTTTATTGTTTCATAGCATCAGTGGATTAAGGTAGAGTTTTGAAATTACTTTGCATTTTTCTTTTTAAAAGTGATGTGAACCTAACCTCTTCAGAACATGTGTAGACAGTCAAAAATTAGTCAGAAGTAGCATATACCTAACATATAGAAAACTATTCATAGGCCACCTCAGATTGAGCTAAAACGGGAGCACCCTATCACCATTTGATTTGCTCTGATAATAGGGATGTGGGCGTGCTCTCAAATCACAACAATCATGTCCCCAAAATTGTTTAGGAAGGATTAGGATCATTTAGGAACCATGTATACCCCATAATGGCACAAAAATAGGTATGGTGAACATGTTTTGCCCCTAGAGTCCCAAGGATCCCAATGAAGCAAGATGCAGATTCTAGGCTATGAATGCTTATGAAAAGTTGATTTTAACCAGGAGATGAGTGTGATATGAATGAAAATGATATGTAAAGCTTGAAAATGAACTAGGTTAATCCATTAAGCTATGCTAAGATGAGCTATGAAAGTATAAAATAAAAGTATATCTAACCATTAGGAGATATGCTAAGATAATTTAGAGGTAATTTAACATTATAAAAATGCATGAAAATGATATGTGAATTGGTTATTTTTCTCTTGGAAGGGAGGCTATTTATCAGATTTGGACAAGGGCTTGGGTTAGGAAGGGCAGTTAGGGTCAGATTCAAGGTTAGGGGTAGAGTTTGGGGTATGGTTAGGGGTTGAGGTTAGGAAGGGATAGGATGACATTGATGGGTTGAAAGGCCCAAAGGTTGCTCACACATGTGTGAGAAATACTTGGGAAGTGTGCTTAGGGAATAATGGTGGAAGAGGAGACATAGGCTCTCATTTATGGTTGTAAGAGCCATAAATGAGGGTGTAAGAGGGCTATTAATGACTCTTACAAAGTCATTAATGAGGGTTGACTTAGGGGTCAAAGAGGGTGGATTAACCTAAGAGGGTTAGGAATCCATCCCTAATCCAGGTTAGGGAGTGATTAGGGATGGGTAGATAGGTTTAGGGCTTTCTAGAAGTTTCTAGGGTTTTGAGGTTTAAATAAATATTTAATTTATTTAAGGATTGTGACACTTTTTATTAAATATTAATTTAATAAATAGAGGGATTAATATTTAAATAAGATTTAAATATTTTTGGGAGAGATCTTTTAATTAAATGTTTTTAATTAAAATAGGAGAGAATAATGGCATAATAATTAATTAATTAATTAATGATGATGATGATTTCATCGGGGGTTTTTGCAAAATAAAATATTTTTATTTGGAAAAGAGATTTTAGGTGTCTACAAAAACATTATTTACATCATGTTTACCATATATTTTTTTGGATTGATTGTTTCATGGTTTCTATTGTTTGAGGTTTTGGATTTGAAAGACTTTTTGGGTTTTGTTGCGTGAGGATAAATTCTTGTTTATGTTAATATTTATTAAACTCTAGATCTTTAGTTGGGAATATATCCTTTTGATACAAGGATGGGGACCTTAGGGGCCAAATGATGGCACACCCTATAGATTGAGCCTACTCAACAACATGTAGAAGCAACAACAACATAGTGAGAGAGAGAAAGAAGGATCATTGATATATTAACTTCATTCAAATTGATTCATACATGTCAGGTTGTAAGGGCTTCCCAATTACAGCCAGATATTACAATGAAATAAAGAAGTCCTCAAACATGCAAGGATCTATCAACAATCTTGATTCTACTATCTTCTATCTTCTATTTTAACTCCCTCCTAAACTCTAACCAAACAACTATACTTATACAAGAGGCTACCAAACTGAGTCAGCCTTCAAATCCACAATCAATGGAAGGAACGATCAAATCTGGGACCACATGCTTCCCAATGATGGATACTAGCATTAAATCTATGACCCATAATCAATACACAAGTCGGCCTCAACAAAAACTTAAAATAAACTACTCGGTAAGCAAGGATGACTGAGCAACAGACAAGCATCACCGAGTGCCAATGAAACAACCAACCACCCAAGAGATAACCAGCCATACTCGGTAACCAAAGGAAACTGACAAACTTGGTCAAAGAAGGAACCGAGCAACACAGAAAAACTTCAAAAACAAAATTGGTGACACAGGATTGCCAAGGACCAAGATGCTCCTGCATTAGACACCTAGGGTTATTTAGAAATGATTCTCTAAATCATTTAGTAGGTCTGGTCTGAGCTACATCCAACTTAGACTATAAAATCCATGAACTGTCTTCAATCGGTCTATTTTTCCACTTTTCCAGATATTCCATATATTGTTTACCTCTTGTACTCTTGTCAATTCTTTGTTCCAAAATCTGCTCAACTTCTTCATTCTACTTCTTAGGATATTCCATTGATACTATCATGTCTTCATTAGGTTCATGATACTCATACATATCAACAATGTTGAAGATCGGTGATATGTCCATGTCATCAAGTAACTCAATCTGATATGCATTTCCACTGTCAAAATTCTTCAAACTCTTGCAAGGTCCAAACTTCTTCATCTTCAACTTCCCATATGTCCCAATAGGAAATCGACCTTTCTTCAAATGAACCATCACTTTATCACCAACATCAAAAGTCTTATGTCTCCTTGATCTATCAACTCTGTCTTTGTATTTCTAATTACTCTCTTCCAGCTTAATTTTCACATCTTCATGCAACGTCTTGATGTACTCAACAAATTTCACTCCTTCAGCACTTCTCTTACTTTCATCAGCAATGTCTCTCAAATCATATATACCTCTTGGCTATATGCCATTCACAATCTCAAATGGTGTCTTTCCAGTACTCCTATTCACTAAATTATTGTATACAAACTCTGCTTGTGCCAACACAGAATCCTAATTACTAGGTGTGTCTCCAACTAAACATCTCAAAAGATTTCCCAAACTTCTATTTATAACTTATGTCTGACCATCAGTTTGTGGGTGAAATGTAGAACTATATTTCAACTCAGTGCCAAAATTTCTCCAAAGAGTTTTCCAAAAGTATCCAACAAATTTATTGTCTCGGTTAGAGATAATACTCCTTGGTAATCCATTCAATCTGACAATTTCCTTAAAGAAAAGATTTTCTACATGTACTACATCTGATGTCTTTCTACAAGGTATAAAATGTTCCATCTTTGAAAATATATCTACCACAACAAATATAGAATCATTACCTTTTACTGTCTTTGGTAAGAAAAGAAAAAATCCCATACTGATGTCAGTCCAAGGTTCCTCAGGTACAACAATCGGTGTATACAATCCAGTATTATGACTTACTCCTTTTGCAACTTGACAAATTCCACAACTTTTCACAAAATTCTGAACATCTTTATACAACTGTGGCCAAAATTATTTCTCTTTAAGAAAATTCATAGTTTTATCAATACCAAAATGTTTAGCCAAACCACTACTATGTTTCTCCTTCATCAAATTAGTTCTCATTTGTCCTCTCAGTATACATAATTGAATACCTTTAAACAACATACCGTCTTGAATGAAATATTCTTCCCATTTTGTACTTCGTTGATCTTGAATAGGTGTTGTGCACTTTCTCCATGGCTCATAAAAATTAGGATTAGTTTCATACAAATCTCTCATCTCATCAAAACCAAGAACTTCAATTTTCATCTTAGTCATCAAAGATCTTCTTCTACTCAATGCATCGGCAACTTGGTTAGTGACTCCATTTTTATGTTTGATCACAAATGTATAACTTTGCAAATACTCAACCCATTTCATATGTCTCTAATTCAACTTATTTTGACTACCCAAGTATTATAAAGCCTTATGATCAGTATACAACACAAATTCACTCGGTATCAAATAGTGCCTCCATTTCTTTAGTGGTTGAACAATAGCATAGAATTCTTGATCCTACACAAAATATTTCCTTCTAGCATCATTCAACTTTTCACTAAAGAAAGCAACGGGTTTACCTTCTTGACTCAACACAACTCCAATTACACTACCAATTGCATCACATTCCACTTGAAATACCTTATTGAAATCAGGCAATGCCAAAATAGGCAATTCAAAAACCTTCTTCTTTAGAGTCTCAAAACTTTTATCAACTCCATGAATCCACTTGAATTCTTTTTATCTCCTCTCATAGTCTCAATCATAGCATTACAAATTGAATTGAAATTCCTTATGAACATTCGGTAAAAACTTTCCAAACCATGAAATGATCTTACCTCACTAGCATTTACAAGTGTAGGCCAATTCAGAATAGCTTCAACATTTTCAAGATCCATCTTCAAACCATCAACTGAAATTACAAATCCCAAATACACAATCTCCTCTTTCATGAATGAACACTTTTTCAGATTTATCAGCAACTTTTCTTCTTTCAATCTTTGCAAAACTTGCCTAACATGCAACAAATTTTCTTCTCTGATCTTATTGAATATCAGAATATCATCAAGATAAACAATCACAAACTTACCCAAGAATTTCTTCAAAACTTCATTCATCAACCTCATAAAAGTACTCAGTGCATTAGTTAAACCAAAAGGCATAACCAACCACTCATACAAACCTTCTTTTTTCTTGAAAGTAGTCTTCCATTCATCACCTTCTCTAATTCTTATCTAATGATACCCACTTTTCAAATCAATCTTTGTAAAATACTTTTCTCCTGTCAAACTGTCCATTATGTCAACCATTCTTGGTATAGGAAACCTATACTTCACTATTATCTTATTGATTTCTCTAGAATTAGTACACATTCACCATTCTCCATTCTTTTTAGGTTCCAATACCGTAGGTACTACACAAGGACTCAAACTTTCTCTAATCAAACCTTTATCCAGCAACTCTTGAATCTATCGGTTTAATTCCTAATTCTTGATAGGTCTCAACCGATGAGGTGCCTTATTTGGTAAACTCACTCCAAGGATTAGATCCATGCAATGATCAATACTTCTCTTTGATGGAAAACCATCAAGTACATTATCAAAAAATTTATCACTATACTCGGTGAGTAACTTATCAATCTCCTCAGGGACATTATCCTCTATTTTCTTACTCAGTTTGTTAGGAATCACAGCAAAACATACATCATTCTTCTTCAAATCCTTAACAAAATTCCTTCCTTCCATCAAGAAAACTTTCACAAATGTGCAAACATTACTAAAAAGTTCTTCCACTAGCCACAATAGTATACTTATGCAATCTCCCATCATATATAGCATGTCTATCATATTGCCAAGGTCTACCCAACAAAATATGACGACAATCCATAGGCATGATATCACACAACACCTTATCATAGTACTTTCCAATTTTAAAATTCACATAACATTGTTCACTTACCAAGAGTGTATGCTCATCTTTGATCCATGAAATTAGATAGGGCTTTAGATGTTTCAACCTTTCCAACTGCAACTTTGTAACCATGTCCTCAGATGCCAGATTCTCTAAGCTACCACTATCAATGATTACCTTCCAAACTTTTTCAGAAACTTTACATCTGGTCTAGAACAAACTTTTCCTTAATAGATCTTCCTTTTTACTTTCATTCCACAATTCTCTTCTTACAATCAAGTTATTTTCCTTCTCAGGTTCATTCGGTGACTCTTCTTGCACCAAAGCATTTCTACTGCTACCAGCCTTCTTACTAGTATGTGTACATTCAAATGATCTATGTCCTTCTCCATAATTATAACAAGTTCCTCCAAAATTACCTCTACTATAACCACCTCAGTAGTTAATTCCTCTACCTCTAGATGAACTTTCACCTTTCCACTTGGTCTTGCCTTTATCTAGATTTGTCTTTTCAAGTTCAGATCTACTATTTTCACCATAAGATCTACCTCTTCCTCTAGGGAATCTACCATCTCAACCTCTTTGTCTCTCTTCATGTCTCTTGTTAAATTTCTTCTCAGCCTTCAATGCAAATTGATAAGCCTCTTCAATGTTCTCCAACTTGACCAAACTAATTTCCTCTTGGATGGAAACTCTCAAACCATTCAGGTATCTAGAAATTCTTTCCACATCATCCTCATCATGTCCATATATAATATCTAATCTATAGAATTCCTCAATATACTCTTTTACTGAGCTATCTTTCTACCTTAAACTTTGCATTCTCCTAACTAGGTTAATTTGATAATCACAAGGTAAGAACTTTCCTTTCAATTTATTCACCATTCTATTCCATACCTTGATTTTGTCTTTGCCTTTATTTTTCCAATCCAATTGCAAATGTTCCCACCACATGGATGCATGACCTTTCAACTTTGTGCCTGCAATTTTCACCTTCTTTTCCTCAGATACATTTTCATATTCAAAATACTTTTCCATTTCAGTGATCCAGTCTATCAACTCATTAGAATCCAATTTTCCACTATATTCAAGGCGATTGAAATGTGGTGTTGACTTAAAACTTTTCAAGGCCTTCAAGAATCTTTCCTCACCCTGATCCATCACAAGTATAGGTTCTGCTTCACCTTGTTCCATTTCAACTTCATCATCACTAACATATTCAAGATGTCTCCCTCTTCTCTGGGTTGTTTCAACAACTTCTAATTTAGCAGCAAGTTGTCTCAACATGCCTGCCAATCCTAGATCTACTTCTCACCTCCCATGAACCATCTTGAAAACCCTTGCAATTGCAGGTCAGATCGTAATCTGCCACCCCACAATAATTCAACTAGGGCTTCACAAGAAGGAACCTACAAATCTAGATCTGCAGACCTAGATCCAGATCTCACCTCTCTCTGATACCACCTGATGCAAGGACAGGGACCTTAGGGGCCAAATGATGGCACACCCTATAGATCCAGCCTACTCAAAAACATGTAGAAGCAACAACTTATGGAGAGAGAGAAAGCAGGATCATTGATATATTAACTTCATTCAAATTTATTCATACATGTCGGGTTGTAAGGCCTTCCCAGTTACGGCTAGATATTACAATGAAATACAGAAGTCCTCAAACATGAAAGGATCTGTCAATGATCTTGATTCTACTATCTTCTATCTTCTATCTTAACTCCCTTTTAAACTCTAACCAAATAACTATACTTATACAAGAGGCTACTGAACTGAGTCGGCCTTCAGATCCATAATCAACAGAAGGAACGGTCAGATCTGGGACCACATGCTTTCCAATGATGGATACCAACATTAAATTTGTGACCCATAATCAATGCACAAGTCAGCCTTAATAGAAACTTAAAATAAACTACTCGGTAAGCAAGGATGACTGAGCAATAGACAAGCATCATTGAGCACCAGTGAAACAACCAACCACCCAACAGATAACTGACCATACTTAGTAACCAAAGGAAACTGACCAACTCAGTCAAAGAAGGAACCGAGCAACACAAACAAACTTAAAAAAAAATTGGTGACACAGGATTGCCAAGGACCCAAGATGCTCCTGCATCACCTTTTAGAGAAGACTATATGAAAAATATATATCATTATGCATATGAGCATACATATTTTTATAGAATTAAAAGAAAATATGAAATATATATTCACTTGCATGTTATTTAAGGAATATATATTCAGTTGCGTGTTATGTAGAAAAGATATATTCATTTGCATGTAATTTAAGGAAGATATATTTAGTTGCATGTTATTTAGGAAAAAAATATTCAGTTGCATGTTATTTAAGAAAGATATATTCAATTTCATGTTATTTAAGGAAGATATATTAAGTTGTGTGTTATTTAAAAAAGATATATCCAATTACATGTTATTTAAAGAAGATATATTCAGTTGCATGTTATTTAGGAAAGATATATTTAGTTGCATGTTATTTAGGAAAGAAATATTCAGTTGCATGTTATTTAAAGAAGATATATTCAATTGCATGTTATTTAGAAAAGATATATTCAATTGCATGTTATTTAAGGAAGATATATTCAGTTGCATGTTATTTAAGAAAGATATCCTTTTTGGAATTTGCATGCAGCAGTGTTCAATTTTAGAAATTCTATTTTTTTTAAAAACAATTAAAAATCTTTTTTTAAATTTGCATGTAGAAGTATTCTATATTTAGAAATTCTATTTTTATAAAAAAATTAAAGACAAAATTAATAATTATTTTAGGTTATTCGGTAAACTTAGTATCATGTTTTAGGTTATTTTCTCCAAGATTCTCTCGCAGGGCATTACATTGTTGGATCAAAGCATTCCCCATAGCATCAAGTGGGAGAGACAATCTCAAATAATTTTCCATGAGAAACATGAAAAAATAGACCAAACTGGTGTTAGAATAACTGAGAGGGGGGGGTGAATCAGTTATCTAGTGTCCCAATACAAAATGTATAATTCAAAACAATTTCTTCAATTTTTGCTCGCCGGTAAGCAATAATAACTCTTACTGTCTGTGCTTTTATCGATTACCAGTCTAATACTTATAACTATTTACTGATCAAATCTAATATGTAACATGAAAATTATGATAACAAACAAATATCACAATCAACACATAACACAAGAGATTTAACGTGGAAACCCTGTAAAGGGAAAAACCACCTGGGACCGGCAACCCAAAATTGTTCTCTTCTGAAGTGAGATCGGTTAACACCCAACCTTGTTAAAGGTTACAAACACACTGTCAGGTGTGACCTTGTTAGAGGATTTTTGACTAGAAGTTATCATCCAACTAGCATTCACTATGGGGTTGATAGGATAACAATGTTCATTCTATGAATGATACATCATAAGACTTTCAGAGTCCACTCAGTTAAGAGATTTAGACTGTATACAATGGTTAAATATGTAACAGTAAAATGACCTGCCTTAATACAAATTCAATTGCAGATTACAGATCAATATTCAGTCCATACAAATCCTTCTGATCAATAATTCACTTCAGATTCAATACTGTATCAACTTACTTTCTATCGATAACTGCTGTTTGTAGCTCGGTAATTGCTCTGCAGCTCGGTTCTTACTAACTAGTATGATCAGAATGAATGAAAACCTTATTCACGTGATAATCCTCCAGCTTCTTCTTCTTCTAGCATTTTCATAAAGAAATTATGTTCTCTTATATAGACGTGTAAATCATTTTCTTCTCCACCATCAAATTTTGCCGCTTAATCACATTCATAGATTTTGCCACTTAAAAATTTCTCAGTACTTGTGTCAATAACATGTTTCAATTTGCTCCGTTAGATCTTTGAATTTTGTCAGTCATTGATCTGAGTAAAAAACTTTATCTATTACCTCGATGTTATACTCTTGCCAGCTCATCAATCTTATTGGCTAAACTATTCATTTAATTCATTCTATTCTCCTTGGTTAACAAAGAATGCATTGGTGAACACTGCTTAGTTAATACCGCGGTCGGTGTACACTACACTCCATCGGTGTATACTAGAAATGCTTCATTTACCGACAACACTACTTTGTGTCTTTCAACTCTATACTTCATTATAGATGAATGCAACATAATGAAGTTAATATCATCAAGTCATAGACTCATCAACAAGTTACTTAATGTGTTCCTTATCCTCATCTGTCATGTACATCTTTCCTCATGTAGATTTCTCTATTCTTCATCTCTTTTCCATTTTTCTTCAGATGTCTTGGTGTAGTAACTTACAAGATAAGTGTTGTCAAACTAGTTGACATCAATGACAACATAATACTAATTTAATCATATTACATATCTAATCAGCAACTTCTCAGTAATCTTTAATCATAGATTCTTCAATCAAATTCCAAATCAGTTGTAGTCCAACAATCTCTCCCTTTGGCATTGATGGCAACTCAAGTAATATGAAATGTACCATACACATACCAAACATACATTCCACAACTTTGTGAACAAATGTTGTAAGTCGAATAGACTTAATATGTTTAATCACTACATTACTAAACTAGCATTAAGTAATACAACTTTACCTTTCTGTAGTTGTGATCTTTTCAGTTCTCCTGTTCTTGCTTCTATTCTTTGTAACTGATCTTCAATACTCTGTCTCATTCAAATTGTCTCTCCCTTAGATAATTATCGTTGGTGCTTGTTCCTTTTTATATTTTGTTTATCTCTCCCCTTTTCATTTCATATGGTTTATCTCTTCCTTTGACAGCAATGCCAAAGAAACAAATAGACAATCAACTCTGTAGTAGCCAAGTAACTCTCTATGGTGTTTAGTACTTCCTCTGTATCTCTGTATACTGATATCTCATCGGTTCAAGTTCTCAAGCTTAATCACAACCTTGAACATGATTCAAAGTGTAAACTATGCTGCATCAACATGAATGATCTTTTGATAAAATTTGGTCGATGCAACATCCAGATCACCTTACTGACCAATAGACAGGGGACATACCCCAAGTCTAGTCCTCAAGTATTCAAATGTGTCCTTCGGTAGGGGCTTTGTAAAAATATCTGCAAATTGTTCTTTAGATGTAAAAAATTCTAACTTTACTTGCTTCTCTTGCACTTGTTCTCTTAAGTAATGATACTTAATCGATATATGCTTTGTCTTAGAGTGCATCACAGGATTCTTTGAAATATTAATAGCACTAGTGTTGTCACAGTATATAATCACCAGGTCAGTGATTACCTCATTCATTCCTTCCAACACTTTTTTGATATATGCAATGTTTGAACAATTAGTAGCAGTAGCAACATACTCTTCTTTAGCTATAGACTGAGAAATACAAGCCTGATTTTTACTTGTCCAGGTTACAAGTCTTTCACCAAAGAAAAATGCTCCTCTGGTGGTGCTTTTTCTATCATTCATATTTCTAGCCCAATCAACATTGGTGTAAACTTTTAGTTCAAACTTCCCTTAGAATACCATAATCCATAATTTTCTATTTTCTTCAAGTATCTTAAGATCCTTTTTGTAGCAATCATGTGTGATTCTCTAGGGTTAGCAGAAAATCTTGCAACAATTCCCACAACATGTGCTATATCTGGCCTATTGTGAACTACGTACATTAACTTACCAATCATAGATCGGTAAAGTGTCTGATTTACCTCAATAGTTTCATTCTCCTTTGTTAATTTACATCTAGTAGCCATCGATGTTCCTACAGGTTTAGCATCTTCCATGCCAAATGTCTTCAGTACTTCCTTTATGTATTTAGATTGTGTGATGAATATGCCATCACTCTGCTGAATCACTTGTAGTCCAAGAAAGAACTTAATCTCTCTAAACATAGACATTTCAAATTCCTTTTTCATTTCATCAGCAAATGCCTTGCAGACAAGATCTGAGCCACCAAAGATAATATCATCAACAAAAATTTCAGCAATGATAATAGTATCATCAGTATCACCTTTCACATATAGATTATTGTTTTCACTTGTTCTAACAAATCCAATACTTAACAAGGAAGTATGCAGTCTTTCATACCATGCTCTTGGTGCTTTCTTTAGTCCATATAAAGCTTTATGTTATCTACATACCATATCTTTATTGTCGGGATCAACAAATCCTTCAGGTTGTTCAATGTAGACTTCTTCTTCAAGTATACCATTCAAAAATGCTGACTTCATATCCATTTGATAGACTTTGAATTTCTTATGTGCAGCATATGCAAGTAGCATTCTAATTCCTTCTAATCTAGCAATAGGTGCAAATGTCTCACCATAGTCAATGCCTTCTTCCTGTGCATATCCCTTGCATACTAATCTAGCTTTATTTCTTGTGACTTCACCATTTTCATTCAATTTATTCCTGTATATCCACTTAGTACTAATAACATTCTTATCTTTTGATTAGGGTACTAAGGACCAGGTTTTGTTCTTTTTTATTTTTTCTATTTCCTCTTTCATTGCATTAACCCATTCTTCATTCTCTAATGCAACTTTCACAGTTTTAGGTTCAAACTCACAAATTACACATGTACCTTGTCTTGTTTTACTTCTGGTTTGCATTCCAGCATGTCTGTCTCCAATGATTTGTGTTTTAGGATGATGTCTCCTAACAAAACTAGCCAAACTTGATTTCTCCTTTCTTGTTCATCCTGCTCAGGGTCATTTCCTTGCTCGGCAGCTTCTTCATGTTCATCAGTTTGTGGTGCCTATTGTACTGCATTGTTTCTCTGCTGACTAGTTGTTATAGCTTGCGGTGTCGGTAGATAATCTGGATGTTCGATGTAAGTGAATCTACCATAATCTTCTAGTTCCTTTGTACTTTCCTCTATGTACTTGTCATCAAACTCATCAACATGAACATTAGTACTTTCAACAATCTTATTTGTAGCCTTATTCAAACATTTGTATGCTTTACTTGTAGTGGAATATCCAAGAAATATTCTTTCATCTCCTTTAGAATAAAATTTTCCATTTCTCTCATCTTTCAAGATAAAGCATTTACTTCCAAAATTTTTGAAATAACTTATAGTAGGTTTGTGTCCAAACCATAGTTCATAAGGTGTTCAGTTGGAGTCCTTCTTCAGTTGTACTTGGTTAAGAACATAAATAGCTATGTTGATAGCTTCCCTCCAATATGTCTGAGCAACATTCTTCTCTATCATCAATGTTCTAGCACAGTCAATTATAGACCTATTCCTTCTTTCAACAATGCCTTTTTACTGAGGTGTCCTCGGTGTAGATACCTGCCTCTTGATTCCATGCTCATTGTAAAATTTAGTAAATTCATCAGAGATAAATTCACCTCCTCTATCAGATCTTAAGCACTTTATTTCCTTACCAGTTTCTTTTTCTATCTTAGCTTTATCTTATCTTATCTTAATTTTTTTCCTTACATTTTGAAAGCTTCATATTTCTCTTTCAAGAACATAACAGTCATTAGTCTAGTGTAATCATCAACAAAAAGAATAAAATATCTATCACCAGAACATTTCTGAGTTCTGATAGGACCACACAGGTCAGTATGAACCAATTCAAGTATCTTCTTTGTTGAATAGTCCTTGCTTTTAAAACTAGACTTAGTCATCTTACCTTTCTAACATTCATGGCACATGGCATGATCAGGTTTTATCAAGTTAGGCAATCCTCTAATTCTTTTCTTTCTACTAATCTTGATCATGTTGTCAAAGTTCACATGGCATAACCTTCGATGCCACAACCAAGCATCTTCATCCTTTATTAACAAACAAGAAGAATGATCTATATCAAGATAGAATAGATTACCTCTAGATTGTGTACCAGTTTCGACAAGTCTTCCTCCATCATCATAAATCTTCACCTTTTTGCTCTCAAAAGCCAGTCGGTGGCCTGAATTTTTCAGCTGAACCACACTTATCAAATTATAGTTCAGTCCATCTACCCAATATGCATTTTCACATTGTAGTCTATCATTGATCATCAGTGAGCCTTTACCTCTTACCATACAAGGTGCATCATTTCCCATTCTCACAGATCCTCCATTATATTCAACAAGATGATCAAACTTCTCTACATCACTGTCATATGATGTGTGCAACCACTGTCTATGATCCATGTATCATTTCTTCTTACTTTAGAGATCAGTGTTGTCTCTTCATGTTTCTCTTCCTCTTCTGAGTCATCTTTCATAGCAACAAATACAAATTCTCTATAATCATCAGAATCAGATTCAGTTTCAATATCTTCAACTATGTAACATACCTTTTTGCCTTTTTCATCTCAGTTGTTGTGTCGGTAACCTTTGTTGACTCTTCTTCCATAGCTTCCTTCAGATCGGTCTTTGGATCTATCATCATCTTTCTTCTATGGACATCTAGCAGTGATGTGACCGACTTCTTTACAATTAAAGCATGCTAAAGGTAGCTTACCTCTATACCTTCCTTTTCCTTTGGGCAATCTTCTAGCCATAAGTGCTTCAATCTCATCAAGTTAATCATCGGTATTGTCATCACTATCACAATTCTGACTCTTCCTGCTAGACTTTCCAATCTTCAGAGAAGACATGAAAGAAGATTCAATAGAAGGAACAACAATATTATCAAAATTGTTTAATTCAAAGTTTGTAAGTTTACCAATCAGAGTGTCAAGAGTGAGGTTGGATGTAGCTCTTGTTTCATGAATTGCAAAAATCTTGATTGCATAAATTGGTAGCAAAGTTCTAAGAATATTGCTTATCACTGTTTCATCATCAATCACTCCATCAGATGCTCTAATAGCATGTACCACCTCTTTGAGTCTATTTGAATATTGGACAATGTTCTCACCTTCTTTCATTTTCATATCATCAAATCTACCTCTCAGACTTTCAGCTTGCGCTCTTTTGACATTCAGATCTCCACTGTAGATTTGTGCTAATTTATCCCACATTCCTTTGGCAGTTGTGCATGTCTTGATATCTTCAAATTTAGTGTCGGTATAGGCAGCAGCAAGTTCCATCATAGTAACATTGTGTTCATGCTTATCCTTTAGTTGATCAATAGTTAGGGGACCAGTGGGTGGTTGCATGTAGTCATTTTGCATCAGATCTAGTGCTGAGTTCCCAATTCTAGATATGTGTAGCTTCATTCTACTTTTCCATACTGTGAAGCTCTCTTTATTTAGTTTCGATACTTCCCTCTTATACATCTTGAGACCTTTATGCTTAAGTCCTTAAAACTCTATTCCAAGCAACTTTTCTCTGATACCAATTGTTAGAATAACTGAGAGGGGGGGGGGTGAATTAGTTATCTAGTGTCCCAATACAAAATGTATAATTCAAAACAATTTCTTCAATTTCTGCTCATCGGTAAGCAATAATAACTCTTACTGTTTGTGCTTTTATCGATTACCAGTCTAATACTTATAACTGTTTACCGATCAAATCTAATATGTAACATGCAAAGTATGATAACAAACAAATATCACAATCAACACATAACACAAGAGATTTAATGTGGAAACCCTGTAAAGGGAAAAACCACCTGGGACCAGCAACCCAAAATTGTTCACTCTTCTAAAGTGAGGTCGGTTAAGACCCAACCCTGTTAAAGGTTACAAACACACTGTCAGGTGTGACCTTGTTAGAGGATTTTAGACTAGAAGTTATCATCCAACCAACATTCACTATGGGGTTGATAGGATAACAATGTTTATTCTATGAACGATACATCATAAGACTTTCAGAGTCCACTCAGTTAAGAGATTTAGACTATATACAATGGTTAAATATGTAACAGTAAAATGACCTACCTTGATACAACTTCAATTGCAGATTACAAATCAATATTCGGTCCATATAAATCCTTTTGATCAATAATTCACTTCAGATTCAATACTGTATCAACTTACTGTCCGTCGGTAACTATTGTTTGTAGCTCAATAATTGCTCTACAGCTCAGTTCTTACTAACCAGTATGATTAGAATGCATGAAAACCTTATTCACGCGATAATCCTGCAGCTTCTTCTTTTGGCATTTTCATAAAGAAATTATGTTCTCTTATATAGACGTGTAAATCATTTTTTTCCCCACCATTAGATTGTGTTGCTTAATCACATTCATAGATTTTTCCGCTTAAAACTTTCTCAGTACTTGTGTCAATAACACATTTCAATTTGCTCCGTTAGATCTTCTTTGAATTTTGTCAGTCGTTGATCTGCGTAACAAACTTTATTTGTTACCTTGATGTTATACTCTTGCTAGCTCATCAATCTTATCGGCTAAACTAATCATTTAATTCATTTTGCTCTCCTCAATTAACAAAGAATGTGTTGGTGAACACTGCTCGGTTAATACTGCGGTCAATATACACTACACTCCGTCGGTGTATACTAGAAATGCTTCATTTACCGACAACATTGATTTGTGTCTTTTAGCTCTATACTTCATTATAAATGAATGCAACATAATGAAGTCAATATCATCAAGTCATAGACTCATCAACAAGTTACTCAATGTGTTCCTTATCCTCATATGTCATGTACATCTTTCCTCATGTAGATTTCTTTACTCTTCATCTCTTTTCCATTTTTCTTCAGATGTCTCGGTGTAGTAACTTACAAGATAAGTGTTGTCAAACTAGTTGACATCAATGACAACATAATACTGATTTAATCATATTACATATCTAATCAGCAACTTCTTAGTGATCTTTAATCATAGATTCTTCAATCAGATTCCAAATCAGTTGTAGTCCAACAACTGGATGCAATAAGAAAATACCATGGAGAAGTGTGACAGAAAAAGTTGGAATTCACAGCCAACATGGTAAATGCTCTACTATGTGTGAAAAGAACAGATATGATTTTGTTTGCAATTAAAAACATTTTACTGACGATTGTAAAATAGTTTTCCTCCTATCAAAAAAGTGACACGTGGTAAAATGATGATAAAAAAAGGCCACTTGGACGTGTCCCAGGCTTTCTATCTAAATTGAAAATTATCGTTACAAGCATAAGGATTAAAAAAAATACAACAATAAATATACCAATTGATCAACTATGTTCAATGATTATCAGTTTGCTACTGCCACTTCATGCCACAATCCAAGTTCTTATTCAGCCCCCCGCTCTGGTTTTCCCTTAGATTTACTAAAATTGTTCAATGTTTGAAACTCCACATACTGTGGTAAATGATACTTTTCAGCCTATTATATTCAAAATAACACCCATATTGTTTCAATGTTAGGAACTCCATGAGATAATGCCAAATGGGATCTTTATTTTTAATTTTTTTAGAAGGTTGGGCTGGTCTGAAAAATTGAAGTGTTTTATGTAGAAACTATAGGAAT
>BSBK01002312.1:0-53412 GCA_027943335.1 Chamaecyparis obtusa | reverse complement strand
TTGTTGATAGAAAGGGTATACATTGTTTTATATTTCAAATATTATGGACAATTTTTTTATCCATCATCCCTTTCAATAAATCGGGTTTCGAAGATGCCTTATTGGCACGGATTTTATCCGGTTAAACCGAAATAATATCAATATAAGTAAATGCATGATAACCGAAGTTGTTTCTATTCCCTTTTTTTCTTATCCTATAAATTATATTATTTATATAATATATAAAAACAGAATGCCAGAAAAGCAAGTTAGCTTTTATTCCTCTCTGCTCTTCGAGACTATTAAGAATATCAATTCTATTGAATATTATTACGTCTTAAATCTTACTCATAGTAATTTTGAGAAATACTTTATGTATCTCTATGTTTTTTACTACTACATGATTTCTACGTTCTATGAATAAATAGGAACAACAAGAAAGATTTTTGTTGCTCTACGAGCTAGAGCAAAGAACTCTATCCGCTCCTTTCCCTTTAATTCAAAAAAAGGGATACTATATTAGATATAATGAAAAATAAACAGTTCCTTTGTTTTCCATTTACCTTTTCTTATCTTTTTGATATCTCAATTCCAATCTATTTTCCACTGGTAGAATGACCAAGATAAAATGTCTTGTACATTACAAGTAAGAATGTTTTGGTACATCATAATCGAATTATGGTTTTAAAGATAAAAGGAAAATGATTCCATCTAGAATTCAGACTATTTTCAATATCAGAATAACTTATATATTAATCAGTCAATGGGTTAGGTTCACTTACTTCTAATTTTTATTTAGTTTAAAAGTAATACGAAATAATTAAGAGATTTATTATGCCTAATCTTATACTATTCCTTGTCTTATTAGTACCAAGATAAAGAAAAAAAACTATATCTCAAAAAAATTCTATATGTTAGTTGTCCTCAATCATATTACATGTTCTATTCCGTTATAACAAAAAAAGGTATATTGCAGTTTTTTTGTTGTTAAAAATAAAAACTGGGCTTTATTGCAAGCAAGAGCCCTTTATCGGGCTTGAACCGATGACTTACGCCTTACCATGGCGTTACTCTACCCCGAGTTAAAAGAGCTTTTGGTCATTTCAAAGTCTATTACATATTTGATATGTAATCAAATAATGGGGTCAATATATTAAGAAATAATTGAATATAGTTAATATTGTCGATCCTGACAACACAAGAAGAATATTCAATAATTAATATGAAAAAAGATTTTTTTTATTGACAAATTCCTAGGGATTTGAATATTATGACAATAAGTAGGCCCCTATCGTCTAGTGGCCCAGGACATCTCTCTTTCAAGGAGGCAACGGGGATTCGATTTCCCCTAGGGGTACTAGGCTAGGAAAGTAATTATAATATCTAATTTATAATAACTTCCCATTTTTTCCTGGGTCGATGCCCGATTGGCTAATGGGGACGGACTGTAAATTCGTTGGCAATATGCCTACGCTGGTTCAAATCCAGCTCGGCCCAATACCAACTTGATAGATTGAGATAGATATCAATCTATCAGGTAAAAAAGGTAATTCGTTTTTGAATCCCCTATACTCTATATAGAAAGAATTGGAACGAACAAATACTTTTGGTAGATTTGAAAGAGAAAAGTTTTTACAACATACGACCCCGGCACAGTTGAATTACTATGACTAATTAGTCAATAAACTGTACCTAGTGGGATTGTAGTTCAATTGGTTAGAGTACCGCCCTGTCAAGACGGAAGTTGCGGGTTCGAGCCCCGTCAGTCCCGATTCAATAAATTGAACAATTGTTTGAGCGATCCCTACCCCAAACAAGAGTAAAAAAGGAAAAGAGAGTAGACTAGAATAGATTTGATCATTTTTTTACACATTTTGTGTGTGGATTCGCCAAATTATCAGCATAGATCTGAATCTTCTTTTACCCTTGAGAAATCAAAAAAGGGTATCGTAGTAAGATAGATCTGTGTTAGGAAGAATACCGCGTAGAGATCTACGCGGTATTCTCTCATATTTAACGAAAAAAAGGTTTTTAATGATTTCTCAAAAATACAAAAGATTCAATTCTATTTTGGTTACTATCCAAACTATTCTGCTCATTCCAGGGTCATGGTCAATTCTTAGGATAAGATAATTGGGAGCTATTCATTGTCTTTTTTTAATAGACATTAACATAGAAATATTTGATTGAGACAAACATTAAATGAATCAAATTGAATTTAATTTGCATGTCTAATGTTATTTTTATTAACGATAAAATTGAATTGAGTCAACCCTTGGAACTATACTAATAAGACGGTGGGATCGATCCATTAGGGGGCCGGATTACTAAATCCGAGATGAATAAGAGATAATAGTATGTTCTACTAGTCCTCCATGGATTCAATCCATTTTTTTTTTGAAAAAAGATACTCTATGAGATCAAATCTCGAGTTATTGTAAAACGAAGCGAAAATCAATCATGGAAGTAAATAACCTTGCATTTATTGCTATTCTATTATTCATTACAGTGCCTACCTGCTTTTCTAATCGTTATTTACGCACAAACGAGGCCTCAAAGCGAACTAGAGTGATTACTTATAATCTAGAATTAGTCTAGATCGTCAGTAAAAAAAAGTAATAACGGTCGGTCTATTTTTTTGAGAAGAAGTAGTACAAAAGAAAAAGGAAAGGAAAATTTTTCCTTTGTACTACTTCTTCTACACAGATTTTGGATAAGTAGATCTAAATTCTCATTTGTCTCGTGGGGACTAATCATAATTTCTTACATATCTCTGGAAAAATTGATGTAGATAAAATATAGGTGTTATTCTGAATAGTATTTGAGAAAGTATTTTTTCTTTTTCTATTTCCATTTTTTTTCAATTTATTTATAATACGAATACGCATTGTTTACTATTACATAGTAATATACAAAATTTTAAATCGTAAAGGCCAAAAATTGATATGGAAAAGACAGAGCAATAATGCTCCATATGCTTTAACATATGTATAGTTAAGAATACTATGGTTCGCTATATACAATTCTACTTCATATTTGATAAATATGAAGTAGAAATTGTGTTTCTAACATGATCAATTTGATATTATTTATCATATCATTGATAATTCAATATTACTAGATCATTAATGATAGTAATTATCTATCATCGTAACGTAAAATCATTTTTTTTTTTGTTTTGAACAGAACGATTAAAAATAGAAAGACTATTAGAATTCTATTAAAATTCCACTTCTACCCCATACTACGAGTGAAAGAGAAAAAGTAAAAACTACCATTAGAGCAGCCCAAGCGATACCGACTATATCCATACGAATCCCTCTCTTTATAAAACTTTCTAAAAAAATAATATCATTATTGATTCTTGATGATAATGGAACTATTAAGAATAGTGCAAAGTGGAAATCCTCTACCTTCCTATTCTGAAAGAAAGCATGAGTCGATAGTAGCGACTTCTCAAAATTGTTTCTTGGAACTAATGACTCTCAACTACCTATCAGATTAGACATTAACGATAAATTTGAATTTTATCTGCTATATTAGCAATAGACCTGAACCTATACAAGTTGTCTTCAAAAGACATGGATACAAATAGAGATTTTTAGATTTGTTTACGCTACCAAGGCGACACCCAGATTTGAACTGGGATCGAGGATTTGCAGTCCCCCTGCCTTACCACTTGGCTATGTCGCCATCCCCACATCTAGTTTAGAAAAGATATTTTGCTTTATCTATCGGAGATGATATGTAGGGTATTTCACATCCTTCTTTATAACTCGGATATGTCGTATAACCAATTTAGAGTCCCTCTAGTATAGAATAGGAATTTAGAGTACCCAATAGTATACTAAATTCACATTTGTCTGTCAATAACTAGAGAATTGATAACTATAGAAATATTCCCATCATATATCATATATTATAAGAAAAGGAAATAGCTTCTTTTTCTTTTCTTTTTTTGATATAGTGAACAAAACATGTCAATTTTTTGTCGAATTTATTCTATTCGTATAGATCAATGAGGAATAAATATCGAAATATATAATATACTTTATAATATAGGATAGCAAACATTCAATGCGATTAGAAGAAAATAAAGGAATATTTACAATTCCCCAATTTGGTAAAATACAACTTGAAGGATTTTTTTCGTTTTATCAATCAAGGCTTAATAGAAGAAATCAATAACTTTTCAAAAATTGAAAGCCCAAATAAAAAGATCAAAATTCTTCTTTTTGGGAATGAATATAAATTAACAGAACCTTTCATTAAAGAGAGAGATGCTGTATATATGTCTCTTACATATAACTGTCCAATTATATGTACCAGCAAGATTGATTAAGAAAACTAAGAAAACTCGTGAAATACAAAACCAGATTTTATATCTGGAAATATTCCTTTGATGAATTCTAAAGGAACTTTTGTAATAAATGGAAATTACAGAGTCGTGGTCAATCAAATAGTAAGAAGTCCCGGTATTTATTACACTTGGGAACGAAACCGTCGGGAAACATTATCTGGATTGGCACAATAATTTCAGATTGGGGAGGAAGATCAAGATTAGAGCTCAATAAAAAAACAGAAAAGATATGGATTCGTATAAACAAAAAAAAAAAAATATCTGTTTTACTTTTTTTATTGGCTATGGGTCTAAATTCCGAAGATATTTTTAACTATAAGAATCTTAAAGCATTTTTTCCAATATTCAAAGGAGTATGATACATACTACGATTGGTATGGCGGGAAGCGGAAAGCTATTTTGAAACTTTATAAAAAACTCTACATAAGTGACGAAAGTGATGAAGAAGAAGAAGAAGAAGAAGAAGAAGAAGAAGAATTTGAGTCTATATATGAAAAAGTAACAACATTTTTTCGAACGAAATGTTTATTAGGAAAGATTGGTCGACGAAATCTGAATAAAAAACTAAGTCTTGATATACCCGAGAACGAGATTTTATTATTACCGCACGATATATTGGCTGCTGTGGATTACCTTATCCAAGTGCAATTTGGAACGGGTACACCCGATGATATAGATCACCTACAAAATCGATATATTCGTTCTGTAGCAGATTTATTACAAGAGCAATTACGATTAGCTCTATATGATTTCAGAGAAGCAGTTGAAAAAACTATATTATCTGCATCAATCAATCTTAAAAGGAGAATAACTCTTATTAAATTGGAAACTTTAATTCCATTAACGGATACTTTTCAGGATTTTTTTGGTTTACATCCTTTATCACAATTTTTGGATCAAACTAATCCGTTGGCAGAAATAGTTCATAGTCGAAAAGTGAGCTCTTTGGGCCCTGGAGGATTGACAAGTCGAACGTCTACTTTTCGTACACGGGATATTCATCCTAGTCATTATGGACGTATTTGTCCGATTACGACATCCGAAGGAATAAATGTTGGGCTTATTGGATCGTTATCTATTTATGCAACGCTTGGTCATTACGGCTCTTTACAAAGTCCATTCTATAGGCTCTCTAAGAGATCGAACAAAGACCATATGGTTTATCTATTACCGGGAGAAGATGAATACTATCGGATAGCTATAGGAAATTCTCTGGCATTAAATCAAGGGGTTCCAGAGGAACAATTGACTGCAGCTCGATTTCAACAAGAATTTTTATTTTTTGCATGGGACCATCATTCATTTCAGAAGTATTTTTCCTTCCCAATATTTTTCCGTTGGAGTTTGCCTTATTCCTTTTATCGAACATAATGATGCGAATCGTGCTTTAATGGGTTCTAATATGCAGCGTCAAGCACTTCCACTTGTTCAACCTGAGAAGTGTATTGTCGGAACTGGATTGGAGGGTCAAGTAGCTTTAGATTCAGGAAGTGTAGCTATAGCCAAACAAGGGGGAAAAATAAAGTATATTGATGGTGAAAATATCATCATAACTTCATCTGTTGCTCGAGCCAATATAGAAACAGAATTGATTCTATATCAACGTTCTAATAGTGATACTTGTATGCATCAAAAACCCCGAGTTCGCCAAGGGGAATATGTAAAGAGGGGACAAATTATAGCAGACAGTGCAGCTACAGCAGGGGGAGAACTTTCTTTGGGAAAAAACATCTTAGTGGCCTATATGCCATGGGAAGGATACAATTTTGAAGATGCAATACTTATTAGTGAACGTCTGGTCTATGAAGACATTTTTACTTCTTTCCAGATCGTAAGATACGAAATTGGAGTTTATTTTACGAACCAGGGCCCTGAAGTAATAACTAGAGAAATACCTCATTTAAATGCTTACTTACTCCGTCATCTGGACGAAAACGGCATTGTAATGATAGGATCTTGGATAGAAACAGGTGATATATTAGTAGGTAAATTAATACTGGAAGCAGAAGAAGACTCACTAATAAATACTCCAGAAGGAAAATTATTACAAGCTTTATTTGATATTAAGGCACCTACTGGAAAAGAAAATTGTTTTAGAGTCCCTAAAGGTGTAAAAAGGTCGAGTTATCGATGTGAGATGCTTTCAAGAGTTCGAGGAGGAAGACGATTATCTCGGTGATATTGTAGAAAAAGTTCATGTATATATTTTACAAAAACGTAAAATACAAGTGGGTGATAAAGTAGCGGGAAGGCATGGTAATAAAGGTATTATTTCAAAAATTTTGCCCAGGCAAGATATGCCTTATTTACAAAATGGAACACCAGTGGACATGGTATTAAATCCATTAGGGGTACCTTCACGAATGAATGTAGGACAGATTTTTGAATGTTTGCTTGGTTTAGCAGGAAAACTAATGAACAAACATTATAGACTGGCGCCTTTTGACGAAAGGTACGAGCGAGAAGCTTCTAGAAAACTAGTATTTTCTGAGCTTTATAAAGCTAGCGAGCAAACAGCTAATCCATGGGTATTTGAAACTTGATCATCCTGGAAAACATAGATTAATTGATGGAAGAACAGGAAAGGTTTTTGAACAACCAGTTACAATAGGAATAGCTTATATATCGAAATTGTGCCATCAAGTTGATGACAAAAATTCATGCACGTTCTCGTGGACCTTATGCGCTGGTTACACAACAACCTCTAAAAGGAAAATCCTCCAGAGGAGGGCAACGAGTAGGAGAAATGGAAGTTTGGGCTCTAGAAGGTTTTGGTGTTGCTTATATTTTACACGAGATACTTACTTTCAAATCTGATCATATGGACACTCGTGAAAAAATATTTGGTGCCATTTTCAACCGAGAACCAATGCCTAAACCTAGCACTTTTACAGAATCTTTCCGATTGCTCAGTCGAGAACTACGATCTTTAGCTCTAGAATTGAATCATACTATTCTATCTGAGATAGACTTTCAGATAGATAAGAAGGAAGTTTGATCAAAATAAATCAAAATTTATTTTTTATGAGTGACCAGAATAAACACGAACAACTTCAAATTGGATTAGTTTCTCCCGAGCAGATTCTCGCTTGGTCTGAAAGAATATTACCTAATGGAGAAAGAGTCGGACAAGTGACTGCAGAACAGACTTTAGATTATAAAACTTATGAACCAATAAGAGATGGATTATTTTGTGAAAGAATATTTGGACCTAAGAAAAGGGGAGTTTGTGCTTGTGTAAAACCTCCAATGATGGAAAATGAGAAGGAAAACTACGACTCCAATTTTTGTACTCAATGTGGAGTTGAACTTGTTATTGATCCTCGAATTCGAAGATATCGAATGGGATACATTAAATTGGCATGCCCAGTTGTTCATATTTTGGTATTTCAAACGACGTCCCAGTTATATCGCGAATCTATTAGATAAAACTCGTAAAGAATTAGAAGACCCAGTATACTGCGATGTGTGACTTGATCACAAGCTCCGATTATACAGATCCATAGGAACTGTCATCCTATTTAATCTAATTGGGATGCCCTTAGCTCTGACACGCCCCTCGGCAAGAGGGGCATGAAGCTCAGAATTAGAAACATGTTGATAAAGAGGAATGAATCTAGGGTTAATATCTTGTATATTATGAAATTAAATTGCTAATTGGACTTCGTAAAAATACTTCTTTTATTAGAAAGAAAGAAACAAAATGGAATCCAAAATCTGTTTCATTTTTCTTTTTATTCTAGATCAAAAAGAAGATATGGTTATAGGAGTCTATTCATCGCACATATGCTTCAAATAGTATTGCAACCATCGAAGTAAAACAGAAACCTACAGGATCAATTAATAAAGAGATACAGACAAGTAAATCCCATATGAATTTCAAATAAATTCAAGGTCTTTCACAAAGAAATGTATCGGGAGGAGACTGCTCACTAATTCCATATTTATGTCATAATACGAATTGTAAACCAATAATTGAATTCACTTGGAACTTGAGCAAAGAGTAACTATTTAGTTTTATCACTTGGGAACGAAAACCGTCGGGATACATTACCAGAGAGCAAAAAACATTTTTTGCATAATGATACATAATCACTTTCCATTTTGGTATAGTTACTTGAGCCGGATGAGAGGAAACTTTCATGTCCGATTCTGAGGGGGGGGAAAAAAGATTGTAAAAACCTATCCAAATGTTTGTATTACTAGGCCCACAGCTAACAAGCCAACTTTATTGCGATTTCAGGGAGAACTTCGTGAATATGAGTATAAATCTTGGGCAAAAGATATTGCTTCTTATCTCTCTTGGGATTTTCCGCTATTTCAAGAGCGAGAAATTGCCACTGGAGGAAAAGCTATCAGAGAACAATTAGCTGGTCTAGATCTGCAAATGATTATAGATCATTCATATATAGAATGGAAGGAAATAGATACGAAAATATCTATATTATTCTCATCGGAGGAGACAGAAAACGAATTTTCGAATCAATTCTCGGACTCGGAGGAGACAGAAAACGAATTTTCGAATCAATTCTCGGACTCGGAGGAGACAGAAAACGAATTTTCGAATCAATTCTCGGACTCGGAGGAGACAGAAAACGAATTTTCGAATCAAGACTGTCCTTTCAAAAAACTATATAATAATATGAAGAAAAAACTTTTTTCACTTCAAATAAGAAAGGATCGTTTGGTTAGACGAATGAAATTTGCTAAATATTTTATTCAAACAAATGTAGAACCACAATGGATGGTTCTATGCCTATTACCAGTTCTTCCTCCCGACCTGAGGCCAATGTATCAATTAAATGAAGGTGGAGTGATTACTTCGGATCTCAATGAACTTTATCTAAAAGTTATCCGTCGAAATAATAATCTTTTAGAATCCGTAGAATGGACTCGTGCATTTCTACTACCAGATTTATTGTTTGATCAAAAGAAATTAGTCCAAAAAGCCGTAGATACACTTCTTGATAACAGTATAGGCGCACAACCGGTGAAAGATAGTAAGGATAGACCTTATAAATCGTTCTCAGATTTCCTCCAAGGTAAAGAAGGAATATTTCGTGAAAGTTTACTTGGAAAACGGGTCGATTATTCAGGTCGTTCTGTTATTGTGGTAGGTCCCCATCTCTCATTGTATCAATGTGGATTACCCCGAGAAATCGCAATAGAACTTTTTCAAGGATTTTTAATTCGTGATCTAGTTGAACGACAGATTGCCCCCAATCTAAGAACTGCTAAATTTTTAATTCGAGATAGGAAATCTATTATATGGAACGTACTTAAACAGACTATCCAAAGACATCCCATATTGTTAAATCGAGCACCCACCTTACACAGATTAGGAATACAAGCATTTCTACCTGTTTTAATAGAAGAACGTGCCATTCGGTTGCACCCATTGGTTTGTGCAGGATTTAACGCCGACTTTGACGGAGATCAGATGGCTGTCCACGTACCTTTATCTATGGAAGCTCAAGTCGAAGCTCGTTTACTTATGTTTTCTCATCTCAATCTTATCTCTCCAACTATAGGAGATCCTATTTGTGTACCGACTCAAGATATGCTTCTAGGACTTTATAGATCAACTCTTCAAAAAAACCAGGGCATTTATGAAAATAGGTACCACCCGAATAACTCAAAAAAGAAGATCGTCTCGCCTTCGTTTTATAGCTATGATGATGCACTTAAAGCTTATGAACAAAAACAAATTGATTTAGACAGTCCTTTATGGCTCCGATGGAGGAGAGATATAGATACCTCTATTATTAATTCAGTAAATCGAGAACTTCCTATCGAAGTTCAATATGAATCTTTAGGTACCTTCTACGAAATCTATGATCATTTTCGAATAAGAAAAGGTAGAGTGGGGGAAATACTTAATAAATACATTCGAACAACCGTTGGTCGTATTCGTTTTAATCGAGAAATAGAAGAAGCTATAAAAGGCTTGTGGACTTATGATATCCGACAAGAACTGTCACTATTCAGAATTTAATGTTATTCATTTTATGATCCTTTCATTCATGCAGAGATAAAGATTAAGGAAGCCTTCGAGCTTAAACCCATTGCTGATTTCTGCTCCCCAACCCAAAATGGGGAGATTTTATTTTATTCAAAATGGAGATATTTTATTTTATTCAAAATGGAGATATTTTATTCTTATGACACAACCTAAATTCAAAGTGCCTTTTCCTTTTGAAGTGCCCTTTTTTTAATAAAGGGATGGATAAATTTGTTATGAAGCACCTTATTAGAAGATTCGTAAATCAATTTGGAATGACATATACATCACATATATTAGATCAACTGAAGATTTTAGGTTTCCAGCAAGCTACCGATGCAGCTATTTCATTAGGAATTGATGATCTTTTAACAACACCAGCTAAACTATGGCTTATCCAAGATGTGCAGCAACAAGGGTTTGCTTCGGAAAGACAGCATGATTATGGAAATGTACATGCAGTGGAAAAATTACGTCAATTGATTGAGATATGGCATGCTACCAGTGAATACTTGAAACGAGAAATGAATCCGAATTTTAAGATGACTGATCCTCTTAATCCAGTACATATGATGTCCTTTTCAGGAGCTAGAGGAAGTCTATCTCAAGTTCACCAATTAGTAGGTATGAGAGGATTAATATCAGATCCTCAAGGAAAAATTGTGGATCTACCCATTCAAGGAAATTTATGCGAAGGACTTTCTTTAACAGAATATATTATTTCATGTTACGGTGCTCGTAAAGGAGTTGTAGATACTTCTATACGAACAGCAGATGCTGGATATCTCACACGTAGACTTGTTGAAGTAGTACAACACCTCGTTGTACGTAAAGTAGATTGTGGTACTATCCAAGGTCTTTTTGTAAATCTTATTCAAGATCAAGAAACAATAAAAAATCAATTTGTTCTACAAACACTAATTGGTCGTGTATTAGCAGACGATGTATATATAAACGGAAGATGTATTGCCACGCGCAATGAAGATATTGGGATGAAACTTGCCAATCAATTATAATTATTTCCAAATACAACCAATATATATACGAACCCCTTTTACTTGCAAAAGTATATCTTGGATTTGTCAATTATGTTATGGTCGGAATACTATTCATAGTAACTTAATCGAATTAGGAGAAGCAGTCGGCATTATTGCAGGCCAATCAATTGGAGAGCCGGGAACTCAACTAACATTAAGGACTTTTCATACTGGTGGGGTCTTTACGGGTGATATTGCAGAACATATACGAGCCCCGTTCACCGGAAAAATGGAATTCAATGAAAATTTAGTTTCTCCTACCCGCACCCGTCATGGGCACCCTGCTTATATATGTCATAATAGTTTAGACGTGACTATTGATAATCAATATGAAGTAAAAAACTTAACGATTCCGCCAGAAAGCTTGCTATTCATTCAGAATAATCAACTCGTGGAATCGGAACAAGTAATTGCCGAGATTCGTGCCAAAAAACCCCCCTTTAAAGAAAAAGTCAAAAAATATATATATTCTGGCCTGACAGGAGAAATTCACTGGAATATCCCTATACAGTCTCATTTAATAGACAAGACAACTCATTTATGGGTATTATCGGGAGGTATATATGAATCCGCTTTTCATAAAGATCAAGATCAAGTGGATATTCCAGAACTTCTTCTTTACAAACATAAATCACTTTCGAATTATTCAGTGGATCAAGTGAAACACGAATCAGTTGACTCAAAACTGTTTTGAAAAAGGGAAAAAAATCTTGAATTATCTCGAAACTGATCGAACCATACCTAACAAACATCAAGACTCTATCGATTGCACCATTCTTTTTGAAAATACCAACAATATGAGGGTAAAAAACGAACTCATCGTACCATTATGGTGTGATAAACAATGGGTAAAGCGAAGAATCCCTTGTCCTTATTTAATTCTTAGAATCCCCAGAGAAGGTATTCTTTATAAAAATGACAACATTTTTGCTTTTTTTAATGACCGTTTTTCGATGGAAAAAGAAAGGAATTTTCTTGAAAATCAATTAGACGGAAAGCCCAGATTAAAAGTAAAAAAGGCTTATGCTTCTCTTATTTCAGTAAGAACAAATACGATCATTATCAATATGATTCAAATTAGCTTGCTGAAATACCCTTTTTTCAATATGGCAAGTTCTCCATTTTTGTTTCATAACAAATTAGGTCACACTAATTCTTTTTTTTCGAATGATCAAAGTCAATTACTTAGTAAGGGAACTATTCGTTCAGTACCTAATAAGAATAAAAAAGAGAAATCTTTTCTCATTCTTTCTCCTTCTGATTTTTTGCAAATCGTTTTGTTTAATGATTTAAAATGCTTAAATACAGTAAAAAAGTCGGATGCAAATAAAAAAATACCATTGTCAGGTCTCCTGGGTCATTTACATAGTATTGCAAATCGTTTTCCAGACTCTCATTTGATGACTTATAAAAAAGTGTTACTAAATGAACATTCAATTTCTAACTATGACTCGAATACTTTTCAAGGAGCTAAATGCTATTTTATGGACGAAAAGAGGGGAATTTATAAATTTGATTCATGCAAGAATATTATTTTCAATTTCTTCAATTTGAATTTGTACTTTTCCCTATCCAATTTTTTTGAAAAAACATTTCCAGTAGTCAGCCTTGGACAATTTTTTGCGAAAGTATATGGATATCCGAAGATAAACAACTCCAAGGATCTGGTCAAATTGTAGTTGTTCGTGAGGAATCTTTCATCATTAGATTATCTAAACCCTATTTGGGTACTCGAGGAGCAACTCATAATAGTTATTATGGGAGAATTCTTTACGAAGGAGATACATTAATCACTATGTCATACGAAAGATTAAAATCCGATGATATAATTCAAGGTCTCCCTAAAGTTGAACAATTGTCAGAAGCCCGCTCGAATACTTTAATATCGAAAAATCGAAAAAAAAAATTTAAAGAATTGAACAGACATCTAGCAATATTTTTTGGAAACTTTTGGGGGTCATTCACCAGTGTTAGAATAACTATGGAGGATAGTCAGAATCAGTTAGTCAATGAAATTCAAAAGATTTATCGATCCCAGGGGGTACAAATTTCTGATAAACATATAGAAATTATTGTGCGCCAAATTACATCGAAAGTTTTAGTTGTAGATGTCGAAAAGTCCGAAAATCAAAATTTTGAAAATGGACTAGATAGTGTTTTTTTACCCGGAGAACTCATTGGATTATCACGAGTCCAAAGAATGGATCGTGCTCTAGAAAAAAGAATAAACTATCGAACCATTTTATTGGGAATGACAAACGCATCTCTGAATACTCAAAGTTTTCTATCGGAAGCAAGTTTTCAGGAAACTGCTCGGGTCTTAGCTAAATCTGCTCTTCAAGGTCGTATTGATTGGTTGAAGGGCTTGAAGGAAAATGTTATTCTCGGGAGAATGATACCTGTTGGTACTGGATTCAACTCTTTGGAAAAACGGAGTAAAATGGATCCGAGAATGAGGAACAAAAGTATATTTATCAATAAAGTGATAGATTTTTTCTTTGATTATGAATATAAAGTTTTATCGCAAAAACAAAAAAAAAAAGTGAAAAAAAAACTAGTTAAAATAAAAAAGAAAAAATCAAAACGAGCAGTCAAAAAGTCATTTTTATACAATAAATAAAGAAATAGAACAAATTTACTTTATATTATTGTATAAAAATAAAGAAAAAATCAAATGAATAATTGTACCAAGTACGTTACGGCAAGCAATCTAACCCATTCCATTGGAATGTAGATATTTCAGTTCATATTAAAAAACAGAAAAAGAAAATGACGAAAAAAAATTGGAACATCAATTTGAAAGAGATGGTAAAAGTAGGAGTTCATTTTGGTCATGAAACCAGAAAATGGAATCCTAAAATGGCACCTTACATTTTTAAAGAACGTAAAGATAGTCATATTATAAATTTGACTTATACCGCTCGTTTTTTATCAGAAGCCTGTGATTTTGTGTTTGATGGAGCAAAAAGAGGAAAACAATTTATGATAGTTGGTACAAAACATCAAACAGCTGATGCAGCTAAATTAGCTGCTTTAGCAGCTCGATGTCATTATGTAAATAAAAAATGGTTCGCGGGTATGTTAACTAATTGGTTTACTACAGAAGCAAGACTTGAAAAATTCAAAAATTTAATGAAAAAAAAAAATACGGGAGGATTCAATCAATTTACGAAGAAAGAAGCAGCAATACTCAAGAGAGAATTGAACAAATTGCAAGAAGATCTAGGAGGTATTAGATACATGACAAAATTGCCCGATATTGTAATAATTCTCGATCAAAAAGGAGAATATACTGCTATTCGGGAATGTAGAACTTTGGGTATTCCAACAATTTGCTTAGTTGATACAGATTGTGACCCAGATCTCGTGGATATCCCAATCCCAGCCAATGATGACGGGAGAGGACCAATCCGACTGATCCTAAATAAATTAATTTTAGCAATTCGCACGGGTAGAGCATTGTAATTCTATCAAAAATGAATTAAAAAATAAAAAAGAGAAGCTAAAACTAAGTTGGTTACTATTCCCAAATCTTATAGAATAGATTAAGATAAAATATTTGTATAGAAATAAAGAAATCTTCTTAATCAATCAAATAATCATTCCATTATTTTATTTCGTAGCCTGACTGATGATAGTGAAATAATTGAGGAATCGGTCATTGAACCAAAATAATTTCTTTTTGAAATTCATCTTTATATAAAAAGGGTAATATGGATATTCTACAATTTCCTATTAACACGCTGAATTTTTTCTACGAGATATCCGGTGTGGAAGTAGGTCAGCATTTTTATTGGCAAATAGGCGGGTTCCAAGTTCATGCACAGGTACTTATAACTTCCTGGATTGTAATTGCTGTCTTATTAAGTTCAGCTACTCTAGCTGTTCGAGACCCACAAATCGTTCCGAACGGAGCTCAAAATTTTGTGGAATATGTTCTCGAATTTGTTCGGGACTTGGCTAGAACTCAGATTGGCGAAGAAGAATATGGTCCTTGGGTTTCTTTTATAGGGACCATGTTTCTATTTATCTTTGTTTCTAACTGGGCAGGTGCTCTTTTTCCCTGGGGAATTTTTCAATTACCTCATGGGGAATTAGCCGCACCTACAAATGATATTAATACTACAGTAGCTCTAGCTTTACTCACATCAGTAGCTTATTTTTATGCAGGTCTTACAAAGAGGGGTTTAGGCTATTTTGGTAAATATATTCAACCAACCCCAATACTTTTACCAATTAACATATTAGAAGATTTTACAAAACCTCTATCACTTAGTTTTCGACTTTTTGGAAATATATTAGCTGACGAATTGGTAGTTGCCGTTCTTGTTTCCTTAGTACCTTTAGTGGTACCTATACCTGTAATGTTCCTAGGATTATTTACAAGTGGCATTCAAGCTCTAATCTTTGCAACTCTAGCCGCAGCTTATATAGGCGAATCCATGGAGGGTCATCATTAATTGGACTCAGTCTATTAATTCATAAAAATTTGATATATATATATATATATGTAACGTGAAATGTTCTTTCGATTTTGATTCTCCCTTATATAGTCATAAATGAAAATACTTAATCTCTAAGATCTTAGTAGAAAGATTAAGGATCACTAATCCCGTCGATAAAATCGATAGATAGAATAGATCATATTTGTAGATTCATATCTACATAATAAGATGAATAGGTTTACTAATGTTAATTAGTCTAGTAAACTATGTATGTACCCCGGTTTGGAACAATTACTCGAAGGGATACATACATTTTATGTACATAGTTTGTATTATGTTACATATATATATGTATATATGATCTATATAGACTCATATATACATATTCATTATTTAGAGACAGAATATTTCATTTTTGAAATGAAATAAAAAAAATCTGTCTCTATTTCATCTTAAAAAAGAATATAATAGTAATAAAATAATTTTGTAATACCATTTTGTCGGATCGGAATTGAGTTGTTTTCAAAGAAAAGAAATTGTTCTCTAGTTGAACGTGAACAATCAAATCAATAGATAAAACTATAATATTATCCATCATTTATTAATCTAAGAGGAGATTACCATGAATCCTTTGATTTCTGCTGCTTCCGTTATTGCTGCTGGATTATCCGTAGGCCTTGCTTCTATTGGACCTGGCATTGGTCAAGGCACTGCTGCGGGACAAGCTGTTGAAGGTATTGCAAGACAACCGGAGGCGGAGGGTAAAATACGAGGTACCTTACTACTAAGTTTAGCTTTTATGGAAGCTTTAACTATTTATGGATTAGTTGTAGCTCTAGCACTTTTATTTGCTAATCCATTTGTTTGATCTCGGAGACCAAAATCCGTTTCCTTCGGGATTTGAAGGACCCCCCTCTATAAATTTTCTTGTTCAGCCAATAGGGGAGGGGCTGATTCAAAATAATGGACTTATACTTGGTCAGAAAGACTTGCGACACTCGAAGAAGTAAATAGATCGAGCAAAGTTTTTTTTGTTATTATATCCTTATTTATCGTTATGCGGGACCTGGGACTTACTAAGTACTCGGAATCTGCTTATCCAGCCAGAATATCGAGTCGGAGAAAAAACTTTGTAAAAGTATCCTTATCTATGAGGGGAGAGCGTATGAAAAATGTAACTGATTCTTTCATTTCCCTAATTTATTTATCTTCCGCTGAGGGTTTCAGGTTAAATACCAATATTTTAGAAACAAATATAATAAATCTCAGTGTGGTGCTTGGTGTACTAATCTATTTCGGAAAGGGAGTGTGTGCGAGTTGTATATTTGAATAATCTAGCTGGATTCAACCAACTGCATTTTGTAGATAGAAAAGTGCATGATCTCAACGAATTACTTCTAAAAGGGTCAAAATAAATATGGAAGAACTATAGCATTTCGTAATTGATTGGGAAATTTTTTTACCAATCCCAACCAACAAGAGAAAATCTTTAGAATGGTTAAAGCTAAACTGCTTGAAGTCCAAGCACAACTGGGTACTCTTTCCACCGCTGTGCTAATATGAGATGGGTTCAAAGGCATAGTTGGAGGTTGATCCGATATATAACATTCAATTAATGGAATTATTCAATCTATCTACTGAAAAATAGTCCTAATCTCCCATCCAATTTTTTGGGTTTAAATGCGGAACCGACGACCTACACAAAAGCGAATTTATTCAAGAAAAAGTAAAGAGGAAATACGAAAAGAAAAAACAACAACTCAGTTGATAATAAAAAAACCCTTTTGGCAAAAGAGCCCTTCGTAGATTTCGGTCTTTGATAGATTGATCTTATTTTGACATAATATGAACGAAAAGGGTAGGCTTGGTAAAAAAAGCCGAGCGGGAAAGCCGAATGAATCGAAAGGTTCGTGTTCGGTTTGGGAAGAGATTATTCGTTCAACTTATGAATAAATAATCTACTTTCATTAAGTAATTTATTAGATAACCGTAAACAGAAAATATTGAGTACTATTCAGAATTCTGAAGAACTATGTAAAGGAGCTGCTAATCAGCTTGAGCAAGCCCGGGCTCGCTTACGGGAAGTAGAAATGCGAGCGCGCGAAATTCGGATAAATGGGTACTCTCAAATAGAACAAGAAAAAAAGGATCTTATCAATCTTGCTTCTGTTAATTTGAAACAATTAGAAAATTTAAAGAATGAAACCATTCACTTTGAACAACAAAGAGTAATTGAACAGGTTCGACAACAAATTTATAACCAAGCTGTCCAAAGAGCTTTAGGAACTCTGAATAATCGTTTGAATAGCGAGTTACATTTACGTACGATCGAGCATAATATCGACCTGCTCCTAGCCATGAAAAACATAACTGATTAACGTTATATATATTATTCAAATTAAAATCTCTAGATTATATATACTAGGTCTTATTTTTCAAAAGAGAATTAACTAGTGTTAATGGTAACTATTCGACCCGATGAAATCAGTAGTATGATACGTAAACAGATTGAACAATATAATAACGAGGTCAAAGTTGTTAATATTGGCACTGTACTTCAAGTAGGAGATGGCATTGCTCGTATTCATGGTCTTGATAAAGTAATGGCAGGGGAATTAGTAGAATTTGTAGATGGTACAGTAGGTATTGCCCTAAATCTAGAATCAGATAATGTTGGAGCTGTATTAATGGGTGATGGCTTGATGATACAAGAGGGTAGTTCCGTGAGAGCAACAGGAAAAATTGCTCAGATACCAGTAAGTGATGCTTATTTGGGTCGAGTTGTAAATGCGCTAGCTCGACCTATTGATGGTAAGGGGAAGATCTCATCTTCCGAATCTCGATTGATCGAATCTCCCGCCCCAGGTATTATTTCAAGACGTTCTGTATATGAACCTCTTCAAACGGGTCTTATTGCTATTGATTCTATGATCCCTATAGGACGCGGTCAGCGAGAATTGATTATTGGGGACAGACAGACCGGTAAGACGGCAGTAGCTACAGATACGATTATCAATCAAAAAAATCAGAATGTAATATGTGTTTATGTCGCTATTGGTCAAAAAGCTTCTTCCGTAGCTCAGGTAGTTAATACGTTCCAAGAACGCGGTGCAATGGAGTATACCATTGTGGTAGCGGAAACTGCAGATTCTCCTGCTACATTACAATATCTTGCTCCTTATACAGGAGCAGCTTTAGCCGAATACTTTATGTATAAAGAACAACATACATTAATCATTTATGATGATCTTTCCAAACAAGCACAAGCTTATCGACAAATGTCTCTTCTATTAAGAAGACCACCTGGCCGGGAAGCTTATCCAGGAGATGTTTTCTATTTACATTCTCGTTTATTAGAAAGAGCAGCTAAATTAAATTCTCAGTTAGGTGGAGGGAGTTTGACTGCTTTACCAATAGTTGAGACTCAAGCTGGAGATGTCTCAGCTTATATTCCCACTAACGTAATTTCCATTACCGACGGACAAATCTTCTTGTCAGCTGATCTATTCAATGCAGGAATTCAACCTGCCATTAATGTTGGTCTTTCCGTATCTAGAGTAGGATCCGCAGCTCAGATGAAAGCTATGAAACAAGTAGCTGGAAAATTAAAATTAGAATTAGCTCAACTTGCAGAGTTAGAAGCTTTTGCACAATTCGCTTCTGATCTTGATAAAGCTACGCAAGATCAATTGGCAAGAGGTCAACGATTACGCGAGTTGCTCAAACAATCTCAATCAGATCCTTTGACAGTGGAAGAACAAATAGCTATGATTTATACCGGAACGAATGGATATCTAGATGTATTAGATATCGTACAAGTCAAAAAATTTATTCTTAAGTTGCGCGAGTATTTAGTCAAAAATAAACCCCAGTTTGGAGAAATTATACGTTCTACTGGGACATTCACGGAACAAGCAGAAGATCTCTTAAAAGAAGCTATTCAAGAAAATATCCAACTTTTTCTTATGCTCAGAATAGGATAAAAGGGCTTAATCATCACATTTACAAAGCATAACGAATTCTTACGTCCAATAGGATTTGAACCTATACCTAAGGTTTAGAAGACCTCTGTCCTATCCATTAGACGATGGACGCTTTATTTTCATTATTCCTTGAAATACTTTATCGATCGGGAATAAAAAAGTATGATTTTTTATTCCATCCACAACGAGATTCGGGAACGAAAGAGAAAGAATAGATAGGTAACACGGGTATGAAAAAACATTTTGAATAAGGAATATGGATGAGCGGGTAGCGGGAATCGAACCCGCATCGTTAGCTTGGAAGGCTAGGGGTTATAGTCGACGTTGATTAACGCCTCTAATTCAGAACCGAACATGAAAATTTCATTTCATTCGGCTCCTCCATGAGAGAGAGATAGAAAGGGGGGTCTAATGAAAAACGATTATTTACATAATACATAAATATTTTTGCTCTGCTCCATAACATCTATGTTAGTTTAGATGTAGTTCTTTCCTCTTAACTTCAGGTGAACAACCTGAAATAGAAAATACCTATTCACTTGAGAGATGATCCCTATAGAAAGATAAGATTGAATAATATTGGACTCAAAAATCTTTCTAATTACTTCGTTCCCTATTTCTACTGATTGCGATCCTAGAGGAAATCAAATTTCACCGAGCTCAAACAAAATCACGGTGACTAAAGTAAACCAAAGTCACTGTTATCTAGCTATTTGACTTCAACTTTTGCTATTCTAGCAGTTGAACATTTAGTTACGATGAAAAAGAATCTTTTGATATCCATGGATCTTTGATTGATCCGATTAGAGAGATCGGTCTAATCCTTGAAAATATTCTACATTCTGTTTCGCCATCTTGGATGGAATGGAAAATATGGTCGTTTTATCATTCCAAATTCAAATTACGAGAATGCGCACAATTCCTTTCCTAAATCAGGGTATTCATAGGAGAGGTTTAGAACCTCTATAGAAATAGAGTTTTTTTCAAAATATAGACGAGAGTTGAAAGATCCTTCAACTCTGTTGAATATAATGATAGAACGAATCACACTTTTACCACTAAACTATACCCGCCACAATTTCATTGTATCATACAGATCGATTTTTTGTCCAATAGGGAAAAGAAAAAAGTAATTATTCAGTAAATCGAGAACTTATTTAGATTCTAATAAGACAAGTTCCTATCATCATATTTTCCTATTCCTGAAAATTCAATAGCAGATGGTTTCTTTTCACTCTGTCCCTTACCTTATTGTTTTGTTTTTACTCTTGCAAGAATAATCCTTAATCCATATTATAAGTAATACCCTATTATTCATTTTATTTAGTAACTATTATCATTATCATTATATATAGTTGTTATGCTTATTAAACACATTCCTTAGAATTGTTCAAGTAATTTTGAATTAGTTTTTCTTTATGACAGATATAGAAAATGAAAATTATGATCATTTTCATAAAATAAAAATGATCCACTCTTAGTCTTTGAAATCTCTTTTTTACCCTTCCAATATGATCTATCCATTTTCAATCTAGAACATCTCATCCAGATTAGAACCTGAAACAGTTGGAATTATTCAAAAAAAATATAGAAGTGCTTATCTATTATCTTATACTGATATATAATACAAAAAAGGAAATAAAGAAATGATATCACAAGGTCAAATTTTGATAGCCCTTTTTATTGCTTTTACTTTTATAACAATTATTTTAGCTTTCAGATTAGGTAGAGCACTGTATTCTTCATAATTTGGTCAATTATTCCTTATCTAGGAAAGATAATGGCCTGGCCAGATACTGGCCGGCTAGAGAAAGCGAAAAATTGTTTGGAACGGAATAAAGAAATAGAATTGGATTCTCACAACTGTTGGTCTTTATTTAGTGAAATGCTATATTCATTTTAGATCTGCCATCTAGGAGAGATGGCTGAGCGGACTAAAGCGGTGGATTGCTAATCCGTTGTACAAACTATTTGTACCGAGGGTTCGAATCCCTCTCTCTCCGTTCAGTCACTTGAGATGACTCCTCAAAACCTATAGAAATAGGACCCTTTTACAAAATCTACTTTCTAATCTTTTTTCATCACTATTCTTTACGCCCAGGATTTCGTCCTGGATCGTTTGATAGGAATCCAAAGATAAAGAGAGAAACAAAAAATATCACTACTGGTGTAAACGAACAGCTTAAGAGTAAGCATTATGTAATCTCCGAGATTCTTATTAGAAAACGGAATAGATTATCAATTTTTGTATCATATATTGGCATTGGCCGAGCAAAGAAAAAAAGCAGATTCAAAATTGAATCTATTCTGTTTCTCTTTTCTTCTTTGCTCGGAATTGAACAGGATAAATAGGAATTCGAGTACTAATTAAACTATCCTAAACTTGTTTAAGAATAAAATTTGGAATCAATAGATCAATTATCATCCTTACTCGTTCTTTAGAATAAATATCAAAGAGATGTTCTCTATTAAATAAAAATGACATATTCTAATCACTAGCTAATCACCCAAACTGCAACTGTGATGCAGTTGATATTGACTAAAGGTATTAAGATCTGTTGAGAATAGATGTATCACAAATAAACATCAGAACAAGGAAAAAGAGTTTTACATCAATTTGGTTAATGAAAATGATCCAGTTAGAATGTAACTATTCTAACTATTTAACTAATAAAAATGAGAGAAAAAAGATATGTTTTTTCGTATCAAGTTAAACAAAAATCAATAAAAAACTTTTTTTGTAGGATTATCGTTATCGAAAACTTACGGCAGCTTGCCAAGCAAAAGCTAATAAAAAAAAGAACAGAGGGATAATTGGCATTATATTAACAATTGGATCAAAAATCGCATAAGCTTCAGGCAATTTGGCAAAAAAGGGATTATTCAAATGAAAAGCGGCATCGTCTAGACAAATATGGAAGTTGAGGATAACTGACATTTTGATTCTCCGATGAATAAAAATGATGTAAAGATCCAAAAGTATTTGGCCAATCAATCGAATTTTTTCGGCAAGATTAGACTTTTAGTCTTCGAGTTGGAAGGGATCATTTCTTCATATAATATTTTACCTATTCTGATAGAGAATGACCAATGAATGTATATTCTTGTTTCTTTTAGGTTCCCCTATAGTTAGATATCTGATGAACTCAAGAATCTATGCCCCTCCAGTTTTTCTATGCATAATTGCATAACACCAGATAAGAATGAATTAAAATGAAACATTGCATCAATTTATATGAATTGATTAAAATAAAACAATAATGGGGGCGTGGCCAAGCGGTAAGGCAGCAGGTTTTGGTCCTGTTATTTCGAAGGTTCGAATCCTTCCGTCCCAGGTGGAACAGTATTATTGGAAATAAAAAAAAAAAAAGACTCTATTTATAGAACGGAAATATGATTTCAATAAGATCTAAATAAAGAAAGGGATATTTTTGCGGTGTAGGATGGGAATACAGATCAAATTGAGATAGAGATAAAGTGAAATTAGCCTATTGGATGTATGCTGGTCCTGCTCATATTGGAACCCTACGAGTAGCTAGTTCTTTCAAAAATGTGCATGCTATTATGCATGCTCCTTTAGGAGATGATTATTTTAATGTAATGCGTTCTATGTTAGAACGCGAAAGAGATTTTACTGCCGCAACTGCTAGCATAGTAGATCGTCACGTACTAGCACGTGGAATCTCAAGAAAGAGTTGTGGATAATATTCTTCGGAAAGATCAGGAGGAACATCCTGATCTTATCATATTGACACCTACATGTACCTCTAGTATTTTGCAAGAAGATTTACATAACTTTGTGAATAGAGCATCCATAATTTCTCATTCCGACGTAATTTTTGCAGATGTTGATCATTATCAAGTCAATGAAATTCAAGCAGCGGATAGAACTTTAGAACAGGTAGTTCGATATTATTTAGATAGATGTCATAGACAAGAAAAATGGGATCAATTTCTAACTGATGCGCCTTCTGTCAATATAATTGGAATTTTTACATTGGGTTTTCATAATCCAACACGATTGTCGTGAATTAGACGTTTATTACGAGATCTGGACATCGAAATTAATCAAATAATTCCTGAAGGAGGATCTGTAGAAGATCTTCAAAATTTGCCAAAAGCTTGGTTCAATTTAATTCCTTATCGTGAAGTAGGCTTAATGACAGCGTGTGTATTTAAATAAAGAATATGGGATGCCTTACATATCTATAGCTCCCATGGGAGCTGTAGATATGGCGGAGTGGATCCGCCAGATTCAAAAAAATGTGAATACGTTGACTCTTAGTTCATCGAATAAAAGAGTGGATTATGAACCTTATATCGACGGACAAACTCGATTTGTTTCCCAAGCTGCTTGGTTTTCAAGATCTATTGATTGTCAGAATTTGACGGGTAAAGAAACAGTTGTTTTTTGGTGATACAACTCATGCTGCTTCAATCACTAAGATACTTGTAAGAGAAATGGGGATTCGTGTCAGTTGTGCAGGTTACTTATTGCAAACACGATGCGGAATGGTTCAAAGAGCAAATTCAAGGTTTCTGCGATGGAAATACTGATCACAGATGATCATGCTGAGGTAGGAGATATGATCGCTCACATGGAACCATCTGCAATATTTGGTACTCAAATGGAACGTCATATTGGTAAACGTCTTGATATTCCGTGTGGAGTTATTTCCTGCACCAGTTCATATACAAACTTTCCTTTGGGATACCGACCTTTTTTAGGTTACGAAGGTACTAATCTAATAGCCGATCTAATTTATAACTCATTTGCTCTGGGTATGGAGGACCATCTTCTAGATATTTTTGGTGGTCATGATACTAAAGAAATAATATCCAAATCATTGTCTACGGATATAGGCCTAATTTGGAATCCTGAAAGTCGACTAGAATTAAGTAAAATTCCTCGTTTTGCCAGAGAAAAGGTTGAAATAAATACTGAAAAATTTGCACGACAAAAGGGGATTGAAACCATTACTGTCGAAGTAATGTACGCAGCTAAAGAAGCATTGAATACCTAGCTCACTAAAGCAATTCATTCTATATATACAATAGAAAAAAATCTATTGTATAATTAGAAAAAATATATTGTAGAAATTGAGTGTATTCATAATTATATATCCATTTTGGATCGGATGAGAAATCTATCTGTATGATAAAAATTCGTCTAAAACGATGTGGTAAAAAGCAACGTGTGACTTGAACGACATGATTAGTTCTGTCGATTATGACATCCGCCATTTTTTGACTCGAAGATGCTCTTAGCTCAAACATTTATCAAAAGAGATATTTTAATAATGGAGCTTGGTATCAACTTTTTTTCAGTTAGGGGCCAGAATCTAGGGTTAATGTAAATTAAATTAATGAGCTACCTATCGAATTTGACGTTAAGTCTCGAAGGGAAGAGCTCTTCAGGAATTGGGTTCAATCAATAAGAATGAAACTCGTTTAATTATAGTGCTATTGTATATTTTCTCAAATTAGGAACTCAACTTACAGAAACTGTTCATGGTATTTTTCTGCAAAAATTGATCATTTTAAACGCGCTTTAAATTTCTTAAAAAGGAGGGCATTCTAAATAATGCGTCTACGCCTAGCTTTCGATCATATAAAATTGAGTTATTATATCAATTTTGTATCGTGGTTGTTTTATTATTATCCATTTATATTTATCTTATTATATCTTCATTTCATGTATTTTTTTCCCCTGCGATCTTATATAGGCAAGCACATAAATAATTTTGTTAAGCGGCTATTAAACGGAAGAAGAAGAAGAAGAAGAAATGACGGCTATTAAACGGAAGAAGAAGAAGAAGAAATGACGGCTATTAAACGGAAGAAGAAGAAATGAAAAAGATTAGACCGAGAACGAACCGAATGGATGAAATACAAAGTTTTGTGCTTTTTTGACTGCCATTTCTAATGGTCTTCTCTTTCTATTTCTAATCATTTTTCATCTTAATGTAGTGCCAATCCAACAATCCTTCTCAACATTGATTGACAATAGCATATTTTTTGAGTATAATAAATCCGCCATTTCTTTTTTGAATGGTTGAATTCGTTCAACGGATCAGAAATAACCTGATCCGTAAAGATCACTTGATTTGATTAAGAAATGATAAAGTTCGATTAGATTATTATATATATCTTTGATGATTTATTTTAAAGGTTCTATTTCTGTCATTCAATCAGAACGATTGTTAAAATATCGATTCAATCAAGTAACTGCGTATTCTACTTCGACTGTATCTATCCAAATAAGGGTTGCTAACTCAATGGTAGAGTACTCGGCTTTTAAGTGCGCCTATGGTCTTTTACATGTTTTGATGAACTACTCAATTCGTCTATACCATCGGTAAAATTAGTAAGACTACGACTGATCCTGAAAAGTCAATAAAATGGAAAAAGCAGCATGTCGTTCTAAGAATCTCGACTTTCTTTTTTGATCAGAAGCGGATTTGATCCAAGGAATTCATGCATAATTTTAATAATATATGTAAATATATTTACATATATATTATATATATATAATTTGAACAAATGGATTGATTTTTGAAATAAAATCAAATAAATTCGAGAGTGCGAGTGATTAAGTCAAGTGAGTCAATGGATAAAGCTGGATGGCTTGAATCATAAGTAAAACCAGAAGAACGAGCTTCTGTTCCTCATTTGAACGAGGAATTCCCTTTACTAATCGGAAGTTAAAAGCCTTTTAGTAACCGATAAAGGAAGTTTTTCCCTGTAGTAAATCAGGGTTTTCTACATTCACAATGAGTCCTAAGTACTCGAAAACAAATGTGTAAGAGAAATAGTGTACTGACCATGTTTAATTCTATTCCATGAGTCAGGAGAGCGATCGGACTGCCAAAATAATCAATTTTCGTTCTTCCTCATGACGAATGAAGATCTATGCGAAGAAAATTATCTATCTGATAGATATTTTTCTATTATGTTCCAACTAGATCGCACCATGTATTATCTTTAATAATCCAAGAGGTTTCCGGGGGTTTTAAAAAAATGGATGAATTCCAAAGAAATTCAAACAAACATCGATCTTGGCAACAATTTTTTTTATATCCGCTTTTTTTTTCGGGAAGATCTTTACGCAATTTGCTCATTATCATCATTTAGATAGATCTGGTTCCTCCGAACCAACGGAAATTTTAGTTTCTAATTTTTTGAGTTTTCTAACTGTAAAACGTTCAATACGTCGGATACGTAAACAGAATAATTCAATTAGTTTATTGGGGAATTCCGATTCAAATAAATTGATTGAATACAATAAGAATTCTTCTTTTCAATTGATACTAGAAGGTTTTACATTGTCTTGGAAGTTTCGTTCGCAATGCGATCAAAAACATTTCATAAAAGGAATGGATGGATGGAATAGTCTCCGATCCATCCATTGCATATTTCCTTTTATGGAGGCTAAATTACCACATTCCAATTATATATCAGATCTACGAGTGCCCTACTTCAATTCATCCGGAAATTTTGGTTCGAATTTTTCGTCGCTGGATCCGAGATGTTCCTTCTTTGCATTTATTACGATCGATTCTCCATGAATGGAAAAATAGTTTTAATCGAGAAAATTTGCAGAAAGCTCTGATTACACAGAGAGAAAATACGAGGTTCTCCCTGTTCCATTTGGAATTCTTATGTGTATGAATGCGAATCGTTTTTAATTCCTCTTATTTAAACGAATTTTGAATTCACAATCATTGTTATATGGATCTTTTCTCCCGATCGAACTCATTTTGAGAAAAAGATCAAAGATATTGTTCTATTTCCTCCTCATAAAATTTCAACAAAAAAAGATCTGGTTGCTAAAGGATTCTTTTTCATTCCATTATGTGAGATATGGAGAAAGATCCCCTTATAGCTCTAAAGGGTACGCACCTTCAAGTGAAAAAAATGTAGATATCATCTGTTTCATTTTTGGCAATACTATTTTTCATCTTTGGTTTCAACCGTATAGGATATGCAGTCTTGAATTATCAAGACTTCTTTTTCTTTTTTAGGTTTTTTTATGCATGTTAAAATGAGACCTCTCGTGGTTAGAGCCAAAATGCTAGATGATTTATTCATTACCGATCTGATTACCAATGAATTAAACTCAACAGCTCCGATTAGATCAATTCTTTTTTCTTTGGCTAAAGAAAAGTTTTGTGACATCTCAGGGTGGCCAATTAGTAAATTGTCTTGAGACCAGTCTATCAGATGATGATATCCTCGATCGATTCGATCGAATTGGATAAATCTTTTTCATTACTACAGTGGATCGATCAATCAAGATGGTTTATATCATATAAAGTATATACTTTTACTTTCATGTGCTAAAACTTTGGCCTGTAAACATAAAAGTACGATACGTGTAATTCGAGAACAATTAGGTTCGGAACTCTTTACAAAATCGTTTTCAAAAGAAAGAGAATTCATTTCTTCGTCCTCTTCAAAACTCGTTTACAGAGAGAACGAATTTGGAATTTAGAAATTAGCCAGATAAAACCCCCTGGCTAATTTCTGGCAAAAGATGCAGAATAAACAAATCAAAAACTGATTTTGACCAATGAAATGCTTATTGAGCAATTGCCAGGATCAATTTATGATCCTATAGATCTTTTCCACCCGGAATCCAACCAAATGATTGATCAAATCAATACATGGAGAAAGGCCGTGTGCAATGAAAATTGCAAGCACGGTTTTGGGGAGAGATTTCTTGCTCTTCTTAAAAAGAGCAGATAATCCACTCCATCCGATGAGCTCCGGTTCAAGTCCCGGGCAACCCAGAGTACCAGAATCTAGCACCTAAAGGTATTTTTGTCTACTTATTCTAGATCCAATCCAATTCAATGTTATCCATTGTGCTTAACAAGCAAGAAAGGTAACATCCCACTATTCGGGAATCATCCTTACTTACTCATCGAAAAGTTTTCTCTAAGCACATTTCACTTCAAGGTAATAATATTGATTACCTTGAAGTGAAAAGAAAGAAAGAATGCTAATAGAGCGCATTAATACCGGTATTAATGCGCTCTACGTATTGAAAAGCATTTCAATATATGTGGATATAGTTTATGGAAGAGGATACTATGAATTTTAATGAATATTCATAAGATGTCAAAATATTGGTTGACATACAGATATGAATCATATTATACTGTTGAATAACAAGCCTTATGTGTATGCTTGGGAGCTTCTAATGATTAAATAACCAAGTTATAACCATGACCGCAATTCTAGAAAGACGCGAAGCGCAAGCCTATGGAATCGTTTTTGCGATTGGATCACTAGCACTGAAAACCGTCCTTTACATTGGATGGTTTGGTGTCTTAATGATTCCTACCCTATTGACTGCAACCTCTGTATTCATTATCGCTTTCATTGCAGCTCCTCCAGTAGATATTGATGGTATTCGTGAACCTGTTTCCGGTTCTCTTCTTTATGGAAACAATATTATTTCCGGTGCTATCTATTCCTACCTCTGCAGCCATCGGTCTGCATTTCTATCCATCTGGGAAGCAGCTTCTGTTGATGAATGGCTATACAACGGTGGTCCGTATGAGCTAATCGTTCTACACTTCCTACTTGGTGTAGCTTGCTATATGGGTCGTGAGTGGGAGCTTAGCTTCCGTCTAGGTATGCGTCCTTGGATTGCTGTTGCATATTCAGCTCCAGTAGCAGCAGCTACTGCTGTTTTCCTTGATTTACCCTATTGGTCAAGGAAGCTTCTCTGATGGTTAATGCCTCTAGGGAATCTCTGGTACTTTCAATTTCATGATTGTTATTCCAGGCTGAACACAATATTCTTATGCATCCATTTCACATGTTAGGTGTAGCTGGCGTATTCGGCGGCTCTCTATTTAGTGCTATGCATGGTTCTTTGGTAACTTCGAGTTTGATCAGGGAAACTACCGAAAATGAGTCTGCTAATGCAGGTTACAAATTTGGTCAGGAAAGAAGAAACCTACAATATTGTAGCTGCTCACGGTTATTTCGGCCGATTGATCTTCCAATATGCTAGTTTCAACAACTCCCGTTCTCTACATTTCTTTTAGCTGCTTGGCCAGTAGTAGGTATCTGGTTTACTGCTTTGGGCATCAGCACTATGGCTTTCAACTTAAATGGATTCAATTTCAACCAATCTGTTGTTGACAGTCAAGGTCGTGTAATTAACACTTGGCCGATATCATTAATCGTGCTAACCTTGGTATGGAAGTTATGCACGAGCGTAACGCTCACAACTTCCCTCTGGATCTAGCTGCTGTTGAAGCTAATTCTATAGACGGCTAATTACTCTGGATTGTTAGTGTCTTTCATTCTTTGAAAAGCAAAAAAGAAAGCAGTACCAAAACCGAAAGGTCTGGTACTGCTTTTTTCCGTCTAATTTAAAGTTATTGCGAGCAGAGCACAATAACTGTTTACTGTGCATCCAGCAGGAATTGAACCCGCGACTTACCAATTATGAGTTGGGTGCTTTTACCATTCAGCCATGGATGCATAATATCTAATCTAATAATAAGTATTGGCTCAGATCTTAAATTAAATATCCAAAACTATTATTGTTTCAATAAACAAAACGTCAATAACTTGTTCGAGAGTTGCATTACAAGATTGTTGAATCTTGCAACAAGTTATTAACTAATAATATAATAGTTTCATTATTAGTTCATTTCTCGGGGCTTAGAACCATTCTTGAAATGGAATGACCGTAGACAGAGACTGCCAATTAGTTTGGGGCGGGACGTAGCCAAGTGGTTCCAAGGCAGTGGATTGTGAATCCACCACGCGCGGGTTCGATCCCCGTCGTTCGCCCGTAAAAAAATCGACCGGATTCAATTCATTGTGATTTTCTATAATGAATCAAATGATGAGTGGTTGACGATACATTTGTGTATGTATGTTATTACATACATATAACAAAATATAAGAAGAAAATATTTGATTATGAAAAAAGAAAAAAACTGAATCGATGATAAGATTTCTTGGTGATTTCAATTTATTGATTGAAATAAACGATAATTTATTTGGGAATGAAGGATTCTTTGCTTGGCTTCCTCCATTTACTCAGGATAAAATGAGGGTGAGGGAGCTAAGCTAAAAAAAAAAAAAAAACAATGTCAAACAACTACAATTCAATTTATAAATAAGGCAAAGTTCAACTCAAAATTAGATAAAACGAATAACAAGTTCGGAAGATAAAAAAGAAATAAAAGGAGATCAAAAGATGAAAATAGCAGTTTATGGAAAAGGCGGAATCGGTAAATCAACCACTAGTTGTAATATTTCAATTGCCCTAGCTAGACGTGGTGAAAAAGTGTTACAGATTGGATGTGATCCCAAACATGATAGTACTTTTACTCTGACAGGATTTTTGATACCTACAATTATAGATACTTTGCAGTCCAAAGATTATCATTATGAGGATATTTGGTCCGAAGATGTCATTCATAAAGGTTATGGAGGGGTAGATTGTGTGGAAGCTGGGGGGGCCACCTGCAGGTGCTGGATGCGGGGGATATGTGGTAGGAGAGACTGTGAAATTGTTAAAAGAATTAAATGCATTTTACGAATATGATTATAATATTATTTGATGTATTGGGTGACGTGGTTTGCGGAGGTTTTGCTGCTCCGTTGAACTATGCAGATTACTGTCTCATTATTACAGATAATGGGTTTGATGCATTATTTGCAGCTAATCGTAATACTGCTTCTATCAGGGAAAAAGCTCGTACACAATCCACTGCGATTAGCATGTTTGGTTGGAAATCGCACATCTAAAAGAGATCTTATCAATCAATATGTAGAAGCCTGCCCAATGCCCGTAATAGAAGTCTTACCTCTTATTGAAGATATTCGAGTTTCGAGGGTCAAAGGAAAACCTTATTTGAAATGGTTGGATCCGAACCATCTCTTAACTATGTATGTGAATATTATTTAGACATAGCGGATCAAATATTGTCCCAACCAGAAGGTATTGTGCCAAAGGAGATTCCAGATCGGGAATTATTCAATCTACTCTCTGACCTTTATCTCAATCCTATTGATGAGGGGAAACATCAAAATAATAAGGAAAATTTACTTGGATTTACGACGATTTAATCAACATAGTTATAATCATTTATGTCAGTGAAAATTGATGAAACTCTCACTGTCGAATGTGAGACAGGTAATTATCATACTTTTTGTCCAATTAGCTGTGTATCTTGGTTATATCAAAAGGATCGAAGATAGTTTCTTTTTAGTTGTGGGTACAAAGACATGCGGTTATTTTCTGCAAAATGCACTTGGAGTAATGATTTTTGCAGAACCTCGCTATGCAATGGCAGAATTGGAAGAAGGAGATATATCGGCTCAATTGAATGATTATGAAGGATTAAAAAGCTTTGTATTCCGAATAAGAAAAAGATAGAGACCTCAGCGTGATCATATGGATAGGTACTTGTACTACAGAGATAATCAAAATGGATTTGGAAGGTATGGCACCCAAACTAGAATGGGAAATTGGAAATCCCAATTCTAGTGGCAAGAGCGAATGGACTCGATTATGCCTTTACTCAAGGAGAAGATACTGTGTTAGCTGCGATGGCACATCGTTGTCCAGAACCGGAATTCTCCGTTCGTGAACGAAAAGAAACTAGTCAAAATTTTTTGACTTTTCATTCTAGAAAAAAAGAGGAATTGGGTTGAATATGCAAATCATCCTTCCTTAGTTCTTTTTGGATCTTTGCCGTCCAACGTCGCTTCTCAACTCAATTTAGAATTAAAACGTCAATCCATCAAGGTATCAGGTTGGTTACCTGCTCAAAAATATACCGATCTTCCATCATTGGGTGATGGAGTTTATGTTTGTGGTGTTCACCCATTTTTGAGTCGGACAGCGACAACTTTGATAAGACGCGAAAAATGTCAAATTAATTGGAGCTCCTTTTCCTATCGGTCCAGACGGAACGCGTGCTTGGATTGAAAAGATTTGTCCTGTATTTGGGTGTTGAACCCCAAGGTTTGGAGGAAAGGGAGGAACGAATATGGGAAGGTTTAAAGGATTATCTTGATTTGGTACATGGTAAATCTGTCTTTTTCATGGGAGATAATCTACTAGAAGTCTCTCTAGCAAGATTCTTAATCAGATGTGGAATGATTGTTCATGAAATTGGCATTCCATATATGGATAAACGATATCAAGCTGCTGGAATTATCACTTTTACAAAATACATGTATAAAGATGTGTGTACCAATACCACGAATTGTGGAGAAACCGGATAATTCGAATCAAATACGACGTATACGCGAATTACAACCCGATTTAGCTATCACAGGAATGGCTCATGCTAACCCGCTAGAAGCAAGAGGAATTAGTACTAAATGGTCAGTTGAATTTACATTTTGCGCAGATTCATGGGTTTGCCAATGCAAGAGATGTACTTGAATTGGTTACCCGACCTCTACGTCGTCAGAAAAATTTAGAAGACTTGGGTCGAACCACTTTGGTCAAGAAATAATAAGTTTCAATTTCAGTAATTCTCGATCGAACTATTTCAGATAATTCAATCTATCTAATTTGATTTGAATTCTCAAAATAGAGACATATAGAAAAAGGAAAAAGATCAAAATTCATTCAAATTCATATTATTTTGAATGCTATTTGTGGATTTGAGCGATAACTAATAGTTGATTTTTTCTCACGGGAGATTTGAAATGATTATAGAAATTATTTCAAATTTCCCCATGATTATATGAATATCAGAGTCATTTCTCTCACGAAAACATTCTTTTATGGAAATTATATGGAAGGGATACTAACCCATAGTATCTTATTAACAATAATGCCGCCACTCGGATTCGAACCGAGATGCTCTAGCACTGCTTCCTAAGAGCAGCGTGTCTACCAATTTCACCATGGCGGCTTGGTATTGTTCTAATATATCTAAATATATTTATATATATAATATTTAGATATATTAGACTATTTTTCCGAGATTGTCAATGCAAAAAGAGTTTTTTTTCTCTATTCAATATCCGACGTTAAATAGATACAGAAATCCGATGTTGGTCGTTATAACGGAGTAGCACGCAGTTTGGTAGCGTGCCACCTGGGGATGGTGGAGGTCCTAGGTTCAAATCCTGCTGCTCCAAAACCCATCCCATGGTAAACAAGATCGCGGCTAATTTTTATCTTCTAAATAAGGAAAAAAGTTCTAAGAAAAACCATATTGGACGAATATATTTGTTATAAAAGTTACGCGTTTTCTCCCAACGACTTTAAGGTCTAGGGTCTTTCTAGCTTAACTAATAGTCGCCTATAATATCTCTAGGAAACTGAGAAAATTGATAAGTTTCACTCTGATTTCATTTAGAAGGTTTCTTAGGAAACTTCTAAAGTTGATAAGTTTAGTTTCCAACTTAAGCGGATCTATCAATTTTCTCAGTTCTTTTTAAGGGGATTTAGAACTTTTTGAAGTTCAAGTCTAAGTTTCGAAAAAAATTCCTCTCATCGATTTGATAAGAAAATCTCTCAGTTTAGAGAAAAGTTCTCTCATCGATTTGATAAGAAAATCTCTCAGTTTAGAGAAAAGTTCTTTCATCGATTTGATAAGAAAATCTCTCAACGAACTCATCCGTCTGATAAGAAAAATCTCTCAACGAACTCATCCGTCTGATAAGAAAATCTCTCAACGAACTCATCCGTCTGATAAGAAAATCTCTCAACGAACTCATCCGTCTGATAAGGAAAATCTCTCAACGAACTCATCCGTCTGATAAGAAAATCTCTCAGTTTAGAGAAAAGGGAACCTATCCATTCCATAATGGAATCTCTAAGCAAACTTATTATTCTTCTAACTAGCGTAAGAAACTCATTGTACGGGGAGCGGTCAGAAGGAAGAGATGAACTTATGCTACAAAAAGAGTCTTCTTTTTTGAGCTTTACCTCATTTATAGCTTCATTTCGTCCAGCAACCGGCGAATGTTTCGTACCCAAGAAACTTTTGGTATGATTTCCAAAATTTTGAAGAATCTCTTTTATCGAAATAAAACTGTGTCTTATAAAATACAAACTATTTTGAATATGTTCCCAATGATCTATTTTGGGATACATACGTACCCCTCAACATAACAGATCGACTACCATTATTGGTATTCACCAAAATCTATTCATGCAAATAAGATCTTCTAATCGATAACGAGGCCAAAGAAAACGTCTTATCTTTTGTCTTGTATCGACGATCAGAGGCTCGCTTTTTTTCATCAGACCTTGGTCATTTGGTATCTCTTTACTATTGAATCTTACACTGTCATCTAAATGATTTTCCAGATTCAAAAGATTCAAAATTCGAAATTCCCTACGACGTCTTGGAAGAAAAACATCTTCGAAAATGAAAGAACTTGAAATTTTTTCATTTAGATCCTCAATACGATGTACTTTTCTTCGTCGTTGAGATCTATCAAAAAGATTTACATCAATTTTTTTCTTTTTTTAGTTTTAAGAAAAGACTTGCAATTTTATATACAAAGAATCGGTCATTAAAGTACCCCGGTACAAATGGCATAGATCTTCGGGTTGCCTCGGCCAAAAACTCTAAGCAAATCATTTTCTTTCGGGAAGCAACTTTTGAGATACAATACAGTTTCCAATAATCCCAAGTCAAGATCCCCATTTTCCGCATATGGGAAAAGTAGTCGGCTACAGCAGCATCGTCGCCTAATTTTTTTCTTATCAAAGAAACGAGACGCATTTTTGAACTTGGAAGCCCAACGAGCTAATGCAGTTTTTCGAGCTCGAATTTGGTTCTCCACCTACGAATATTTTTGGCCATTTCTCGATACGCTAATTTTTCTTTTACCAATTCTTTTTCGGGGTCCATTCCCCTGAGTCTCATCTCCTCTTTTAATTCTGCCTCCCTTGCAAGACGTTTTTGCCTCCCGTTGAAAGCGTTTCTGTTCTTTCAGATATTCAGTTCTGGCAATTCTGGATCTTGTACTTGTTTATCGGCTTTCTTGGGTTTGGTCTTGGTTTCGGATGGTACTTTTACTTTTTTGTTTTTGTTTTCTTCATCATCCAATTTTGATTTAACTCGGTCCCATGCCTTCCTATCACCTTGTGATGCTTTCTAGCATCTTGTTTCAAAATGATTTCCTTTATTGCTATTCGGACTTCTTCTTTTTCTGTATTGATTTTATCAATATTTTTTTTTGGATAATAAATATTTATAGAAATCTCGAACTAGAAGATCTCTCCTCTTTTTGTTCGAATATTATTTTTTCGACGTAATTCTTCAATTTGCGTCTCCTTTCTTCCCTTCTGAGCTGTTCAGCTTTTTGTGCAGCTATTTTTGCTAGTTGTTCTAGCTCTCTGTTGCTTGATAAATCTTTGCCTTGATTCCCGCATTCTCTTTTCTTGTTTTGGTCATCTTCTCCTTTAAATGCCCTTCTCAATCTATTACTTCTTCTGGAGAAGTTGCCGACTCCAATTTTTTGCGCCGTTCCTCTCTTGTCTTGAGCCTTTCTTCTTTACGCTTTCTGCGCGCCTCCCTAATTTCTTTCGAGGGCAGCGAGTTTGCTTCGCCTTTCCTCTTCTTTCTTTCGAAGACTTTCTATTACAAAAGCATCAACATCAACTCTTTTGGTACTTGAATCTCTCGAAATTCCACATTTGTTCAATTTGTCTTCTTATGATATCCGGGGGAAAAACGTCACCAAGTTTGTTTGCATTTTTGATTTTTTTTCTAAGATTTGGGAACAACCAGAATTGCCATTTGTAATATCGACTTTTTTTGTAATATTTTGCCTTAGTTGCCGAGAAAAAATCGACATTTTCTTTTTGGAAGAAATTTTCTTCTTCTTCTTCTTGCAAGAACCGGGATTCTGAAAATTAGTAATAGCTTGATAATCTGGTTCCGGTATATATTGAATTGCGGGTCCGTGATTATCCTCTTTCATATGATCCAGATAACTATACGCTAAAAGATCATATCTGTGACGTTTGATCCGATTCTTGAGTCGGGTTAGAAAAAGATGCAAAGCGCTTCTCTCCCAAAAACGATGCAAATTCACTCCATCCCAACCGGTTGCCAATACTATTTCTTTTCTTTTTGTGCGGGGCTATTTCTATAGCCAGCACACCATTTTAACCATTGCTTCCAATGGTTAGCCGTTAACTCTCGAGGATGCTTGCAAATCCAATAGCCCTTGCGAATGCAAAAATTCTTTAACATTCTTTTTATAAAAGGTGACGATGTTCTTGATTCTAATAAATCCCTCGCAAGAATCCCTTCATATTTCTTATTTCTCGCCATATTTTGTGAAATACATATGCCTGGGAAATTTCTTTTTCCTTGGCATTTGGATTCGGCGTTTTTGCTAATTGGGTCATTGCTATTGAATATTTTTTTAATTGCTTCAATACTTCTACTCAATTGCATGCAAAATTCCAAATTGGATTCGATCATATTGAACATACTTATTTTGAGATCAATAAGTATTAATTTCACCCTAAAATGAATAACTTTCATATAATATGGCAATTTTCTTCTTAATGAATCGAATAGTTTTCTTTTGGAAAAGCGAACGCCAAATTTGGATTCGAGTCCACTCTTTTTTCAATCTAGATTTTATGTCAGGAGAAGGTTGATCCATTATCTGTTTAAAATCAGTTTTCAATTTTATTATAAATATCTAGATTGAAGAGATACTCTTCATTCATTTGGTTGATTCGAATCATTCATTGTTGGTTGTCCAATAAGCTGGATCTAGAAGATCCCAATTTTTTTCCATCTGGATTGAAGATGGTTCATCTTGTACGACCTCTAAAGAAAATTTAATATTAGACGTAGGCTTAGTCCGAATCATTCTGATTTCTGTCCGAGTATCTATCTTGATCTCTGTCTTAATTTTCTTATTTATCAATTGGCGGATCGGTTCGATAATAGGTTTGATAATAATTATCAATTGGCGAATAGGTTCGATAATAGTTTTTGCCCGATCGGACGTGTAATTCCAAATACATTCGCGAAATAGGTTTCCAAAAAGAAGGCACTTTTGGGGGATTACCGAAAGGTAAGTCAATTTCTGTCCCATATATGGTTAAGAAACCAGTTGTTTTTTTGGTCAATCTCAGTAGAGTTAGATTCATACCAAGGTCTCAAAGCGAAAAGGATATACAATCTTGATTTGAATACCCTCTTTGATATAATCTTTTATGAACTTCTTCGGGACATCCGGGTCCGTCAGTTTCATTTCCATCATAATTACATTTGAGATATGCTTCCTTTTGCAAGTTGGACCAATCCTGCTCCCATTCGGGGACCTGAAATAATTAAAGTACGACCAATATTTTTAGCTATTATCAAAATAGGGAAATACAATCTTTTTCCTTAAATACGTATGAGTGAACAAGAGAGCAGCTCTGACATAGTGATATCACTTCTCCGTCGAAGGTTTGCTGTGTTCGACGGCGACGTTCTTCTTTTCTCCTTTCACGTCTCTCTAAAAATTTTTCGTACATTCTTAAAGATCTTGAAGTTTTTTTCATTTTTGTCTTCTCTTTGACTTCCTTCTTAGGAAAAGGTTTGTGATGTGACTTTTGAGTAGTCATCCCCCCTGGCTTTTGAGTCATTGATCTAAGTCTCCCGAAAAGAATCGACTCTGGTCTCGCTATCCAATGGTTGATCGCTGAAACTTTTCGTCGTTGAAAACGGACAGCTCCCTTTACTAAATCTCGACGAAAATCCCCTTCATAGGGGTAACTAAAGACATATATATCTTTAAATACAAGATCTTCTTCTTCGTCCCCCCCCTTGTCCGCTTCAAGAGTTTCTTCTTGTTCAGGAGTTCTTTCTTGTTCAAGTTTTTTGAAAGGTTGAAAGAATCCTTTTTTTTTGTCTTTTTTCTTCTTTTGTAACTCTTTTATTTTGTCAAAGGGCCTTATAATGATTAATTGTCGAGCTTTTTTTGGACGAGTTTCGAGACAATCTTTGACAGCTAGAGGGTCGTGAACTCCAGATATTAGGGTGGAGGGCAATTTAGGAACAATAAACCTGTTAAAATCTCGGATTCGAGGTTCATCATCATCAACACGGATTTTTTCCTTTTCCATAAACTTATATAAATAAGATAAAGTTCATAGAAATTTGTAAAATCTTTCATATCTTGATCAAATTGTTTTTTTTCAAATAATCTTGATCAAAATTTGATTTATTGTTCTTATTCTTTTTTCTTCTTAGTACGTTTCTTCTTAGAAGGCAGGCCCCTCCTTTTGAAATCTCTACCAAATCTTTCAGAATATCCTTCTGCGATATCTTAATATCCATAGAGACTTCAGAATTTGAGAATTCTTTCAAATTTATAAAAAAAAATCGCTCATAAAGCAAAGCCTGCTCGGTAGGAAGAACACTAAGAAGTAATTCCCACTTGAGACCTGTAGTTTCAAGAAAATATGCAACAAATAATGTGTTAGTAATTTTTTTATCGCAAGAAGCAATACCTTCTTCTATTCTTGCATTTAAAGGCGCCGGGACCAATGTTTTGAAAACATGTTCCAATGAAGATAAATTTTTAGGATAGATTTTCTCATATCTTGACTTTAAATCTTCCAAAGTAGATTCATCCAACCATTTTTTTTTATTCTGTTCCTCTAATAAGAACATATGGAATTTTATCTATCCACCATTTGGAAATCATTTTTATTCGTGGTTGAACGATTTCTATTTTATTTTCTGGTGGAATTAAGGAAATTCGAAAGGGCCGGTTGGTAGAATCACGGTTCTTACATTGCGACAGTTTTTTTTTTTGCTCTTTCAAATATTTTTGCTCTTTCAAATAATCCTCTGAATGGATCATCCAAGGTGATTTAAATTGATTCATCGACCCACGGAATGCCCGCTGAGTAAAGGATCATGAACTTCTGAAAGGTACTTCCCTTCTTTTGTTCGAGAAAATCTCATTTTTTTTTCAAGAATATCTACAATAGGAGATCCATTGCTTAGAGCTCTCACCCTATTTTCAAGCTCTTCGCCTAAATAAGATTTCCTCTCCGATTTTCTCACTATCCATTCATCAAGGTTATCCTGATTTGAATCAAGACTTTGATCGCCCAAGTTTGCCATTTTGGCAAAGAAAGACATACTTGGCGGAGCTGTGAAAGAAATTCTTTCATCGCCATCACTGAGACAAACATCGAAGAAATATTCAGCAACTTGGCTCTTCACAGGGCCACGAAGAATAAAATCCCCTATACTAACGTATCGTAGGGGTTGGTTAAACCGATTAGAATCAAAAAAGATTAATGGCCATCTTTTTATTAGAAAAGATGCTAATGTCGAATCTGTCTCAGTATCCCAATTTGAGATCTTCTAAAGATAGAATTCTCACTAATGTTCTATAAGAAGGAGACAGAGGAATGGGCGCTTATTAACTTGATTTTTTTTCATATTAATAGCAGCTTTAGTTTGAGACTTATGCCTTTTTTTTTTCTTAGGTATTTTGAAACCTTCCCTAAAAGATTTTTTCTTATCGGATAAATCTAGCGATACCCTCTCTAACTCTTCTCGAGGACCTGAATGAACGATCTTGAATCATTCCACTTAGTAGCGATGAAAGAAGGATTCCTCCCGTAGCATGTGAGCATGGCAATATAGCGAAAAAAATAATTTGAAAACTGAAGGCGAAAAGTTCCCGTTTTCGATTCGCTTTTAAGGGAACATTCATTTTCTACGCGTGAACAAAAAATTTTCGTCATTTTGACAAAAGAATTTGTCCGCTCAACCATCCGGCTGCGGTACTCAGCAGAAATATATAGCTTCCACTATACCTGAATAGCATCATATTGGTTAACCGAGTATACACAGATTTACCGAAAAGGGCCGGGTTCAGCAGCTGTAAAGCGACTCCAATCAAAAACTCTATTGCCGGATTTTGAATCCAAGGGTATTTCCGAATCAAACTTGTTTGAAAAATAAGAAATAATAGAACGGGACAAGCATGATTGTCATTACGTGAGGTTTCCAAATGCTCGCATAAATAGGGCCAAGATAAATGGATGAGAAGACCACGAGTTGTGCCACAAAAGAACCACCAAGGATCAATTTTCCCGTAGGGACAATTTTCCTGTTGTCGACGACTTTGTTTTGAATCAACATCGCTCGGACATAATACATTTGAGCTGGACCAATTGGCAACGTTGATAAAAAGCCATAATAAACGCCAAATAGTAGAACTGGAGCAGACCTCTGAATCCACGGTACTAATATATAGTATATTTCTGTAATCATATTAAATACCTCCTTTATTTAATTTTGATTTTTGATTTGAATTATTGTTTATTACTTCTTGTTCTTCTTCTTCTTGTTGTTGTTCTTGTTGTTGTTGTTCTTGTTGTTGTTCTTTTTGTTCTTCTTCTTCTTGTTTTTTCTCATCCGCTAGATCATCCCCGAGATATGGAAACTTTAAGGATGCTTGTTAAGTTCAAGCTCATGACATATGACATAATTTTTTCCTTCCTAGTATATATAATCATCTTCCCCCTCCTATTTATATTTATAAGAATCATATTCTTTCTACTATTTATATATTGTTCAATTTGAGACTATAGATCAGAATATTATATATCTATATATATAGAATCATATTATTTCTATTTATACATAATCATATCATTTATACATATATTATTTCTATTTATACATGATCATATCATTTATACATGATCATATCATTTATACGTATATTATTTTGATTTATACATAATCATATCATTTATACAGAATCATATCATTTTATACATGATCATATCATTTATACGTATATTATTTCTATTTATACATAATCATATCATTTATACATGATCATATCATTTATACGTATATTATTTTTGATTTATACATAATCATATCATTTATACAGAATCATATCATTTATACATGATCATATCATTTATACGTATATTATTTCTATTTATACATAATCATATCATTTATACAGAATCATATCATTTATACATGATCATATCATTTATACGTAATTATTTCTATTTATACATAATCATATCATTTATACATGATCATATCATTTATACGTATATTATTTTGATTTATACATAATCATATCATTTATACAGAATCATATCATTTATACATGATCATATCATTTATACGTATATTATTTTGATTTATACATAATCATATCATTTATACGTATATTATTTATACCATTTTATTTTTGAAATTGAGTATTATTTGTTCAATTTGATACTATACAAAAAGATTGTATCCATCCCTTATTAATATATAGAATTATATTCTTTCTACCATTTCGACCATTTTATTTTTGAAAATTGATACTATAGATCCAATATATTATCACTTTCTCTCTATAATATAGTATAGAATAGAGAGAGAATCTCTTTCTACCATATTCAATAATAATCATATTCAAACTCTTGAATGAATTATATTCAATGCGAATATCCACATAGTCCGTTAGATTCATATTCAAACTATTGAATGAATTGAATTATGTTCAATTCATATTTGTAATCATGTAATCATAGACCCCAATACTCCATAGACGGTTTGAACCGTCTAATAACAATAATTTTTCTGTTATACGCCATTACATAGCATTATGTAATGGCATATAACAGAAAGTTTCAATCCGACGAGGTTAGAGGACCAGAAAAGGACTCATGACTAACTAATGGAGGGCCTTTTTTATGGGCCCGATAGCCATCTAATTATAGAATGGAAGGCTATATTAAGGATGAAGATTTTCAACATATTTACTTTTTTCATTGTTTATATGTTACTGAATATTGGCATGACTGGTTTTGGTGATTCATAACCATATTTGTTAGATACAAATCGAACATCTAACAAAAAAAGAAAAAGTGTCATTGTTTTGAGAATAATATGGAACAAGAGAAATATTTCAAATAATATAAAACAATGAAAATTTCTTTCTGTTTTTCTCTTTTTACCTTAATTTCCTAACTTTTCAGCTCTGTTACTATTGTAATATAAGTTTATTTAGATTCTTATATTGTATATAAGTTTATTTAGATTCTTAGCTTATATAAGTTTATTTTTAGACCCTTTGACATATTTATCATTCAACCATTACATATTCATTTTATCCTACATGTCACCTTCTTATTATTTATAACCCAGTCGGCATGTATAATTCAATTATTTCGCTGACAACATTTTTTAAAAGAGCTCGTGGAACCATGCTATCAAACATTCCAAAATCAAATAAAGAATCAGATATTTGATCTTCGTCATCTACTATCTGGTTTAATGTCTGTTCAATAACTCTTTTACCCGCAAATGCAATGTATGCATTTGGCTCGACAATCGTGACATTAGCCAACATACCAAAGCTAGCAGTGACTCCACCAGTCGTAGGAGATGTAAGAACTGAAATATATAGCAAATTTTTCTCCTTTTGATGTGTATGCAACACAGCAGCTATCTTATTCATTTGCATTAAACTAAAACTTCCTTCTTGCATACGCGCTCCGCCAGAAGCACATACGAGAATTACTGGAAGAAGATGCTCAGTAGCATACTGTATTAAACGAGTTATTTTTTCGCCCACTACCGATCCCATACTGCCTCCCATGAACTGAAAATCCATAACCCCGAGTGCGACAGGAAGACCATTTATTTTACCTATGCCTGTTTGAATAGCGTCGGGTAAACCTGTTTCTTTTTGATAGGAAGTATTATAATCATCATAACACTGTTCTTCGGTTTCTGTGTCTAGAAATTCCTCGTTTCTTAGCTTAAGAAGTGTTTTTTTAACTAGGTTTACGCCAGCGTCAACATATTCTTTTTCCTCTTTAGTTAAAGAATCATAAGTTAAAGGATATTCTTCTTCAATATCCTCAGTATCTTCAGTATCTTCTATATCACTTTCTTCTTCTTCTTTCTTTTTCTTACAAAATTTTTCTTTGCTATCTAGTGCTAATGTAGCAAAGTTTTTCATTATCTCTAGTAAATAGAGATAAATTAACTCAGTATCTTCAGTACACAAGAATAAATTATTGTCACAATTTTTTTCGTTATTATATATATTTTCTATTTGTCTAAATAATTCAACACGTGTTTCACTATATAAAAAATCATCATGCATGATATGATCAATAATATTATAACACTCATAGCGATCTTGTTTTTTCACGTATTCTACTAGAATATTGGAACCGAATCGATAGAATTCTTCTCCTTTGAGTAAACCACAACAATTCATTTTAAACCAATCTTTGAATTTTGTCAATACCAAATATTTTTCCATCAAGCAGATTGCAATATGTTTTCGCAGCCATAAAAAGTAATTTGTCTCTGGATCATTTCCTGGATAAAAAGGAAATCGTTTTTTTTCTTTTCCTTGCTTTTCTTTTCTCTTCCGGAAAAGAAAGTTCCATTTTCACTAAGTTTACCGCCGCTACTTTCAAGAACTTATCTTGTGATAGTAATTGTTCTTTTAAGTTGGATAATTGTTTATTTAATTTAATTAGTAAGCTCAAATTTAGGCAATTTTGAAGTTGAAGCAAATCAATTACAGTTTGTATAGGTTGAATATAATTTTTTGTTATAGCAAAAAAAGAATTTATAGGTTGATCATTTTCATCAAATGCTGCATCTATAAATTCTTTCACAACATCTATTGACAAAAGAGATATAAGTTCATCATTTTCAAATGATGTATCTCTATTTAAAATATGCATAAACCGTATAAGTTGTTGTTCATCTTTCAATGCTGTTTCTGTATCTGTATCTAAAAGCGCAAACCGCTGCAATTCATCTGTTATTTTTTTATGTATTTCAAAAAGTACAAATTGAACTGTTTTCAAACCTGTATCAAGAATATTTTGTAGTATCTTAATAGTTTCCTTTGAATTCAAATTCAAATATTTTATGAATTTCTTTCCTAATACAACCTTAACGATATTAACAAGAGTAATATTGTATCTTACTAATGTTTTCAATCCATTTTTTTCGTGAAAAAACTCAAAGTCAAAATATTTGTCATAAATTACTTTGTACAATAAAGTTGAGACCCTTTGAACCATTTTAATGTCAAACGTCGTATGCTGTTTCTCTAAAACATCTATACTAGAAAAATTCATGTCCATAGGCCACCAAGTGCCATTATCAATTAATAATTCAATTCGTTCTGAACTAGTCATCTGTAGCGTTGCCCCGCATTCCTCACAAACACCCTTTTGTTCTAAAAAAAGTTTCTTATATATAAAGGTCTCACAATTCTCGCACATAAACCACAAATGTTTAAAACGTTCCGTTTTCAATCTGTGTTCTACGGGTTTTGTTTCGTTGATATGTTCAGAATCTTTGTCTTCTTCACACATTTTCTCAGAATCTTTGTCTTCTTCACACATTTTCTCAGAATCTTTGTCTTCTTCACACATTTTCCTATATTTTTTCTATATATTATTAATGTACAACTTTTAACAGACACAAATACAAACCATCATACTTTAGCGCACTTTGGGTGCGAGCTAGAATAGCCCTTGCCCCCCGGGCCTGGATCTACCGATCCACCGACCCCATCGAGTAATCCAGAAAATAGATTTCTCTATTAGAAAATAGGTCAATACCTTACCTCTAGCCGAATTATCTATTCCCATCCATTCGGTATTCGGCTCAATCTTAAAAGAAAAGATTGGGCCGAGTTCGCTTCGATTAAGGGACCAAACAGACGAAAGTCACTCGATTACAAGCGATCAATCGTATCAAATTCAAATTTGATTTCCTTCCATATTTCACAAGCGGCAGCTAGTTCAGGACTCCATTTAGTAGCTTCGCGGATCACTTGATTACCTTCACGCGCAAGATCACGTCCTTCATTACGAGCTTGTACACAAGCTTCTAAAGCGACCCGATTAGCCACCGCACCAGGTGCATTTCCCCAAGGGTGCCCCAAAGTCCCTCCACCAAACTGTAATACGGAATCATCTCCAAAGATCTCGGTCAGAGCAGGCATATGCCAAACGTGAATACCTCCTGAAGCTACAGGCAGAACACCCGGCATAGAGACCCAATCCTGAGTGAAATAAATACCGCGACTTCGGTCTTTTTCAATAAAATCATCACGCAATAGATCAACAAAACCCAAAGTTACTTCTCGTTCTCCTTCAAGTTTACCTACTACAGTACCAGCATGAATATGATCTCCACCAGACATACGTAGTGCTTTAGCCAGTACACGGAAGTGCATACCATGATTTCTTTGTCTGTCAATAACTGCGTGCATTGCGCGGTGAATGTGAAGAAGTAGGCCGTTATCTCGGCAATAATGAGCCAACGAAGTATTTGCCGTAAAACCTCCAGTCAGATAGTCATGCATGACTATAGGAACTCCCAATTCTCTGGCGAATACTGCTCTTTTCATCATTTCTTCACATGTCCCTGCAGTCGCATTCAGGTAATGTCCCTTAATCTCACCCGTCTCAGCCTGAGCTTTATAAAGTGCTTCTGCACAAAAGCAGAAACGATCTCTCCAGCGCATAAATGGTTGGGAATTCACGTTTTCATCATCCTTGGTAAAATCAAGTCCACCACGGAGACATTCATAAACCGCTCTACCATAATTCTTGGCAGATAGACCCAATTTTGGTTTGATAGTACATCCCAACAAAGGACGACCATATTTGTTTAATTTATCTCTTTCTACTTGAATACCATGTGGTGGGCCTTGAAAAGTTTTTGAATAAGCAGGAGGAATTCGTAAATCTTCCAGACGTAGAGCCCGTAAAGCTTTGAATCCAAATACATTACCTACAATAGAAGTAAACAGGTTAGTCACAGAGCCTTCTTCAAAAAGATCTAAAGGGTAAGCTACATAGGCAATAAATTGAGTTTCCTCTCCAGGAACGGGTTCAATATCATAGCATCGCCCCTTGTAGCGATCAAGACTGGTAAGTCCATCGGTCCAAACAGTGGTCCACGTACCAGTGGAAGATTCAGCAGCTACTGCTGCCCCCGCTTCTTCGGGGGGCACTCCAGGTTGAGGAGTGACTCGGAATGCTGCCAAGATATCAGTATCTTTCGTCTGATATTCCGGAGTATAATAAGTTAATCTGTAATCTTTAACACCCGCTTTGAATCCGACACTTGCTTTAGTCTCTGTTTTTGGTGACATAAATAAGTCCCTCCCTATGATTTATTGGTTAATAGCTCTTACAAGAACGAGGTCTACTCGACCTGGGTGTCGAACGTAAAGAATCACTTTTGTATTCAAAAGAAAGTACAAAATACTCATTTTGTAGCCTCTATTGTCAAAAAGTCTTTTCTTTCAAGTGATATTGTATCATGTTATGTATGTATGATGCAACTCAATTTCATAGGTCGATTGACCTTCCGCAATTCCAATTTCTTTTATATTTAATAGTGAAATATAACATAGATTTATTTAGGCGAAGAAGAAAATGAAAAATCAAAAATTGCAATAGCAGGCGGCATGGGCATAGGTGGAAATGTGCCTAGTTATTGGCTCAGACAGTTAAAGACTTTTTAACATAAGAATATTATATTGAATTCATTCAATTTCAAATCTAATTCAAAGTGCCGACTATTCAACATTCTAAACGCGAGATAGCCAATAGCAAATAGAACAAAATCTTTCTTTATCTCAACAAAATTGCATCAGCAGCCTCTAGTCGTGTTCTAGCTCTTTTGAGATCCACATCAGCCTGATTGCTTGTCTCTTGCCTTCAGCTCGCGCACGATCGGCTTTCGCTAATCTAAAATTTTCCTGAGCCTCTTGAAGATCAATATCAATACCTCTTTCTGCATTATTTACCAATAATGTGATTTCATTATTGTCTATCTTGGCAAAACCACCCATCAAAGCCATAGTGGACCACTGGGCATTGAGTCGTATTTTCATGACTCCTATATCCAAAGCTGTTATCATTGCAATATGGTTGGGTAATACACCCATTTGACCACTATTGGTAGCGAGTATTATTTCTTGAACTTCTGAATCCCAAACAACTCGATTGGGAGTGAGTACACGAAGATTTAGGTTCATTTTTTTTTTTTTTTTATTTTAAGTTCATAGCCTTTGCGGTAGCTTCATCAATGTTACCCACCAAATAAAAAGACTGTTCGGGTAGACCATCTAATTCTCCGGAAAGGATCATTTGAAAACCTCTAATTGTCTCTATTAGACTAACATATTTACCGGGGGAACCGGTGAATACCTCTGCTACAAAAAAGGGTTGTGACAAAAACCGTTCAATTTTTCTTGCTCTTGCTACAAGTAAACGATCATCTTCTGATAATTCATCTAATCCAAGAATAGCTATAATATCTTGAAGTTCCTTATAACGTTGCAAAGTTTGTTTAACTCCTTGCGCAGTTTCATAATGTTGTTCGCCTACGATCGAAGGTTGGAGCATAGTTGACGTGGAATCCAGCGGATCTACCGCTGGATAGATGCCTTTGGCAGCTAATCCTCTCGATAGTACAGTAGTAGCATCTAAATGTGCAAATGTTGTAGCAGGAGCGGGATCAGTCAAGTCATCTGCAGGTACATAAACTGCTTGAATGGAGGTTATAGATCCTTCTTTCGTAGAAGTTATTCTCTCTTGTAAAGAACCCATTTCCGTGCTAAGAGTGGGCTGATAACCCACTGCGGAAGGCATTCTGCCTAATAATGCGGATACCTCTGATCCTGCTTGGACAAAGCGGAAGATATTGTCAATAAATAGAAGTACATCTTGTTTATTGACATCTCGGAAATATTCAGCCATAGTTAAAGCAGTTAAACCTACTCTCATACGAGCTCCTGGTGGTTCATTCATCTGACCATAGACCAGAGCTACTTTGGATTCGGATATATTTTGTTCATTAATGACTCCCGATTCTTTCATTTCCTTGTAAAGATCATTTCCTTCACGGGTACGTTCTCCTACTCCACCAAACACAGAAACCCCTCCATGAGCCTTAGCAATGTTGTTGATTAATTCCATAATCAACACTGTTTTACCCACTCCAGCTCCCCCGAATAATCCAATTTTCCCCCCACGGCGATAAGGAGCTAAAAGATCCACTACTTTAATGCCTGTTTCAAAGATTGAAAATTTGGTATCCAACTGTGTAAAGGCGGGAGCAGATCTATGAATAGGAGATCTTGTGAGAGCATCTACAGGACCTAAGTTATCAACGGGTTCCCCAAGAACATTAAAAATTCTCCCGAGAGTAGTTTCACCAACTGGAACACTAAGTGGCCCTCCTGTATCAATTACTTTCATTCCTCTCATCAAACCGTCTGTAGCACTCATAGCGACAGCTCTAACTTTATTATTTCCTAATAATTGTTGTACCTCACAAGTCACACTTATTGGTTGACCAGTTGTATCGTTATCCTTAACTATCAAGGAATTGTAAATTCTAGGCATATTACCTGGAGGGAAAGATACATCTAGTACTGGGCCAATGATCTGAGCAATACGTCCTGCCTTCTTTTCTACAAGTGCGGAAACCCCAAAAATAAAAGGATTGGTTCTCATAAAAATAAATAGGATATTGATTCCAATTGCTAATACTAGCAAAAAACCTAAAAAAGCACAACTGCTCTGTAATGAGTTGATCAGTCAATAATAATTTAGAGTTATAACTTCAATTTACTTAGTAATCTCTTTCTTTGTAAAGTTCAACTTCGATAATGATCTAAAAATGGATTCATTATCATTATTTAAATGGAAAGAATTTATTTCTTTTTTTTTTTTTCAAAATGGAGTAAAACTTATTTGCTGCGATTTATTACTCAATCGCAGCAAATAAGTTTTACCTACTATTGGATTTGAACCAATGACTCTCGCCGTATGAAAGCGATACTCTAACCACTGAGTTAAGTAGGTTATTTATTATCCTAGATAGAGTCGTACCTAGATTTTAGGCATAATTAGACATATAAACAATATGCCCTTAACTAGGATTCGAATGATTAAATCAAATATCATCCGTCTTGACAGAAAGTGATCTATTTTATTAGTATATCTTCAAGACTAAACTGTGAAGGGCTATAGCTCAGCTAGGTAGAGCACCTCGTTTACACGTGCGCCAATGGTTTTCAGAAGAGTTTTTTGGTTCATTCGGTTCATAAAATAGATTTGAGTCTTACTCTATGAATTAGGAGAACAATAGCATGACAAAGATGAAGTTCGTTCTGATTCGAACTATAGATCTAGTTGATATGGTCAATCTCGGGGACATTCAATGTCAGACATAATGAGTACAATACGAGGATCTCAAAAAAGAATTCTTTTCGCTCTATGAACTTTGAGGTGTATGAAGTCTCATATTATTCTTTTTGGGTGAGAGAGACTCCATTTGGAGAATCTATGTCTAAGCATGACAGACCTACGTCAAGGGAACCTTTTGAAGCACTTTGGGATTGCTTCCGAAAAATTCTCGTTTGAAGCAAACGGAGCCATCTTATTATCTGTTCCGGAAAAGAATGGCAGACTAACTGATTTTTCCACCAGTTAATGAAAGAGCCCAATGCAATAAAAATGCATGTTGGGTTCTTGGAACAATTCAAATCATTTTGGTAATAAGAAATTTGATCTGTTCTACCGAGAAGGTCTACGGTTCGAGCCCGTATAGCCCTATACAATTAGAAAACTCTTATGTGCTTTCTCGCATCCAATTTTTTATGGTTCAATGTGGAACCGACGACTTACATAGAAAATCATTAAAGAAAAAGTAAAGAGGAAATACGAAAAGAAAAAAGAATTTGGGATTCTTTCTAAATCAAATTAGAATAAATAGTCTTTCGACTGCGACCCAGAGCAGACTCTTATTCCCCAATATCTCTGTTATAGAGAACAACAGATCGGACATCGTGTCGGAATGTGGGCACATACATAATTATTTTGTTTATGAAAGATTCCATATGTTCCACGGGTGGATCGGTACCTATCGATTATAATCGAACTCGGTTGTCTTTTTAATTTGCTAGCACACATTACATCGTTAGAAAAAACGACCCTGAAAGCTCCCTTATTTCAATAGAGAAAATTCCCTTACATCAACCCATATTCACACGTTACAACACGAATTAACGTGAAGTCTGCCAAACTGCACGGGTTCGAACCATTTCCTGTATTAGGATTATTAAATACAGAATATTCTTTTATTAATTTCCGTGTTAAGTCACAGACGAAACATTGATAATATCAAAAATGATAATGAATCATTTGGGAGGGGAGAGAAGCGATTAATAAATTGACAATACAGCAAATAGAAGAATTTGATTTATTATAAACAGGAATCATCTATTTATGTTTCTATTTTCTGAATATGATACTTTTTGGATATATTTATCCATATCCAGTCTTATTCCGATTCTGGCATTCTCAATTTCAAAAAGTTTGGCTCCAATAAGTAAAGGGCCGGAGAAAGCCACTAGTTATGAATCAGGTATAGAACCAATGGGAGATACCTGGATCCAATTTAGAATTCGCTATTATATGTTTGCTTTAGTTTTCGTTGTTTTTGATGTGGAAACAGTCTTTCTCTATCCGTGGGCTATGAGTTTTGATATTTTAGGTCTATTTACATTTATAGAAGCTTTTATTTTCGTGATTATCTTAATTGTTGGTTTAGTTTATGCATGGAGAAAAGGAGCATTGGAATGGTCTTAACCCCCAAATTTTGGAATGATAAAAGGCGAGTAGAAAATTCTCTAAATCTAAAGCCGGTGATAAATCCTATAGAATCATCTTTACTTGATCAAGCAACTCCAAATTCAGTGATTTCCACTACTCTAAACGATCTGTCCAATTGGGCGAGACTTTCTAGTCTATGGCCGCTCCTTTATGGTACTAGTTGTTGTTTTATCGAATTTGCTTCATTAATAGGTTCGCGATTCGATTTTGACCGTTACGGTTTGGTGCCAAGATCCAGTCCTAGGCAAGCCGACCTACTTATAACAGCCGGAACTGTGACCATGAAAATGGCTCCTTCTTTAGTGAGATTATATGAACAAATGCCGGAACCAAAATATGTAATTGCTATGGGAGCCTGTACTATTACAGGAGGAATGTTTAGTACAGATTCTTATAGTACCGTTCGCGGAGTAGATAAGTTAATTCCTGTGGATATCTATTTGCCAGGTTGTCCTCCTAAACCAGAAGCTATTATAGATGCTATAATAAAACTTCGTGAAAAAATAGCTCAAGAAATATCTGAAGATAGAAACGAGTTTCAACAAGGAAAGAGGTATTTCACTAGAAAGCATAAGTTTAATATTGGGTCCAGTATTCGTATTGAAACTAAGGAGGATAAGTTTTTTCATAAATCTTATGAATCTCGTGAATCGACTTTAGAGATAACTCCCAAAACATCTGAATCGATTTCAGAGATATCATACCCTTTGAAACATTTGAAAATACGAGAGTTTGCTGGCGAATGAATAATCGTTAGTAAAAAGTAACGAGCAGGAAATCAATTTTGTTTGAAAATTCCATGAGAAATGTCAAATCTTTATACAGATACTTTGACAATAAATAGTAATCAAATGCAAGGTCGATTATCTGCTTGGCTAGCCAAGCATAAGTTAGCTCATAGACCTTTGGGTTTTGATTACCAAGGCACAGAAACATTACAAATCAAATCTGAAGATTGGGTCTCTATAGCCGTTGCTTTATACGTTTATGGTTTTAATTATCTCCGTTCTCAGTGTGCTTATGATGTAGCACCAGGGGGTTCCTTAGCTAGTGTATATCATCTTACGATAATAAAGGATAATGCAGATGAACCCGAAGAGGTGTGTATAAAAGTACTTGTCCCAAGGGAAGATCCGAGAATCCCGTCTGTTCTATGTATTTGGAAAGGTGCTAATTTCCAGGAACGGGAATCTTATGATATGTTGGGAATATTTTATGAAAGTCATCCATGTCTAAAACGTATATTGATGCCAGAAAGTTGGATTGGGTGGCCTTTGCGCAAAGACTATATTGCACCTAATTTTTATGAAATACAAGATTCTCATTGAGTGCAAAAAAAGAAAAAAAAATACATTCTAGAATAAGATATTTAGAAGAAAATAAGATTCTGGCCGCAGGATTTGCATTCTCCTATATTTATTTAAGAATATAGGATGAACACGAACATCTCATGTACAAAAAGGAAAGCTCCTTTTTGATTCTATTAGTTTAACCATCAAATCTTTTTCGATTTGAGTTTGAGATATGATACAAAGTATCAAGATGCGTTTATAACAGAGAACGTATATACAAAAAAAAAGAAAATTCATTCATTTTAATTCCATTTATTAATATAGATGGAAAAATATAGCTTTGATATCAATTTTTCTAATCTCGTGCTTGTACCTCTACACTACATTTGTCTAAGTCTATCTAATCAAAAAAAAAAAAATGAGATATATATCTATTACTTATGGAGTACCTATATATAGTAAATTACTATCATTGTTCGATCTATGTCAATATGATTGATTACATATCAATAGATTTGATCCTTCTCTTACGAAACGAATCCTATATTAAAGAATAAATGGGTTTATTATGATATTTATAACTCTAGAACATATATCAGCTCATGTCTCTTTTTCTCTT
>BSBK01002311.1:32500-395000 GCA_027943335.1 Chamaecyparis obtusa | reverse complement strand
AAGATATATGTACATATATATATATATATATATATATATATATATATATATATATATATATATATATATATATATATATATATATATATATATATATATATATATATATATATATATATATATATATATATATATATATATATATATATATATATATATAGAAGAGTATGTTTTATGTATGTGCATATAAGTAGGAAAATGATTTCAAATAGAAGGGATAAATGTATGTAATGTAATTAGAGATATAAGGATTAAATGAATGTACTTAATTAATGTAATAATCAAAATATACCAAATTTTCTTATATATCATGTTATGTTACATGCATTTGTGTTTAATTAACTAGAAAAAAGGATTGTAGATTAACTCATTGCTTCATTTATATAACAGAGTATTAGGTATGAATTACAACACTTAAAGTACTTGGGGCTCAAAAATTTATCTTTTGTTCCCAAAATTTCTTACTAACAATTCATAAGGGAAAAAGAAGAAGAAACATATCGTATTTTGCGACTAAAAACAACATCCATAACACATAATAAAAATTTTTATTAGATGTGCTTAAAAAGTTTCTAAATTATTTATTTAAATTCATAAAGCCTCTCAATATAAAAATGGTTCACCTTAAATAATTTGACTCTTATTATCTAAGAAGCTCTCCTTAGGCATCTATAAACACCATCTTGATAGACAACCTTATAGGAAAGAGAAAGCAAAAGAATCATTGTCAGTACAATTCTTAACTCAAGCATATTTAATATAGTTCATTTGTGTACATTAGGTCATTCCTACAACACTCAAACTAATTAGGGAGTACTCAAATTCAAGCCTCAAGATTTTATACACTATATAGAACTTAATAGATTGTTTAGACATTTAAAACTAAACTTTTAAACCTTCATAACTAAACTATATAAAATATTAGTATTGTATATCTATCATTATTAAAAAATACAATATTCTATCTATTGTATTATAAAAATAACTTTGGTCTATTGTTTACACTTTGAATAGATGATTTAATTATTTCAGCTTAATTGTTTGAAATTAACTATTTTATAATTATAAATAGAAGGAAAGTGAAAGTAAGGAAATGTTGCCCTCTCACATTGTAACAAAATTAATTTAATTTATCATTTTTTATTTATTTTTTGATCGATAAGGGGCCGAGGCCGAATATTATATTAAAATATTAAAATATACCAGAGCATATATCAAACTATTAAGATTCAACATACACACGACATTCCCTTGATGGTTGTCACATGATCGCATAGTTTGAAAATGGCTTATGCAACCATGCGACACCCCATAAACCTTCACCACTGTTACCTGCCCTTGGCTATGGGATTGTTGCATCTAATCAGATGGTGGGCGCATGATCGCATGGGGAGAGAAATTCCATGCGATCACATGTCGGTCGTCGATCCAAATCTCTAACCCCAACCCCGCTGACAACACTCCACCTCATATTTTCCTTATCGGACGGTGGGCACGACAATCCCAAACCAGTTCAGCCAATCCCCACCTAACACCTCGATGATGAATCATCACGTGGTCCCATTGCAGACAAACCAACGACATCTAATCGGATGGTGGGCGCATGATCGCATGGGGAGAGAATATTCCATGTGATCACACACCAGCCGTCAATCAAAATCTCTAATACAAGCCCTGCTGACCACACTTCACCTCTTAATTTCCTTCGGCCAATAGGCCATTTATGCATACATGTCACCATCGACCTGCAGTTTGAAACCCTACACTGTAAAGAAGAATCAACGGCTGGCATGATTTCGCATAGCTCTGACAAATCCATTGCGCTTAGCAACCACCGTTGATGCTCTGACATGTGAAGACCATCTGACTTATCCGGAAACCAGGCCCCACCCTTGAGCTTTGGTAGTAAAGGCAAGCTCCCATTCACTGGATAGAATTTCTTCATTCCCTGGCCTAGCGATGATTAACATGATAAAAAATTGGGCCCCACACAATCGTAACAGCGCACATAGGAATTGCTGGTGTCATAGATTTAACTGTGCAGAGGCGAACAACCGAAAACAACCAAGGTTTTTGACACTTAGAAGAAAACTCCAATGGAATCTAATCAGATGATGGGCACATGATCGCATGGGGAGAGAATATTCCATGTGATCACACGCCAACCATCGATCAAAATCTCTAACGCAAGCCCCGCTAACAACACTCCACCTCTTTATTTCCTTCGGCCAATAGGGGTGCACCATTTATGCATACATGTCACCATGGACCCACAGTGTGAAACCCTACACCGCAAATAAGAATCAATGGCCGGTGTGATTTTGCATAGCTCTGACAAATCCCTTGTGCTTTAGCGACCACCATTGATGCTCTAACATGTGAAGACCATCTGACTTGTCTGGAAACCAGGCCCCACCCATGAGCTTTGGCAGTAAAGGCAAACTCCCATTCGCTGGATAGACTTTCTTCATTCCCTGACCTAGCGGCAACTAACATGATAAAAAATTGGGCCCCACACAATCGCAGCATCGCACATAGAAATTGTTGGTGTCAAAGATTTAACTGCATAGAGGCGAATGACCGAAAATAACCAAGGTTTTCGATGCTAGAAGATAACTCCAACGCATCTAATCGGACGGTGGGTGCATGATCACATGGGGGAAGAATATTCCATGTGATCACACACTAGTCATCGATCAACATCTCTAACTCAAGCCCCGCTGACAACACTCCACCTCTTTATTTCCTTTGGCCAATAGGGGTGCACCATTTATGCATACATGTCACCATGGACCCACAGTTTGAAACCCTACACCGCAAAGAAGAATCAACGGCCGTTGTGATTTCGCGTAGCTCTGACAAATCCCTTGCACTTTAGCGACCACCGTTGATGCTCTGACATGTGAAGACCGTTTGACTTGTCCGGAAACCAGGCCCCACCCTTGAGCTTTGTCAGTAAAGGCAAACTCCCAATCACTGGATATACTTTCTTTATTCCCTGACCTAGTGATGACTTTTAATTTATCATTTAAAAGTTAAACTGATGATTAAATTATTTAAACTCAATTGTTTAAAATTAATAATTTTACAATGAAAAATAAAAGTTGTCCTATATTGTTTTTATTCTTTACTTTAAGAACAACATTAAATACAAAGTAAAATGAATTAAATGCTATGATATTGTGTTCGATTAATTCCAGGAAAACAAAAGACAATGCAAGTATACAAGACTCTTCAACTTTTCCTTTAAATTATTTTGGAATTGCCTAGACAGAATAGGATAAAATCAAATTACTATTAAATTGTCTAGAGGAACGGGGTTAGTAGAAGGAATAATTAAATAGAGCTATCATCTAAACTTGATGGATGTTCGAGTAAGTATGATGAGACTTTTTACCGTTGGCCTACCTCTAATTTGCAATTTTTGAATATATCATTCAATAATGTTTAATACATTACTTAAAATTTAGATATTATGGTGACAGTACCATATATCTGTAGTTTTCATAATTTATTTTTATATGATAAATTATTGAGCTTAATCTGTAATGATAATAAAGAGTATATAAATAAGTTTCAGCTACAGGCTTTCGTAATGTTAAGAAGAATAAATAAGATTGAAATGATTGTTATTAAATTTATTTTATTTATAAATTTTGTAAAACAAATTTTGGTTGTTTGATTTTCATTTTGATATGTTTTATATATTTATATTTATATTTATATCTATTTTTTATATATATTTATGTATATATTTGTGTGTATGTATTAAAAAAAATTGAACAATTGAAGTTATGAGATCTATGTTTAGAACTCAAAATCTGTATGATCATTTATTGTTTAATAAGGTTAGGAAAAACATATCTATAGTGTTGTAGCTAACTTCGCACACTCACAGATCTTAAGTGCTACATCAGATCTTGATGATTTTTTTTAGTTTGTTTTGTATGCGAGTGAACTACTTATAGCTATTGTTCTAGATTCTAGGTAGTAAAGATGAATGTTGTGGAATCTGTTATGTGTGCAAGGGTGAAAAAGTCATCATTTCAAACCGTCATTTGATACATATTCCCAATTGCCCCATTGCCTATTTGTTTTAATAACCAAAAAAAATGCACAATTGATCTAATACTTTTGCACAAATGTCTCAAGAACCATTCACTATCATTACTAATATACATTGTACGATCTATTTGTTAACTTTTTTCCCTAAAAAAAGGTTAGTATTGTGTGGCAATTGAAACATGGGCATGTCTTGATATATGTTTAAATTCTAGCAGAGAGAAAATGTTAACCAATTCATATGTACATTACAATATGTACACAATACTAATAGATTTCATGTGGGCCTATATAAAATGTACTTGTTGTGAGCTATCAATGAGAAAATTCCTATAGATACTCCACACCTTCATCTTTGTCTTTATCAAAGCCCCCATTTTAGAATCTAAACTTTGGTATTATTAATGTATGGAGTAGAGTAAAGACTCGTAGATTATTTCCAAAAGGTCTTTTTCTAATATAAGGATTCTCCTAGCTACAACAAATTCTATGTACCCACTTGAAGCCCTTGACGAAGGTATAGCAAAGGATTTAACACAACTAGTCAAAGAAAACTATGTTGGTTTGATCTCAAACATTAGTAGATTTGCATTCCTTGGAAATCCTAAAAAAATACTTTTGACTTTGATAGCAATAAAGTATTGAGTTACTTTTCTCCATCCTTATATATGGAATTGGATGTCAATCACTGTTTTAAAATAGAAGGAAGAAGAATATAGTACTCTTTTTAATAATTATAATATAAAACAACAAATTTGTAAAATAAATACAATATTGACCAATCATATTTAAATTAACAATAATTAATTATATTTAATAAAATTTAATAATTAATATTGGTAATAACATATATTGAGGTCGTTATGATTTTAGTGCTTTCATAAATTGTATCCCTCCTAATGCTCATTTTAGACTCATTTGAGCCATTGTACTAAATGCCTCTAATGTACTTAATCAACAACTATCTTGAAAAACCAAACACAATCTTCTCGCACTCTTTTCCATATACTCATTAACCTTACATATATTAAAGATTATAGTAAAATCTTCAACAATGTTTAACTCATTTTACATCTTTTACAGTTTTCTCACAATCCTAAAACATAATGATTAAACCATTGAATACAAGAACTATTAAGACAAAGTAGAGTGACCAATTTCAATCATTTTTTTCTCATTTTTCTTCACCCCAAAAGAGTGCTAATTGACTTTGATACCTCAACCAACGAAGTTTGGCCACCACTGTGAAAATTCTATTGCAGTTACTGATTATTAATCTCCTATCTTATATAAATTATTTAACTATCAAAAATTAATTCTCAGCTAATATTGAATAATAAAATAATTACAACTTCACAAATAAAAAACATAGAAGAAACATGCAATACAATGAACATGATATTTTTTGACAATTTGTCCTTGGAAAAACCCTAGAGGAAAAAGTAGTACTATAGAAGAGGAAAAAGTAGTACTATAGATGAGGAACTTAAATTAAACTTTAGAAAATTTAGAGATATAAAAAAAATTGCTTGCTTCTTTCTGGCAGAGCTCTGACAATATCCCAATTCCTCCTTTTGAGATCTCGAAACTACTATCCCAATGCTAACACTGCAAGACTTATTTGCTAATAACAAAAATTTATTTTCTAAAATTGCAAATGCTTCTGAAACTTGTGTGTTCTCCAAATGACCAATGAACCCCTTTTATGCCACTCTCATTGGAAAACCAATGGCGAAAATTTATTCTTAATCAACTGCTAATATTAATAATAACTTAACAACCAATAAAAAATTGGTTTCAAGGTGTCACTAAAATAGTCAAATAATTAATTAAATAATAATCCCTATTCAGTTAAATTCATTTAGAAAACAATTATTTACTGATCTTTGGGAAATGGACAAACAATTGTCCTAGCTACCCCAACTAACACTCCCTCTTAGTGAGGAAGCTATTCTCCATGATACCCAATTTATATCTCAAGGAGATGAATTTTTCCTTCGCCAATGCAATAATATTTTTTGCCCGGTTCTCTATGAGTATGTATTGTAGGTGAATAATCTCTCATTGTACATAATCCTTGATGAAGGGATACCTATTTTCTATATTCTTATACCTATCATGAAACACTGGATTCTTAGACAGTTTTTAATATAACTCTGATTGTCTCAATGTATCACAATAGTCTCATCTCTTTCACCAAATAAGGTTGTACTATAAACCCCTGAATCCATATAGCTCCAGACATTGCCATGTTTCCTACTATGTGTTCTAATTCTGTAGAACTCAAAGCCATGGACTTCTCATTCCTTCTTAAACAAGAGACAACTCCTTATCCAAAAGTGAAGCAACACCTTGAAGTGCTTCTTTTGTCCCCTATATTGCCAACCCAATCTATGTTAGTATAGCCTATCAACTTGATTCTTTCACCACAATGATACATAATCCCATACTCAATTGTACCAAACAAATAATGAAACACATTCTTTGTTATTGTCCTATGCACTCTCTTTGGCTCAACCATGAACTTACTAAGAGATTTTACTACAAAATAAATATCTAGCTTGCTGTTGACCAAATACATGGGAGAATCAATCCACTATCTATATAAGGTGGGATCTACATCTTTCTCCTTATATGTGTCTACCTTCTTCGAATTCATCGTCATGGGTGTAGACATGGCTTTGCAATCCTCCCTCCTGAATCTCTTCAAGATTTCAATGCAATATTTCCCTTGTCTAAGAAAAATATCTCCATTTGTCTGCCAAACCTCTATGCCTAGAAAGTAGTGCATAAGTCCCAAATCCTTCATCTTAAACTTTTCTACAAGGTCCCTATTGCACTCCTCTAAGATTCGTAGTGAACCTCTTAGAAACAAGTCATCCACATATAAAACAAGAATGATAATACCACCCCCAACTACCAAGTAGTATAGATTAGCATCTATTTGAATCTTCACAAAGCCCATCCCTTATAAGTATGAATCAATATGATCATACCATGCCCTAGAAGACTTCTTGACTTTGTACAAATTTCTCTTCAATTTGAACATGTGGGTCTCCTAAGACTGTGTGCTACAAATCCTTCTAGTTGTATTATGTATAACTCTTCTTTTAACTCACCATTAAGGAATGTTGTCTTGAGATCCATTTGATGGATTTTCCATCTCATCCATGCTACAAATGTGATCACAACTCATATAGAAGTATACCTAGCAACTACAAAAAATGTCTCATCGTAGTCTATTCCCTCCTTCTAAGAGAACCCCTTTTCCATGAACCTTGTCTTGTGTTTATCAATGCTACCATCTTCACAATGCTTAATCTTATAAATATAGTGTGATCCAACAACAACCCTATTTGTTGGTATAGGTACAACCTCCCACACATCATTTTGTATTATTGAGGTCTATTCCTCAACCATCATATTTTTCCACACTTGATGTTGTGTAGCCTCCTAATAGTTGGAAGGCTCACTATCTACCAACTGACTGACTAATGCCACATAGTCATTGAACTTGACTTGTTGTCTATGTTGTCTAGTACTCATCTAGGTAGGAGCTCCCAAAAACTCATGAGTATCCCTATGTGTCTGTTGAACCTCACAACTCCTATTTCTCAATATACAAGATGAAACATTAACCTCTGTATCTTCTCGATGTATTTATTTATGAACATGTTGCTCAATACTCTTTGAACTTTCTCCACTTGAGCCTATGCTAATACTATTAACTGTACTTGAGCTTTTCTACCCTTAATTCAGATGAGTGATCCTTGGAGCTTCTGTTGGCTACTCACTCTAATGATGTGCTAGAAAATCTCTGGGCATTCTAAAGGCCTTGTCCTCCATGAATTCTACATCACGTCTTACTATAATCCTCCTGGTCCCTAGAATAAATATTTGATATGCCTTTGAGGTTTCACTATACCCCACAAAGTACCCCCTCTTTGTAGTCTCATCTAACTTGGTATGTGTATTCCTTGGAATGTGAAAATATGCCAAACTTCCAAATATGCTGAAGTGAGTGATATATAGCTTCTTTCCTATGAATTCATCCCCTGGTGTCATCTTCCCTTGTACCTTATATAGAACCCTATTCTATATGTATATTGTTGTACTACATGCCTCTTCCCATAAGTAGCAAGAAATATCTTGATCATGTATCATAGCCATTTCTACCTCCAATATGTAATGATTCTTCCTCTCAAAAACCCCATTTTGTTGGGAGTTTTAAGGAATAGTCCAATCTCTCTGGATTCCTTCCCTAGTACAAAAATATAGGAAATCTTTCCCTTTGTAGTTGCCTCCATTGTCTAATCAAAGAACCTTTATCTTCCTTCTTGTAAAATTAGCCACAAGAGCCTTGAACTCTTGGAAGCAACTGAAAACCTCATCCCAAGTCTTCAAGAAGTATATCCAAGTCTTACTAGAGAAATCATCAATAAAAACTTAACAAAGTACTCATATCCTTTGAGAGACTTCATCGACATTGATCTACATATATCAAGATGTACTAGATCAAGAACACCCTTGGATCAATTGTAACTCCTTAGAAAAGTTTCTTTCACAAACTTCACCAACACACATCCCTTACACATCATCATGCTCTGTGCTCACCTCTAGAACACCTATCACTATCTCACAAAGAAATTAAAGTGCTCCATCATTTTTATGGCTCATCCTCATATGCCATAGCTTTCCTCAATCTCTAGGATTACTTCTTCTAATGAATGCCTTAGGAGTATCAAACTGGAGCCTATAAAGCTGACCACTCCTAACTCCAATAGATGTGGGTGATTTCTAATCCTTTTTCTTAATGAACACATACACCCCTCTAAAGAGTATATTATACCTTTTATCCTAAAGGAAAGATAAATAATTGAAATTTATACTTAAGCCTAGAACATGCAACACATCTTGAAGGGAAATTGGCTTTCCATTATCCATCTACAACTGAATACTCCCTCTCTCAACTAAGTTGAATCTGGACATGTTCCCCACAGAAATCTAGATTATGGTGTCCTTCTCCTTGTAACTAGAGAAGTATTCTCTAACTCTTATCATATGAAATGACACCCCACTATCTATATACCAAAAACTCTGTGAGGTTGAGCTAACCATACAAGCTATGAGTGCAAACTCATCCTCCATTACACTAGAGAGATCATTTGCACTTGTTGAAACTCCTACCTACTTCTTGCCTTTCTTATCATTCTTCCTTTGCAGGGAATCACTCACATTGTGGCCAAACTCATGACTAACAAAGTACTTCATCTTAGATAAATCCTTCTTCTTCTCACTTTACGGATTTGATCCTTTAGAAGACCCCTTCTTCTCTTTCCCCACTCTGGCTAGTGCAACATTTTCCTGTTCCACCTCACTTTTATGACTCTTATTATTGGCTCCATTGATAATATTTAGTCTAAGATCCTCTTTAGTGAAATCACTCCATAGTCGATCCCAACTTAGCAAGGTGTCTCATCCATTAATGACTTGAACAAAGACATCCCACTACTTAGTAAACCCATTTAGGGTTATCCTTACTATCTCATCATCATCAGGCTTATCTCCAACAAATGCTAACCTATCCTTGAGAAGTCTAAACCTCGTGAGGTAACTCGTTATGTCTTCTCTGTTGATCATCTAGATATTCCTCAAATATTCCTTGAGAATAATCTTTGGATTAGTTGTAACATTATAGTATAGATTGATAATGTCATCCCACATCTTCTTCGTTATATCTAATTCAAAGATATGTGGAACTATATAGTCCTTGACACCATCAAGAATTATCCTCCTTTTGTTGGCATCATTCTTCTTATATTCAAAGAGCTATGTTTGATCTAGCAATAAAGAAATTTTGTGTTTCCAAACACCAAAATTTGAGGTACCATCCAATTTGTCCTGACCTATCAAACCAAGTGAGGCCATCTCAAAGGATAAAATAAATATAATAATTTGAAAGAGGGCAAACTAGGTTTTACAAATCCTTGATTTTCTTTCCTTTTCCTAGGGTAAGAATTTCTACCCTCAAATTAGCTCTGATACCATGTGAAAATTCTATTGCAGTTACTAATTATTAATCTCTTATCTTATACAAATTATTTATATGCTAAAAATTAATTTTTAGCTAATATTGAATAATAACACAACTCCAACTTCACAAATAAAAATGATGAAAGAAACATTCAACATAATGAACACGATATTTTTAAACAAAGTGTCACTAAAAAAAACATAGAGGGAAAACCAGTACTGCAGATGACAAACTTATACTAAAGTTTAGCAAATTAAGAGATACAAGAAAAATTTCTTGCCTCTTTCTGGCAAAGCTCCAACAATCTCCCAATTTCTCCTACTGAGATCCCACAACTACTATCCCAATGCTCATACCGCACCCTTGCTAACACTGCAAGACTTATTTTCTAACACTAGAAATGCATGTTCTAACACTACAAATGCTTCTCAAACTTGTGTGTTCTCCAAATTCCCAATGACCCCCTTTTATACTGTTCTCATTCGAAAACCAATCACCGAGATTTATTCTCAATCAATGACTAAGACAAATAATAACTTAACAACCAATAAAAAATTGGTTGGAAGGTGTCCCTAAAAGAGTCATATAATTAAATAAATAATTGTCCCTCTTGTAACAAATTTGTTTAGAAAATAATTATTTATTAATCTTTTGGAAATGGATGAAAATCTATCCAAGATACCCCAACTAAAAACCACTATATGATATGAGTACAATGGGTGAAAAAAAAAGAAGAAACACTATCAACCTCTACCTAGAATTTCATTCATGTTTGTTAGTGTTTATTCTTTATAAATAAGGAATGGGAATGGGTGGATTTTTAGAATAATGCTTAGTGATTTCAACTATTTTTCCCTCTCAAGGTGAGGATATCTCCTTAAATATATACATGCACACAATACCTATACAAGGTTCTTATTCTAGTATATAATTTCATCTATATAAAATAGTTTTGAGCATGGTCTATAATCCATGTCATGGGTGATGGTAGTTTTTTTGTAGCTATTTTGTTGACAAGGGAGTTCATAGCTAATATTACTCTTGGGAAGGTTTAGTTGGCTTATAACATTATATTTTTAGTGGGATTCAATTCCATAGATTTGGAATCAAATTTATGGACTTTTTTTTGTTGAGTAGTTATGTATATGAATCTATTTCTTTCTCAATACTTATTGCATCTAGTGATGTTCTTAAGTACGAATCTTGCACCTTCTCCGGGAGGTCATCCATTTTAGTGTTACTTTGACCTAAGTACAATTAACAATGAAGTTCTCTCAAGATCAAATGTACTTATCTTGTCACCCCATTGGTAAAGCTTTCAATAAGAAATGGTCTTATTAACTATTCAATATAGAGGGCTTTTAGTTCAGCAATTGATAGGTATGTGATATTTAGATCATAATATGTTAAATTAAGATATATTTATTAGAATTCAATTATGTGGCTTTTGGTTTTTCATATTAACCCATTATTCATAAGTATTATTTTGGATGAACCTATCTCTAATAAGAAAGGAATGGTCCACTTACCACTCACGATATCTAGGTAATTCTCCCTGAAGTAAAATAATGAGACTATTGGGGAGACCAGACATCCTAGGATTACTCTAACTCAATCATACTTAATTATGAGAATTCCTTAAAGATCAAGCCCAATTAAATCTCTCCTCATTTGTAAAACCATTAGCAAATGTTATGCAATATAAAATTTTCATATATAGCTCCTTCAACTCATTAATTGATAAGTAAGATGTATATTTTAGCAATTGCTAAATTCTAATTTTAATATCAAGATTCAACCATGATACTTTTGAGTAAAGCTACTTGAATCATATTTCTTTAGTTGGTTCATAAAAACAAAAATGTGATTAGGATTAGTCATCTACTTATTACTCATTTCCTCTAGACAGTTTCACCATGAGAAAAGCATTGAGACTTAATCAAAGGTCACCCATTGTAGTACCGGTCTAACTCAATAATACTTAACTATGGAGTTTCCCTTAGCATCAATCTCAGTTAGTTTTCTATAGCATTTGCAAAACCTTCAAAAAATGTTGGGTCTTCTGAAATTTTGATTTAGTGTCCCTTTAACTCATCAATTGATAATTAAGGACATTTTTTGTAATGTGTCAAAACATAATTTTTAAATAAAATTTTATTAGTTTATCTTTTGAGTTTAACACATTGACCAATATTTGATGAGAAATGATTCAAATAATCACCTTTATAATGAGAATTAATATTTCACTTAATGCTCATTATAGATCTAGCTAACACTTATATGGGAGGCATCCCTCATAGAAATACTTTAACTCAATCATGCTTAACAAAAGTGTTTCTCTCTTCGTTAAGCCCACTTACCTACTATCTCATTTGAAAAACTTTTGACAAATGTTTTACCTTTGGAACTATTTGTTATATAGCCTATTTAACTTATCATTTGATAATTAATTAGTTTTTTTTTTCTATGTGTCAAATTATGGTATTCACACCAACATTCAACTTGCCCAATTCATTTATCCATATTTCATGAGTAGTGGTTCACATGAAGCCATCTCTTATGGGAAACATTGGTTTACTATAAGGAAGAACCATTGAGACTTCCTAGGATGTTACTCATCACCCTAGTGCTTGGACTCGAGTACACTTAACCATGTAGTTTCTACAAGACCAAGCCTACATGTCTTACTACCCCATTTACAAGGCCTTCAACAAGTCGTATGTCTTATGAACTATCGCTCATAAAATATGGATTAATGAGTTTCTTAAAAAAATCAATAGATAAGTGTTCTTCAATTTTATTTGTAATAGGATGAGTTCTAAACATACTATGAGAGATGGGTTGTCATGAACTTCAAATCATGAAGTATGAGTCAATGAGTTAGAGTCAAAGGAAATAATACTGAATTATGAAGTAAATTCATAATTTGACACAACACAAAAATACCTCCTCATTATCAAGAAACAATTTAAGGAATTTTTTTGTAAATCAATTTTTTGGAAACATGTTTCTTTTATAGAGTTGCCTTAGTTTAATTGAAATTCTTGATCTACCATAAATTCACCATAAAAGTGTAAGTTTATTAAAAAACAAAAAAAATTGATCAATTCTCTTGATGAATTAATCTTTGAATAGAAGAATCTCAATTGTTTATTTGTGATTTTAATATTGGACAAAAAGAACAAAATTATAAAAGAAAGTTGCTTCTCCATCCCATAAAATTAGCTTTGTATAAGTTTGCCTTAATTTATTTGAAATTCTTGTACTACAATAAATTCATGATAAAAATGTGAGTTTATAAAAAAACAAACCTGTTCAATTCTATTTTTAATTTAATCTTTCAACAGAGAATCTCAATAGTCTATTTGTGAATTTGATATTGGACCAGGAGAATCAAATTATAAAAGAATGTTGCCTCCTTGTCTCATAAAATTGGCTTGACTTATAAGCAAGATACGACAATTGAATAATCATAAACCTAATTACCTTTCCTTCAAAATTTCGAATCTACAAATGACCACAATAAAAATACACCGTTTTACATCTAATACTCACTCTTTTCCGATACTCATTCAACTCGCATACATAAAAATTTCTAATAAAAACAGTACCCAACAACGCTTACCTCATTTTACAACTTTTACAATTTCTTCGAACCCAAACCCTTGAATACAAGTGCCAGGCTAATGTTACAAAGTGGAATGATCCGTATAAATCAGCTTTCCTCATTTTAATTTACCCGATAAGTGCGCTAATTGATTTGATACCTCAACGGATGGATTCGCTCCACCAATGCACCCCTGCCAAGTTTTGTCATTCTTGGCCGTATTTTGTCTTTTTATTAGCCTGGTCCCTTCTAAAAAAATTGACAGAAATGGACTCTCCTGAGGTGAAACGTAGTGAAAATCTTTTTCATGCTTCGGCTGTAAATCACTTCTTGGTTGTTGGGTTTATCTTTTCATAAATTCAGAGTTCGGTGCGTAAATTTTCTCAAACATTTTCATTGGTCTCAGTCGTTCTTCCCTGTCAAGAAGAGGATATCTCTGAAAAGGTTTCTATAATTTTCTGGGTGCACGGAATATGTATTCTATAATTGCTCTTGCTTCTAGTATATAATTTCTATCTGATGTTTTCAGAGCATGTTTTTAGAGTATAATAGCATATAATTTCTTGTGTATCTGATGGTTTTAGTGCGTGGTCCCTCTATTATAAGGTGGGCGATGCTATTATCTATTATTTCTTCTGTAAAGGCATAATATTGGTAATACCATGGACTCCAAGGGACAAAAGCAAAAGGCACACTGTTTTGGAATTTATGATGACTTGGGAAGCTTCCCAGAAAACAAGAGCAAACGTCTAAGAACAGATGAGAATGAAAATGAAGTTGAAGAATTTTTCACTTTGGTGGACAGAATCCATGCGCTGAACAAGCTCTGTAAGAAGAAGCGGATGAATTCTGCTTCTGTTTTAGTCATGGAAGAGATTGTGGGTAGTGATGGAAAACCCCCCTGGAAGCCCGTTTTCCAGCAAGAGGATTTTTGTGAACTGCCTTCCAAGGGCAGCCCCTCTGCACAGAAGGATTCCACTTCTTCTATAAACAAAATTGCAGTTGTTTCCGGGGTACGCGAAAAAGAAAATACTGGAAGTAGAAATTTAATGGGCATGAAGATTTTCGATCTGAACGTAGAAGCCACCTCAGATCAGTCGGCAAATGAAGAATTAATGTTATTTTCTTAGGGTTTTGCAGAGTCCAGTTTCAACAGTTCCGCTCTATCGAATTTCTTTGAAATATGGTATGTTTGTTAAAATACTGTTTGTATGGCAGGTCTCAAAGAGAAATATGTACTTTCTGGTATAAATGCCTCAAGAAATGTAATGAGTATTTTCGTCCTGTGCATGAAAACTTGTAAAGGTTGTCCTTATTTATAATTGTGGTAATGTTTCAGATGGATCCATTACACATAGATGTTAGTAGAAGGGTTATCTGTGGCTTAGATATCTATTTAACCATATTATTGCAATTTTCTGTTTTATGGACAGTTCGCTCAACACATAAATGAAAAATTACCAATATATATTATTAGACTATTAAAAAAAGTTGTGGCCATTATCTTGTTTACAAGTTTGATATTTGCCCATGCTCCACCATCCTTTTACAGAAGTATGAATTATCAAGTGCAATTAAGCTACCAACACTTAATTGAACTCCATGTTTTAAGGGTCTCTAGGAAGGTCGTGTTCACTGAAGTTTACTTTTGCTGATGATACATATGATTATGTGAAACAGGTTATTTTTAATCTTGTAATAAAAGTTCATGATGGTTGAACAATGAAGTACAAAACAAATGTGAAATTGACTACTGGTTTTAGAAGTAAGAGGGTTGGTGAAAGAGTTTGGTGGTGTTAGAAGTGACATGGTTTGTTATCTTGTTTAAGTTAAATAGTTAATAATATTTTTAAATTTTATTAATATATTAAAAGTAGATTTGGTAGGAGGTTTTTAGATATTATTGCTGGTAAATTTTATTGGCAAATATTTTTTTAATTATTAAATTATTTGTTATTTTTTAGTATATGACTTTTTATGTTGTATACTATGGTCTTTTCTTTCTTTGGTTGACATATGTATGCATTTAGATTATAGAGGAGTGTAAGTAATTATAGTTGGACTAGTGAGTATTTGTAATGTGGAGAATGTACCTCTAAAGTCATATCTTATCATGTGCCTGCATATTAAAGTTTTTAAATAGTCAAAATGTGAGGCAATATTTTACTTCAATATTAGTTGAAGAAGACACAATTTAATTGATGTGATATGACCAGTGGAGACATGTCAAATCAAAGCAATCCTTACAATGCTTATAACATTACCACTTTTGATGCTTTTGACATCAAATATATTTTTTACAATAGAATTTTTGTTCCCAAAACATTTATTTTTTTAGTGGCATGATCTACCTATATATGGGGGTAGAGTCCTCTATAAATCATCTGAAAAGATTACATACTAAAAGTCAAGAAATTAAAGCTCTTGTGCCCATTAAAACTGTTAGGAATATATACCTGAAAGGTAGCATTATGCTTCTTACAAAAAATACCCAAGACAAAACAAATGTCGAACTTTTTTTTCCAAATTAGCTAAAACACAATGATTATTTTGTGATTTTGGACCACAAAATATATAGATCATGAAGAACAGATGGTAAACATTTTAAGATAATCTGTTGTATTTTCCGTTTTTTAAAATTTGATCAACTGTACATTTTGTAAGAAACTTAATCAAATCCCCCTAAAAAGATCACTCCAAAAATACACGAGCCTCCATGCTGCCCTACAGAAAAAAGCGAAACAAATAAGCTATCTTCGCCAATTTGGAGCCTGATCTCATTCGATCTCTTTGACTATACAGTGGGAGGGTAACCAATCATAACCAATCCTGCCATTATCCCATAGGGAAAACACCCAAATAGCTATTAACGAACATTACGTACGATTCAAAAACTTTAGATTTCCCTCAAAACCAAAATAATCTAGAACGAAGCCATGCTCCTCTGATACATCTCCGAAGCACTCTATCCAAGGTGGTGATAAATTTGCAACCAAGGACAAAACTGAATCCTGCACCTTCCCACTCCGATCTAATCTTCCATCCTTTCTTCTTCCTAACGTACCAAATCCCCAACATTTTTTAACCAACAACCAATCAACTTCTCCTTTTGTTATCCTAACCCTCTGTCAAGGATTCTTAATTGAGGAAACTACGGCCTTAAAATAAGACTGAACTACCGTTCCTAGCATCGAAGGAGCTAATGTGGATAGTATGTCCCCCAAAACAATATTTTGGGGGATTATCAGACTCCTCTATTACACCTTCCCTCGTCTGTCATCTCCTTTTCCAAACTCTCTTTCAATTGGGGCCACAAACCATTGCGTTTAAGCTCCACATTATCTCCTCGTTTGCTAATTCCCATGTTGTCTAGACAATCAGCTGCCTTGTCGGCGTCCCTATAAATATGGGAAAGATTGAAATCTGTAAACTGCCCGAAACAATGCTTGATACTCAAAATCCACCATTTCAATTTCCAGTTTGAGATGTATCCTTTAGTGACTGCATTAATGCATAGCTGAGAATCTCCAACAATATTAACTTTTGAAATGGCTATTTCCACACATAATTTGAGATCCTGTATGAAGCCTCCATCTCTACTTTATTGCTGGTAGAAGCTCTCAGATGTCCATGTAGAGCCCCACACATTCACCAATATTGTCCCTAATGATGCAACCAACTCCTGCATCACCTAGGTTGTCTCTTGGAGCTCCATCAAAGTTAAGTTTCATATAACTATTCTCAGCTGACCTCTAACGCGTTTCCTCCCTTTCTTCCCCACGGTTAAGACCCCAACGTGATTCCTTCCCTTCTTCCCCACGGTTAGGACCCCAACCCCTTCTAGTACTTTTAAAGAGACCCATAAATCTTTCATGTGATCATCCCATTTGGTAAAAGGAAAAATTCTTTTAAAAATAATTTTGGAGTTAACCACCTCACATATGCTTTTTTTTAACATCTGAGATGGTTGTTTCCAATGAATTAGCCTTCTTGGTGATAATCCTCATGTTCCTCTCCTTATGTAACTTCCACACAAGCATTGATGAACTCACTAACCAAATATATCCCCAGAAAGATTTCCTACCGAGAATTGGGCAACCACACACAAAAAATTAAATAAACTAGCTTGTCTAGAAGCTTCTCAGCAAATAGATTCCATGAACCAATCCCAATACTCAGCCGTGAATGGGAACCACAGTAACAAATGATTTAATGATTCTTTATTTTGTAAACACAATGGGAAGAAGATAGGACAAAGAATTCCTATAGTTTTATCCTATCCCCCATCGAAATTCTACCATGAAAATTCTACCATGAAATGCCACCCACAAAATAAGCACATGCACGAGCGGCTACAATTTTTTTTGCCAATAGAACTTCGTCGGCCAATCAAAACACCCTATCCTCCTTTTTTGAATAGCATAACCCGCTCTAACACTGTATTCTTCAAATTTAGCATTGCACCACACAATCTCATCTTCCTCCAGATATAAAATAATCTTACATTTTCTCAATTCTTCTTTGACCACCAAAGCATCCAGATTATCAGGCATGCAATCCTCTATCGACCTACATTCAAATTTTAAATATACGTCATTAATATAGATAACATGGTCCACTAAAAATACCCCAAACTTCATTTCCACCTCATCTAAAAAAATCTTTATTAACAACAATCGCTGTCAAAGCCTTTTCCCCACTCCATGAGTCCCTCCAAAATTTCACTTTTTTACCATTCCTAAATTTCCATGTGATATGACTAGTAATAATCCACCTACTCTCCCAAATAAATTTTCAGATAGCTTAACCTCCTATAGAATTAGTTATGGTGAGAATCTTAGAAGGTTCCTCTTCATTGAAGTATTTCATTCTCATAATCTTGCACCATAATTTGTTGGGGTGTTTGAATAATTTCCAAGTTTAATTTTTCCAATAAAGCCAAGTTTTGCAATTCCAACTTTCTCAGCTTAGCACCACTATCTTCTTTTAAAAGACATCCATCATCTGTTGGCGTAATACGTAATACATTGTTAATAGGTAGTTCATTTTGTTTGTGCCCAATGCGTAACTGTGTAACTACTCATATCGGTTACTAGTACGTAACTGTTATATTCTCTCCTTGTATATATCCTCAATTTTTTATCATAATAAAACATCAAATGCTTATCTGCTATCTCCTTCCTTGGTATTAGAGCTAGCGTAGCAATGAATATTTATTTGGTGCGAATGATGTTCCAGATTTGATGCATGAAGATGTGAAGTCCTGTTCAAACGTTGAAGCTGCAACATGGATGGAGTATGTCTGAAGATGTGTATTGTTGAAGAACTCACACCAAGAAGATTCTTGTCAGATTTATCGATGACATGGAATGGTAGATTTATTTGCTGAGGTTATTCTAAGACTAATTGGAAAGTATTTAGATGTGTCGGGCGGTGTTTTTTCTAAGACTAATCACAATGTTTTTAGATGTGCTCGGCGGCGTTGAAAGAGAAGAAAATGAACTCACCTAAGTATTAATACATGAGTTGGAGACAAAGAATTCTGGATTATTGTTAGCAGAGTAATGGATGAAGTCTTAGCACATCAGCGGTAACATTAGAAATCAAAATGGTGCCCATACTTTCAGATCGATACACACATAGACAAATGATGAGGGTACGAGGAAGTGACAGATAGAGTGTACACATGAAGGGCCATTTACAAGTGTCATCGGCATAAAAAGACACGGAAATAGAATACAGGAAATTTTAAGAAAGGTATGCACAAATCCAATATTGATATTCAAAGAAAATTATGTTATTTGGAGGTCAATGTCAAAATTCAAATCTACATCATTTTATCTATATTTGGGACAATGATAATGCATATTCGCATTAAAAATTGTTGATCAGAATTGTATTGTTTGAGATGGAGCTTCTATTAGATAAATACTCTGGTTTCAATTTTCATACATGGAGAATAAAAATACAAATGTAATTGATGAATAAAAACTTATGCGACATAGTAAGCAAAAAAGAAAAAACACCTACAAATGCAAATAAATTGTTGGAGTAGAACAATAAAGATGATAAAGCCAAGGCTATTATTGTTTTTTCTCTTGCAGATTTTGAACTTCACCATGTATATCTAGATAACACTTCTCCTCACATTTGGGATAATCTAAACAAGTTATTTGGAGAAAAAGTTGTCAATGCAAAGTTTTCTCTAAAAATTCAATTGTTTAAATTCAAAATAAAAAATGGGATCACAATGTCAAATCATATAAGCAATTTAAGGTATCTCATTAGAAAACTTGGAGAGGTTAAGGCTCTTGTTGATGATGATGATGATGATGATGATGATGATGCTAAAGCCATCCCGTTAAATAGATTATCTTCCAAATATATTAATGTTGTCTTCACACTAAGTCAACTCAATTTGTAGACTCTAGAGGATATGAGTTCAGCAATTTTAGTAGAAGAAAAGAGGACACATGAAGGACCATAGAAGAAGATCATCAAATAGAGTAGGCATTATACTCACAAAGTACTAAAAAATGGTCAAATAAAAATAGAAGAGATAATAAATGTTTTTACTATAAGAAAAAAGGGGCACACAACATGGGTTTGTAGAACTAGAGAAAGTGATGTTCTTAAACAAAAAGTAAAAGAATAATCTGAAGAAGATAATGTTGCATGCATTGAAAATGAGGATACATCAGATGATGGAGAGGTTGTGAACAATTCTCAATCTCCCATTAATCACAATTTTGTGCTTTGAACCTTCACATTTGGAGGTTGGTGGCATCCGAGGATGGAAGAAATTCCATCATCTCAAGTTAGCTTTTCTCTTTGAGATGGTGTTCAACACGAGGAGCATTTTTTGAAATTTTTGGTTTTCTATTTTGTTTTCCTTTCTAATGCTAACAAATTTGAAGAATGCATGTCTTGTGAAGACTCATTTAGGAAATAGGTTTTGGACTTGGTATAGCACTCAATATGGATTATTTTCAAGTGAGCTTTAGAGAATATGATTGAGATTTATACTCTTTTGTGGTCACTAGACACTGATAGAGATCTCTCGCATCTCTTAGGGATCATTGTTGGATAATTCAAGACTCTGTGATTTGAGAGTTTGGGACTGAGGACTTAAGAACACATCTCAAAGCTACACCTTTCCAAGGGTCAAGAGATAGCTTGATGGAGCCTTGCTTGGTTCGAGATCTGCTATTTCAAAAGAATATTTACTCAATATATGTATTCAAATTATGCAATCAATATGTTATTTTGTGTAAACCTTAAGGCGGGGGAGGGGGGGCAGGTCCTTAGGGAAATGTGAATATGATCATACAGGAGAAATGTATTAAGGGGGAGGGGGTGGAATGCTGGCATAATATGTAATACATTTTTAATAGGTAGTTTATTTTGTTTGTGACCAATGTGTAATGATGTAACTACTCTTATCAGTTACTAGTACATAGCTATTATATTCTCTCCTTGTATATATCCTCAATCTTTGATCATAATAAAACATTGAATGCTTATCTACTATCTCCTGTTGAAAATATTCAGGAATTAACCAAGTTACTGAGAGGGGAGGGGTGAATCAGTAACTCTGAATTCTTCTAATTTTAACATGTATTTTACTTTTTAACCTTTGCATACAGAAAGCATGAAACTTGAAAGCATTCACAATAATGACACATAGATTTGGTTACCCAGAAACCTTCCAAAAGAAAGTAAAACTGGGGTGGGGATGAAACCCACAAAGCTTTAGTACTGCAGAATAAAGTTGGCCGGTTAAGGCTTACAATTTGATCACTTCTGATGATCTGCCCTGTTAGGAGCAATAAGGATTGCTAAATCCACCCTGTTAAAGGATTTACAAACATACAGTGAAGTATGCACTCGGTAAAGAGATTTATACAAAGACTGTTAAGTCTACCCGGTTAAAGGATTTAGTACTGATTCACCTGTTAGAATGAAACAGTAGATCTCTGCTTTGCAACTGGATTGCTGATTGAGATTCTCTGATGTACTGATCACCTTCTGTGATGAATTTGTCTTTTGCTGTACCTTATACTTCTGAAGCCTTCTGCAATTCGCTTATCTCTGCCTTTCTTTTTCTTTCACATATATTCTCCTTGATACATTTCATCTTTTTACAACATTGTTTATATACAGGTTTTAAACAATTAATTACAATTACAATTACACAGTCGGCTAGACAAATAAACATAAGTGCTACTAAGTCGGCCCAAATAGTTACTCGGTTCCTTCAAACTGACTCGGTGACTTTCTGATACTCGGCGTCCACTACATTACTCGGCATCGTCATGCACTCGGTAGAAGTGAAGGCACGGTTCATACTGATCACTCGGTAGGTATTGAACTCGGTAAGTACTGGTGACTCGGTAGACAAGATGTTACTCGGTTTACATTGTCCTGATCGGTTTGTACTAACTTGCTCGGTTTGCACTATCTGCTCGGTTTGCATTGTCTGCTCGGTTTGCACTGTCTGCTCGGTTTGCACTGTCTGCTCGGTTTGCACTGTCTGCTCGGTTTGCACTGTCTGCTCAGTTTGCACTGTCTGCTCGGTTTATATCCAGAATGCAAATAAGTGTTGTCACTAGTGGCAATTCTGCTTAATGCCAACAATCTCCCCCTTTGGCATTAGTGACAAAAACACTTATTGGCCAAAATTTATATACACCGAATCATACTGAGTTTTATTTAGATTTTTCAAAATTTGTCTTTGTTATAGGGCTTTATACATTGTCTCCCCCTTTCAATGTGCTAACTGTTTCTTATACAAATCTATACAGTATACATATCTCTCCTTCTATACATATCTCCCCCTTTTTGACGATAATGCCAAAGGTGCATATACAAGTTATTTACAGAGAGAATCCAAAATTTGATAAGAAATCAGAATGTACCTTCATTATTAGTGCCAGGGTTCTGTCCCAACTTTCTTGCAGGATCTTACATGTTTGTATAGCAATTTGGACTTCTGCAGAGAGTTCAATCATGTGATCTGCTATAGAGAACTGATTGTCATGAATCAATGTTCTGGAATGTTCAATGTGCTTATACATTGTATTCATGATGGGAAGGATCATGTGTTGGATGTCTAACAGTGTGGACCGGATCCTTGAGTCTTCTTTCAGTAGATCAGACTGCATATTAGATAGGTGTGAAATTTTCATGTGATGAGCAGAGCTTGAACTTGGTTCAAGTTGCAGCTTCTGTATGCTAATCTTCATATCCTCATCCATTTTATTCATTTTATCTTTAACATCCTTTGTGAACTCGGTAAAATTGCATAGTCTGGCCAAAAGAGAGGTAGCATTCGAATAAATAGACTCTATGTTAGACAAAATTGAAGACAATTCCACTTGGTTAATAGCTATGTGCTGAGCAATGTGCTCAAGCACTTTATTGTTGAATCTCTTCTCGGCTCTTTCAACTAACTTTTCTATCCCGGATGAGTCCTCATTGTATTTCTCAACTGCTTCTGCTAATTGTAACAAAACATGCTGGGAGGAGTCTACTTTAATGCCTAATGCATCAGGCAAAATGTCCTTAGCATCCTTGATGATTTGATACTCCTTGTCTCTCTCCTCTTTAAGCTTCTTTTGTTTTGCTTTCCTTTGGAGGATCTCACCTATATTCTGCATCTGGTCTGCTGAGAGATTTGCAAAATCTAATGTAGGAATCTCTATCTCTTCATCTAGGTCTATATCCTCAACTATATTTTTACCCAAAAATTTTATTCTCGGTAGAGCCTTAGGCTTATCTGTACTTAATGCTCTTGTAGTAGTGACAGTAGATAAAGTAGGGCTGGCTATTGACACTGGTATACTTTCTACTGGAGAACTTAAAATATTTACACTTGAGGATTCAAAAGCTAGAAAACTTACTGGTACAGGAGACTGCAGCTCGGTAGAAGAAATGGTAGCTGCCTCTGATGTTGCTAGGGATGATTGGACAAATGTGGAAGTTGTCACAACCATGCTTGAAGGTGTCTCAGGGCTGGATGTAGAGACTTTCACTGGAGAGGTAGGAAGGGATGCAATGACTTCTGCTGCTATCCTTACAGTATCATCTACCTCAGTGTCTTCTTCTTGTTCATCGCTGTCATCTTCAATATCTTTTATTATTACAGTTTCAATGCTCAGTTGGTGAAGGTGGTATATGTTCTTCCATGTGGCTTTTGCAGCCTTCACAACCGATTCAATATTGTTGATCAAAATCAAACAAGTATTGAACTTCAATGTCATCTTATTTTCATTTTCTTTTAGTGCCTTCTTTACTTCATCATTATTCAAGCTCGACATCAACTGTCTCAGGTTTTGATCAAATATGTCTATCACAGTTTGCCTTGCATTGCTCCATCTCATTTTTATTGGATTCAATAGAACTGCTGGAATCTGTGGGGTAATTTCTTCAGGAGAGTATTTCCACTGTCCCATCTTCTCAATAACAGCATCTTCTATTTCCTTCTGTTCTGCTTCCGATCTGGTTTCATATTTCAAGGATTTTATGTTACTTACTCCAGATCCTGATCCATCTCTAAAGAGTTTGAGCTTTTCTTGAAGGGTTAGAGGAGGCCTTTTGAATACTATGTCTTTATCTGCCTTTTCCGCCTTGTCTGCCTTGCCTTTTGTATTTCTCCTTGTAAACACAGCAGTGGGAGGCACAGATGCCTTAGTGATGAAAACTTTTCCTTTCTTCTTTGCAGGTTCTGGTTCCTCTGATTTCTCATCCTTTTCTCCTTCTTTTTCATCTATTTCTTCTTTGTCCTCGGTTATCATTTGCATTTTGGCTATCCTCTTCTTTCCTTTGTTTACCGCCTGTGGAAGCTTTATGCTTAGTTCAATTCTCACCTTAGCTTCATCATATGTTCCAAAATATGGAGCTTTGGGATTGACAGGCTGATTTAGAAGAGCTTCAATGATATTCTTGGTTTCATCAATATTTACCTCATAAGGAAGAGGTTTTACATATACAGTTCTCGGTTTAACTTCTTGAATATACACATTATCACAATCTACCATAAAACAGATGTCATCTTTGTAATCTTCCACCAACTTTTGTGGAATCCGGAATCTGTCATTCATTTTCTCTTTGAAAGACTCAAAATAGTTATCCATGATGCTTTCAAAGTTTTCACCCATTTCTGCGATGTATTCATTAATTTCATAAAGTACTGGCACATCTTTTCTCCATACAACTTTTCCTTTAGAAGGGAAGAATTTCTGAACATAGAAGAATAAACAGACTAACAAGGATCCAAACTTACATGGATTGTTTTTGGAAGTTTTGATGCTTTCCATGTTCTTGTTGAACTGTTTCAACAATAAGTCTGCTAGGTCAAATGTTAAGTTGTTTTTGACCACTTTGTATACTAGGTCAACAGCTTCACAGGAGACACTGTTCTGTCGACTAGAACTGTAAATCTTGTGGGCAATGATATGTGTACCAAACTTCAGTTCGGCGTCGGTAATGCTGCTAACCTTCATGCCTCTACCATCCCACTCGGCTAGGGTTTTCTTCTCTAGTTCTGTCCGACCTAGGGTTTTGGTAGTTTTAGCTTTGTTCAACATGGGAAGACCGGTGATTTGTTGAATCATTTTCTTTGTGATCTCAATAGGTTGCTCAAGCCAAATCTTACCATCGTGTACTCGGCTGAGAATGTACCTAACCCATTTATCTCAAAAGTTTCGAGGAAGATGTGCAATGTGAACTAAACCCTTATCTTCCAGATGTTTGTGCTCGGGTTTCAAAATACCATCCACACATAGTTCCTCACGCACAATGTCTAGTTCTAGGTTTCCCATTTCTTGAATTGAACAGTTAAAATGATTACGGATATCGTTGATAAGCAGTACCTTAGGAGGAATCTGAGATTGAGCTCCGTTCGGATCTAGGGCTGCTGCAATTGCGGGCACGATCTTAAATTCTGGTGCTTTCCACTCCCCTTGGACTAACATATCAGATCCTTTCTTCGCTGAAGTGCTGGATGATGCCATGGTAGCTCATAGAAAATTCCTTTCGCAAAAGTATTAAATCGCCGGGTTGCCCTTGAAGTTTTCTGCTCTCAAAGTGCTAAAGATTCGCGGTGAAGAATGAGTTCGATTACTTGCTTTTTGTTTACAATACTGTCATTAATGCTCATTTCAAATTAGGGTAGGAATTCTGACAGACTGTCACCCACCAAGAATTAATTGCTCGGAAAAGACTTCGCAGCTCGGTGAACTCGAGAATTCATAATGCTCCGACCTCGCTCGGTAAAGACAGGTACCGACCTTGCTCGGTGAAGACTATACCGACCTCCCTGTGATCTCACTGTATCTTGCATGCTGATTTAGACTTTTCTTTTAATTTCAATTCTGGAACTGCTTGAGATTGATCTATGAGAGTACAGTTCCAGTGCTTCCTTGGAAATTTAGTTTGAGTCGGTAGAGCCATCCATTCCATTACTTGGACTGGATTGCTCAGTAGCTTTAGGAATCCATTTTTGTCTCACCTGTTTCCTGACCTTAGTTGCTTCATTCTTCTTTCCTTCTTCAATTTCACTAGCATTCATGCAGTTTCTGGCTATGTGACCGAGTTTAGTGCATTTGAAACATCTTATGGTAGTATCTCTTTTCCTTAGATGATGTTTTATGCAATTCATGCCAATGTGTCCATATTCTCCACAGTAATGACATCTACACCAGGTGTTGTAGTCCCATCCAAACATTGCTTTCACAATTTTTTCTACTGGATTAAATGTCTTGGATCTGCACTCGGATGCCTTGTGACCTTGTTTGTTGCACTTGTGACAATTACCTCTGAATCTAGGTTTATCCCTGCATTCATTTGCTTTATGACCAGGTTGATTGCAGCTATAACATTTTCCATTGAATTCTGCTTTTTCATTGTTCCAACATTTATTTGAAGTATGTCCTATTTTACCACAATGATTACAAGTAGGTTTTTGATTTCTTTGAGTACCTTGTTTAGAGGATTCGCCTTCTTCTTTGTATCCAAGTCCTGCTTTTCCTTTTTGCCTATGAAGATTTCGTTCATACAGCTGATTCAAGTCTTCTTGACTTTTCAGCATTCCTTCATTGATTTGTTTTTTAGCGTTTAGGTCATCCATCAATCTTAGATTGGTTTCCTTTTCAGATCTTAGTTCTTCTCTTGTGTTTTCTATTTCTGATCTTAGATTTAGAATTTCTTCATTTGTATGAGAGATCTGATCAATTAGATTTTCTAGCTGAAGGGTTTTGTTTTGGACTTCAATGTTTCTTCCATCTAATTCATCTTTCAACTTGTTTCTTTGTTCCAAGATATCACAGAATCTTGTAGAGTGTAGTTCTTGTTCTCTTTTCAATTTTCTCACTTCTTCCTGCAGAGACCCATTCTTTTCTAGGAGTTCTTTGATAGCATTGTTTGCTTCATCTGAGTTATTTGAGGGAAGAAGATCTTCAATCTTTTCTTCAATGTAATTCTGATCATTCATCTGATTTGCAAGTTCCTTCCTTCTCCTTAGGGATTGGGAAAGATGTTCTTTTGCTTCTTTGAGTTTAGCTATGGCCATTTCCAGATCTAGCTTTTCATTTTCAATCACCTTGTTCAGTTTGAATACCTCCATTGTCCTGGATCTTTGCTCAAGCTAGTTAAGCTTTGTCTTGAGAACCAATGCAGCTCTGATACCAATTGTTGGAAATATTCAGGAATTAACCAAGTTACTGAGAGGGGAGGGGTGAATCAGTAACTCCAAATTCTTCTAATTTTAACATGTATTTTACTTTTTAACCTTTGCATACAGAAAGCATGAAACTTGAAAGCATTCACAATAATGACACATAGATTTGGTTACCCAGAAACCTTCCAAAAGAAAGTAAAACTGGGGTGGGGATGAAACCCACAAAGCTTTAGTACTGCAGAATAAAGTTGGCCGGTTAAGGCTTACAATTTGATCACTTCTGATGATCTGCCCTATTAGGAGCAATAAGGATTGCTAAATCCACCCTGTTAAAGGATTTACAAACATACAGTGAAGTATGCACTCGGTAAAGAGATTTATACAAAGACTGTTAAGTCTACCCGGTTAAAGGATTTAGTACTGATTCACCTGTTAGAATGAAACAATAGATCTCTGCTTTGCAACTGGATTGCTGATTGAGATTCTCTGATGTACTGATCACCTTCTGTGATGAATTTGTCTTTTGCTGTACCTTATACTTCTGAAGCCTTCTGCAATTCGCTTATCTCTGCCTTTCTTTTTCTTTCACATATATTCTCCTTGATACATTTCATCTTTTTACAACATTGTTTATATACAGGTTTTAAACAATTAATTACAATTACAATTACACAGTCGGCTAGACAAATAAACATAAGTGCTACTAAGTCGGCCCAAATAGTTACTCGGTTCCTTCAAACTGACTCGGTGACTTTCTGATACTCGGCGTCCACTGCATTACTCGGCATCGTCATGCACTCGGTAGAAGTGAAGGCACGGTTCATACTGATCACTCGGTAGGTATTGAACTCGGTAAGTACTGGTGACTCGGTAGACAAGATGTTACTCGGTTTACATTGTCCTGATCGATTTGTACTAACTTGCTCGGTTTGCACTGTCTGCTCGGTTTGCACTGTCTGCTCGGTTTGCACTGTCTGCTCGGTTTGCACTGTCTGCTCGGTTTGCACTGTCTACTCGGTTTGCACTGTCTGCTCGGTTTGCACTATCTGCTCGGTTTGCACTGTCTACTCAGTTTGCACTGTCTGCTCGGTTTATATCCAGAATGCAAATAAGTGTTGTCACTAGTGGCAATTCTGCTTAATGCCAACATCTCCTTCATCATGCATCATCCCGATTGATAAGAGAAATCCTTTTTTCCTCTTTAGCCCTTACCCACAAGAATTTTTTTAAATATTCTTCTATTATTGAAATATCTATTTGAGTTAATTTAAAGATTGACATCACATGTATTAGAATGGCTAAAAATACCCGTTTAATCATGAAAATTATTCCAACTTGTAATAACCACTTATTCAACCATGATATTTCTTTGGATTTTCACTTATTCACTAGGTCGATCCAATAATTTGACCCAGTGATCCCCACAAACAAGGGAGCACCTAAATATTTGGAGGGGAGAACTGAAATCTAAAAGTGAAGAATACTACTAATTCTCTTTTGTAAATACTTGTTTGTACTAAAAAAGAAAATTTTAGATTTCTCATACTTCACCCTTTTCCCCAAAGCAAATGAGTAATCTTCCAATATATCATTTATTACCTTGGCTTCATTGATCAAAGCCTCATGAAATAAAATTGTATCATCATCAATCTATGAGTTAGTGACCTAATCTAACTCTGCATCAATAGATATAGTTTTCCATTTTTTTCTTTTTCTCTTAATTTTAATTTATCTAATTCAAGCCCCCACCATAATGAAAAAAAGGAAAATGGATAATGGATATCCTTATGGGACACCATTACTAGCTTCAAAAATCCCATACAAATCCACGTTCACTACCATAGAGAATCTTGGAGCTCCAATACATGCTCGCATAATTTCTATCCATTTCTTAGAGAAAACAAATTTCCTTAAAAGTACACACCAAAAAACCCAAAATACTTTGGCATGAGATTTTCTTATATCATGTTTAATGGGCATACCCCTAATGTTTTTATCCTTTAATGTCTTAATAGTCTCTAATAAAAGAATGATACTATTTGCAATGTCTCACCTAGGAGTGAAACCATTCTTCTTAACTTAAATTAGTTTATGCAACAACCTCTTCAATCTATCAACAAAGGACTTAGATACAATTTTATAAATAGCATTTCAGAGAAAAATTAACCTATAATGTGTCATAGTCTCACACACTTTCTTTTTCAGAATGAGCACAACAATCATGTTATTCACGTCTCTTACAAAACTCATTCTTTTCTAGATGTCATCAACCAAATTAAAAACATCCATGCCTATGAAATGCTAACACTTTTGATAAAAAATTTCTAGAACCCTGTTAGACCCTAGAGCCATATCAGGGTGTAATTTGAATGTAGTCTTTTTAACTTCTTCAAAATAAAAAGCCTCCCCCAACATAGCATTATCATCCTATGATACTAGAGAAGGAATAGCATTCAACAAACCTTCCCAAATGGTCTTGTCTAAATGTTCTAAGGTCCACAAAATTGTTTTGAAATATGCAGTGCTTCCTCCCTTATATTTTTTGAATCCAAGATTCTAATTCCTTTTGCAGACATAATATATTCAATCCTATTTAGTTCTCGTCTGGACCTAAAGGAGGTATGGAAAAATTTAGTGTTGGTGTCACCCTTGGGCAACCATTGTTCACGAGCCCTATACTTCCAGTATCCTCTCAAGCCAAGATTTCTTTTAGTTTTCCTTTTAATTATTTTTCTTTAAAATAATCATCTTGAAAAATTCCCTTCGGAAGAATTTTTCATCCAGTACAGTCATCTCATCTTCAACAAACAAATTTTGTTCCAAAATATTTTCAAAAATTACTCTATTCCCAAATTTAATCTTGTTTTTGATCAAATTAATTCTTAGCAGAAATACAACTTTTCATGCCATAGAAACTATTAATGTCACTCTACCAATCTTTTGATTTTATAATAAAAGATATATATCCTTCCTCCACATTGAATAAAATTTAAAATAACCTTCCCCCTACTTATCAACAATTTCAATTTGAAGAGACATTGGGTAGTGATCTGAAATTAAAATGGGTAAGATAAGAGAACTAACTTCATTCTCTATCCAGAAATTCCCCAACAATAAATTATCCAAACTTTCATTGATGTTTGTGAGCTCCACTCTTCCATTGTTTTAGGTAAATATACCGTTTCTTGGCTCCACATCAAGGAGCCTACTATCTGTCACAAAATCACAAAAAATGGACATAATTCTATTTTATTTAATGATGCTCCCACTTTTCTCCCTTAAATTTAGGAAAGTATTAAAATCTTCCCTCCCTCCCCCCAATCATCTTGTCCCTACCAACATTCTCAATCTTTTCATTGAGATAATTAAACAAATTGACTTTCTCCTCTTTTTTAAAGAGACCATACACATTCATGATGGGTAAAATGAATCTTGTTAACCAAAGAGATATTGCATAGCATATAATATTTAATAGACTCGACCAATTAATGTTTTAAAAGTCCACCAATAAAAGTTTGAATTCATTGGCATCCCATAGCACCCCTAAACCACCTGATTGACCACTAGGTTCCCTACCTCCTAATTAAATTTAGTATCCTATAAAAGAATGATAACTGAACCTTCTTTTACCAAATAAAACTTATCCAAGTACTTCTTTTCAGGAGTTGAAATGCCCCTAACATTCCATGATAGAAACCTTATTTATTTCCAAGGAAGAGTCTAGCTCCCTTGGTCCTATTCATAAATTTAGAAATAGTAATGAGCCCTTTCTCTAAAGCTTTATTTTCTATCTTTTTCATTTTTTTTGCCTAATCTTTTTTTAATTTTCTAATAAGCTTAGGATTCGATTGGCTCAGACATATAGGATGTACAATATCCAATATCTCTTCTCCTGACCACTCCCCTTTAGAGAATCAATTAGCATATGTAAATTAATCTCTAGAAATATAAGAAGCTAATATCTCCTCTATTGGTATTTTGTTCTCCTTTCCTATATTTTAAAAAAATTTCAAGGTCATAGGGGACTTTTAAATTTCCTTCAACTTATTCCTACTTGAGGATAAAATATTATTGCCCCTGTCCTTGACTTCTATATTAATTTCCCTTCCTCCAAATCCTTCCAACTTATCTCTTGAGTTGCCCTATGATTCAAGATATCCTTACTTTAGACATTATTTTATATTTATGGACCAATTTGATTTGATCCTTGTCCATATATATTATAATATTTTGAAACACCTATATCAATTATTGCACCAAAAATAATTATAATAAAATTTTTCTTTTCCAATTATTGATTCACATTACATTTCTTAGACATCCATCTCACTTCCTTCCTCTCCTCCCATTCACAATTAATTTCATTCCAATCTTTGGTCTTGCATTTGAGACAAAAAACAAAATAAAAATTCTTCTTCTACTTCTATTTGTTGAAACCAATGATTGTTCATAGCACATAATTTGATCTTTTTTGGAACCTCCCATATAGTGGCTATTTTGATTCTAGCATAAATATACAATTCTTCTTCCAAATTGGTTTCAATATCTATGAGAGTACCTAGAGATCTTCCTATATTTTCTAGAGTTTCAATAGACCAATACTCAATTAGAAAATTATACATTCTTAACCAAATAGCTGATTCATATAATTTTTATTCTAAAGGATTAAAATTGGCCACCCATTTTTCCATGTACATGGGATCCCCATTCAATGTCCATACACATCCTTGTAGAGCTTTATTATTCTCATCCTCTTTGGAAAAAAATGTAATTTTAAACATTTTTGGGAATGTTCTTATAATACATTCTTCTTGCCAACTATCTTTAACCCATTTCTTAATTGATTCCCTATTTTTTCTAACCCTAATAAATCTGTATATTACAAAATATTTTCTCATCATCACTCTTTCAATTAGTACTTCTTCTAAAAAGAAAACCATTTGTATCCCTTCACAATCTTCACTATCACAATCCCCTTCTACTTCTTGAAAAATACCCCACCCCTAAAACATCCCTTCATTCAACCTCACTTTGAATCTTTTTTTCCCGTTGCTTTGTTTCTCAAAATATTAATTTAATATATTAATTTTATTTATATGATTAATCAAACCAACATTATTTCTTATTTAAATAATCTTTCCTCTACAGTTAATTGAATGCATACCATTAATTGAATTCATTTCCATTATGTATTCAATTAATTTAACAAATTTGACTATTCTGTCTACACTAATTGAATTATTCATATATATTTATTCAATGAATTGATTATATTCTCCAAATCATTATAAATAAATAAATGGTTATTTAATTTTTCTAATTACCTTCTCATTGTGATATCACAAATACTAATTAAAATTATAAAAAGATAAACTTACACAAGGTTTCAAGGTACAACACTAACTCTAGAACATGGTTTGAAGATCACAAGGTTCTAAAAGAACCATTTCAATCTTCACCCTCCATCTCCTCTCTATATTTCCTTAATCATTTCATCTTATCATGTGATATGAATTTTCAAATTAATCATTCTAGTCTACATGAGAATTACCTCTAAACCTTCATCTTTTAATATCTAATGTTATAAGCTCAACTAATCTAAAAAAAAGAAATGCAACATCTCCCAATTTATGTTCGCTAAAGAATATAATAGGGCCTAGTTATTAGATCCAAAATGCATAATGATGCTAATGAAACTAGAGGGTCTTTTAGTGCATTGAAACTAACAATTGGATATGAAACATATAAGCATGAGATGATATAATATAAATGGAAAACTTAAAACTAAGTGCCTAAAGAGGAGTGTGTTGAGATTTTAAATAACATAGTATTCATATTCTTAATTTAAAAATAGAAATGGTCCCAAGAGTTCTCAGAGGAATACAATTAAAAGAGCACAATTTGTGACACTACAAACTCTTATGAATTTTTTTATGGTCAAACCTAGGTTGTCAATGAGGAGAGAAATAAGTTGTTTATGAAAGGTCAACTAGAGTTCATGAAGAGATTCAATGAAGATTATCCTAAGGAGAAAATAGGAAAAAAATAATAAAATAAAATATCCAGGGTTGGAATATGTGGGATACTAGCTAAGGTTGTGATTCTCTTTATAATAGGCTATATATCAGGAACAAAAAACATTGAGGGCGTAGAGTCCATTTTTCTAGCTTGGATAATACTATGTCCATTCCTTAAGCAATTTCAAAATCTGTTGATAATGTATCTACCCATGGACTATATCATTACTAAAATATCACTGTTAAGGGCTTTGAGATAATTTAAGAAATATTGATCGTTAGAGGGTATTGCCATAGCTATAATCCTATGTCATTCCTTTTGAAATCAAAAGTTAAAGTCATTCAGTTGATCATGTGGTGACCTCTTTATGGTAGTTAGCTATTGTACCAATGGAATATAATCAAAGTCATCTTTAGACAACCTATTGAATATGATATGTCGAGAACTTGAGGAGGTGTTAGACATACTTGGAGGAGATGTGGACTTTCAGAGGAAAGACATTTTATTTGTATTAGTGGTGATTGTTTTGACAACACTTGAGGAGGCATTAGACACGCTCAAAGGAGATTTGGACTTCTAGAGGAAAGGCCTCTCATATCCAACACAAGAGGAGGTATTAGACACACTTGGATGAGTTATATAATTTTAGAGAAAATGTGTCTCATTGTGTAGGGTAGGTGAGAAAACTCATTTTGTGTAGATTATCTTATGATCTACGGTCAGGAGATCTATTGATTCTATGAGTTTGGTGTCTCCTGGATAAGAAAGAAAGTACAAAGATCCATTATTGCAGTTATTTTGGTGTTTCATGAGTGAGAAAAGAGAATCAGTAAAGATGTTTCATTTTCAAATCTACAGAAAGGTTAGGTTCAAAACCCTTGCAAAATTCCACTCTTGTCCGAATTAATGTAATAAGGTGGGAAATGTTGGAGTTTTACATTAACTTAGGCTATCCTTTACTTTAGATTAATAAATAAATAGTTATATTAATGTTAGTTTTTGGGAAGTTGCATTCCCATATTTAGTTATTCACAAGGAAAAGTATTTAAAAATCTGGTGAGATTGTATTGAAAATCAGAAAATGTATATCCAATTGAATCAATCAATAAATATTTATAAATTATGCTTTCATTTTTATCACTAGCTTGTGTAGTATAAGATGATGGTCTATAGCTTGCCTTTGTTTCCAACATTCCTTCCTAGATTATAATAGTGGACCGCATGTATTTCCTGTAAGAGACATCATCGCAAATGATACTATTGAAACTACCAATTATATCAACTCTACAAAATATCGTGTTGTTTACATCACTCGTATGGAAATTAAGTCAAATATTACACATTATGTAGTATGCGACTAGTATGAGGAATAAGAATAATGAGATACAAGAAAAATAAAAGGATGAGGTTTTTTGATAAGGGTTAAGGAAATAAAAAAGGGACAACTGTGTGATATTACAAGTATGGTTGTTAACAGTGGGGCACAAATTGTTTCCTAGGCTTGTGGGCATGGTTCTTGTCGGTGTAATTAATTATTACACTTTACTTAAACTTACTTAGGTTAATGCATTGCATAGTAGTTTGTGATTGAGACACCTAGGAGTGTGCACATCTAATAAGCACATGGTGTAGGAGAAATTCCACTTTTGGTGTGATAGTTGTCTTCACATACCTATTTGTATGTGAGATCCACCTTTCGTGCTCTTATCACATTATCATCCTAATCCATTGCACATACTTTATTGCATAATGGAGGATGATCCACATTTGGTGGGCAAGTGATTACACCTAGCATAGGTGATAGCTTATCAGCTCCTTATCATTCTCTCATATCACCTTTCCTATATAAGGAGGCCTATTATGTAATCATTTCAATTCATTGGTGAACATCATTAAATCATTGGTTCTATTCAATCCATCCTTGCATTCATATTTTCTCTCTCTTGTGCTTTTCTTCAACCTCTTGATCTTGGTTCAATATTTTCTATTTGCAAATTCTTACATGTTATCAGAGCCATTGGAGCATTTTAGATCAGCCGATTTGAAGAGAGCTTGATGCAAGCTTTGAAAGTCCAAATCTCAGATCTGGCAACCAGTGTGTGATAGAGGCATCTTGGAGCAGATTTGACCTCACCATTATGTCCGGGAGGCTGTTTTGGTTAAGATCGACTATAAACTTGCCCATATTTGGCAAAAGTCAAATCCAAGGCAAAAAAATTTGGCAAATTGAACCATAGGCCCGATCTGCCTCTGCAGTATGATTTTTTCAAAAAAAATTTTTTTTTTTATTCTGTGATATATTAGAATTTTTTTTATTTTATCTGCAAAATTTTTGAATTTTGTCTGCAAAAAACAACAGGCCTAGTACGTGCCCTATATTATTCAATGCGACAGAGAATATTATGTCACCTACAACAGTGCTGACATTATTAGTGTACCATATTACCAATCACATCAAGCAGTGCACAAGCCCGTAGGTGAGGTCAAAGCTGGCCACTGCTCGGTCTTCCTTTAGTTTAAGGGTAGAGTGTTTTGGTATATTATCAAAGGCATTTACAAAATCCCTATCCATGTGGGATTAATTAATCCCACCACTGCCGAGAGCAGCGGCCACCCCCAGCAGTGACCGCTCCCCTCCAAGGTGGGCCACCGCTCATCTGCAGACCTTCCGTCGAACTGCCCCCGTAATCTGCCAGCGGCGCAATCGACAACCTCCACTCGAGCCCCCCGCTCCTCTGCCCAGTGCAGACACGTAGCATACTCAGAGGCCACCATGTGGCACAACCTGGTAAGCCCATCACCAACATGCGGTGGCCACATGGATGACCATCAGGTAGGCTACCTCAACACATGGCAGCGCACATTCAAGCCGACCCGACCGCCCAGTCACCTGCCACCTCACTGCTTGCGACCCCACCCAGTGCATAGTCAGCGGGGTGACATCATTTATGATATCATTCGTATGAATCGCCACATCAATCATCCATACCATACGGATGCTAGCTCAGCTGACACCTCATCTAGTGGGGCATTTTTTGCTTGCGTTAGTAGATCAGTGTCCTAAATTTGATGGCTGTTTAGCCGTAACAACAGGCGAAATTGGGTTTTTTTGATGGTTGTATGACTGTCAAATTTAACTGCTTCTTTTGCTGACATCATCAGATTTGCAAATTTCATAGGTTTCACCATTGGAGTTTTCATTTTGGCAGTCTAACTTTGAGAGGCCATAACTTGGTCATCTGGACTCTAAATCAGGTGCAACTTTTTTTCAAATTGGGTAGAATTTCTTGAACTTTCCAGTGGTGGTGTTGATTTTTCATTTTGGTGGCTAGATTTGTCAAAAATTGTAGATCTTGATGACTATTCCTATCTGTTCTTGATATCTGCAACTTCCAGGGCTTCATTTGGGCACATACGGTAACATTTTGAGGTGAAATTTTTTTTGAAAGTGCATGATTTTTTATCTACTTTCCAGATCTACAATCAAATTTGAGAAAATTTTGGTAGACATATCACTTTCAGAAATAGGTCATTTTGGGGCTATATTTGCACTTGGTTAATCCTTGGATTTCAGTTTTCTGATTTGCATCAGTCATTTGAAGAATTTATCTATAGTTATTAGTCATTATTTGGTGTTAATATGGATAATTCAAAGGTTAAAATCCTCACTCCATATAACTACCATGAATGGAAAGTTTCTTTAAGTGATCATTTGTTGAGTCTTGGATTGCTTAGAATGACTCTTGGGTAGGATCAAGAACCTCAAATAGTTGTTGTAGAAAGGAGAAAATGGTTTGATAGAAGAGATAAAGCACTTGGCTCTCTTAGATCATCCATCTCTCGTGACTTGCACTTTCATATTGCATCTTGCACACATCCTCATGATGCTTGGATCACATTGGAAGGACTCTTTGGTAAACCTGATAGAATGAGAAAATTTAGATTAGAGAATGATCTCATAGGTCTTAATCCTAGGGATTTTGAAAATATTCAAGATATTTTCTCTAAGTTCAATACTATTAGATTAGAGCTTTCTTCATGTGGCATTGTTAAAGGGGATGGAAAATTGATCTTCTCTATTCTTTCCAAGCTTGGTCCTGATTATTCTATCTTTGTTTCTACATTCTATGCTACTATGGATGCTCTTGGTAGTGCATACAAATTTCCCTCTCTTGATGAATTTGCAGCGCAGCTCACAAGGGAACAAGCAAAGTTGGCACACATGGGTCAGTTGAAGCCTTCCACACATCAAGCATTGATTGCAAGTGAGTCTACATCAAAGGCTTCTAATGGAAAAGGAAAGAAATAGAATAAGGATCCTAAGCCTCATGACAAAGGTAATGAATCTTCTTCACCAAAAAGTACTGAATCCAAGTCCTCTTCAAGAGAGGAATCATCTAGAAGAAAGAGAGATAAATGTGCATATTGTCAAAAGTTAGGACATGATGAGCATAAGTGTTTTCAAAAGAATATTGATGAGCTAACTCACATTATTTAGAAACACAACATTAAGTTTCCCTCATCAATGTCTGCTCCTTCTTCTACTACACATTTGCTAGCTTCTACATCTCCATCATCATCCAAAGATAAAGGTAAAGGACAAGCACTCATGGCTTCCACACATCCTGAGCAAGGTAAATGGCTTCTTGATTTAGGTGCATCACATCATATGGCATCTTCTATGGATTTGTTTTCTTCTATTGAGCCTTGTAATTCTCCTAATATTTTGATGGGTAACAACACATTCATGAGACTTTGTGGGAAAGGTTCTATTCCTATGGGAGAAGGGACATTTAATGATGTTCTTTGTGTACCATCCTTGACCACTAATCTTCTTTCTATTTACCAAATTACACATGGGGCACAAGGTAAAATTGTTGAGTTCACTCGTGATTATGTCTACATTAGGGACATGGAGACTAGAGATGTCATAGCTATGGGAGTTGTTGATCATACATCCCACTTGTATTCTTTTTCTACTTTTGTTGATAATGATGATGATATTCATGATGTACCCATCCCTTTGCCAAGGGATAATTATGAGGACAACTTTGGGCACTTGAATCATTTTTTTGTTGAGACAAGTGTTGATCTTCCTACTCCTCCACCTCCTGCTTCTTCAGACATGGACTCTACTATTCAGCAGGATGATCATAGTGTTTTAGATCTTGTAGAGTGTGATGACTACTTGGATGCATCTTCAGCATTTGTTGATTCTCATGATGCAGATTTCAAAGACATAAATGAGGGGGTTTCTCTTTCCCTTGATGACAGTTTCATCATGGATGGGGATACTTCTTCACCTTCTTTGGAGATTGGTGTACTTGATTCTTCTCCTTCTTCACTTGATTTGTCACATGAAGTGATAGATTCTTTGAGCTTCAAGATTCCTACTCAGTCTTTAGAGATTCATTAATGGAGACCTACATCTTCTTCCTCCTTCCATTTGCACAAGGATTGGCTTCTTCATCATTTGATGTATCTATTTCTTCCTAAGGGGAGACATGTTTCTTGTAAGCATTGGTTGAACTATTGTTTGCAGGTACTCTTCATCAACATGGGAGCTTTTACATTATGGGGGGGATATCATGTCTCCAACTATCCTTCTTATGGGGGGATACTTCTTTTTATATACATGATATATGTAGTTCTTGGGGGGTCTTGAGCACTCCATCCATCCATGCATCTTGTTTTCTTCTCTCTTTTTGAGGGAGGGTTTTTCCCATGAGGTTTTCGCTCTTTCTCCACTTTATGAGAGTTATGCATTTCATGTATTTCATTTTGTACATGGGTACCACATGGCCTAGTAGCCAGGACCCATCTTGCATTGTGAGTTTAAGTGCATTCCCCTAAGTTGCACTTAACGGTGGGTGTTGGTGTAATTAATTATTACACTTTACTTAATCTTACTTAGGTTAATGCATTGCATAGTAGTTTGTGATTGAGATACCTAGGAGTGTGCACATCTAATAAGCACATGGTGTAGGAGAAATTCCACTTTTGGTGTGATAGTTGTCTTCACATACCTGTTTGTGTGTGAGATCCACCTTTCATGCTCTTATCACATTATCATCCTAATCCATTGCACATACTTGATTGCATAATAGAGGATGATCCACATTTGGTGGACATGTGATTACACCTAGCATAGGTGATAGCTTATCAGCTCCTTATCATTCTCTCATATCACCTTTCCTATATAAGGAGGCCTATTATGTAATCATTTCAATTCATTGGTGAACATCATTAATTCATTGGATCTATTCAATCCATCCTTGCATTCATATTTTCTCTCTCTTGTGCTTTTCTTCAACCTCTTGATCTTGGTTCAATATTTGCTATTTGCAAATTCTTATAGTTCTTATGTGGAGTTCGAGAGGGATTCTAATAATTTTGTTGTTGCATACGGGCCCTACAAAATTTCTTTACTACTATTCTTTTCACTTTGAGCTCTAACTAAGAATGAGATCTTGCATAGAGGAGGTGAATTATTTCTAAGGAGGAATACCAATATGTCAATTAGATTTTTGGATGGAAATACATGACAAATAACTATAATTTTACATGAACTTCTAAAAAATGTTGATCACGTGTTTCTCTCTAGATCAACATCCAAAATTGGCAACATTATTTCTCTTTACCTCTATAGAAAGAGAGAAAAAGTTGTGATATTGACTATTTCTCTAGACGCTTCAAAAAATTAACAATAAAGCCCCTATTGAATATAGACATTTTCTCACTCAATAATCTATATATAAAGTAGATTTTACATGCAAGAAATAGATTGTAGGAAAATGGGAAAGTTATAAAGATCAATAGTGGGCACCTATATGATCAATTTATATTTCCCAAGATGTTTGAATTCAGAATTTATTAACGATATATCAATTCAGTATCACTTATACTTCCACAAGTAGCTAAAGGAAAAGATTATTGTGAGAGCACATTGGTGATAACATAAGATTGTCTCGCAAATCAAATTTACCTAGAAACAATGATCCTCAAGAGAATCATGGTGAAAATCAGGTTCACCTTGATCAAATGGAAGAGTAAGGTGATCGGCTTGGTCTATTTTTAGTTGTATCATATATAATCATGAATCTGATTTTCTATTAGATAATCTTGTTTTTCTATGGGGTCATAGTTTTGAATATTTTTATTAACACAGGGTAATGACATTCTTTTCAAATTTTGGGTTTTCTAAAATATCATAAGGGATATTAGGAGACTTGGCTAAGTTATGATCCACTATTTTGTAATAGATTGTATCTAGTTAATGTTTCTCAAGTTTATAATCCAGTATTTTTTAATAGATTGTATCTAGTTAATGTTTCTCAAGTTTACATTTGGCTTTGAAGAAGCCCATTTTGAAGCATCTACATTTATTTAATATTAAAGTATATATCAGGGTTATATTATTTTCTCCAAAAAAAAAAAATCACTTTATTTTACTTTCCTAACACTACTTTTCATAAATTTATTTTTCAAGACTCGAAAGGATACATGTCCATCTTTTTCAAAAAATAATAAATGCAATTTGTTTTAGAATAAGAACAAATATGCGATGTAATAATCACTAAATCTTTAAAGACAAAAATTGGACTTTACAAAATAGTTAACACTTCATTGAAAATAGTAAACTTTATTGAGATAGTACATGTATATTATTTCATCACACCCTAATTTATTCAAAAAGACACATTTTTACTTATGAAACTTCATGATATTTGTTAGAATTATTAAAAGAATGAAAATAAGTTAATGAAAAATACAAGAAATTGAAGTGCAAGAAGGAATTTACCAGAAGCCAAGTATGACATAAAGTTTCAAGATCAATCAACAAAACATGATAATGCTCCAAGAATCCCAACAAAGAGCCAAGAGATTTTGAAAGGGGAAAAGAAAATAAAAACCCCTTGTGATATTATGAATGAGACAAGAAAATCCTAAAGAGAGATATAATATGATCAAGAAGCTCAATACAATAATGAGAGAACTAATATGTCAAGAGGAGATAAAATTTTGTGTACCAATGTGAGAAAAAAATGTATCAAGTGTGTAGAGAAGTATCTCTTAAGTTGAGATGAGTGAAGGAGTTTGCATGTAACTCCCATGTGAAGAAATTCCACATTCATACTAAGTGTGTGCCAAGTGTGAGCATCCTCATAAGGAGGAATACACTAATTTACTTATTAAAGGAATTACAAGAAATGAGTTGTCCTCCAACTTGGACTAGACAAAATTATATGTAGATATTCCTATAGGAATATCCTAAAATAAATAAAAGGAGGATACCTTGTTTTATCCTCAAATTAAATAAAACAACCAAGGAAAGATTATAAATTCTAACACCCCCGTTTAATCTTTACTTGGGGTGATTACATCAATGGGTATCAAACGCAAATTTTTGCAATGAATTTCAATTTTTTCTCTAGAAAGAGGCTTTGTCAAAATATCTGTAAATTGATCTTCACCCTTGCAATAAATGAGGGACATTTTCTATCTTCATTTTTTTCTCTAATTAAGTGGTGGTGGAGAGAAATATACATTGACTTTGCATGGTGAACTGGATTCTTTTCCAAGGCTATTGCACTTTGATTGTCACAATATAAAGGTGTAGGTTCTTGTTGAGGTAGACCCAAATCTTCAAGTATTCTTCTAAGCCATAAATTTTTTTTAGAGGCATGAGTAAAAATTTTGTATTTAGCTTCAGTAGAACATAGAGAAATAGATTGATATTTTTTACTTTTCAAATATATAGCACCTGAACCAAGAGAAAAATAATACCCACAAATAGATTTCTGATCATTGGGGTCTCCATCTATATCTGAATCAGTAAAACCTTTTAAAGAAAAATCAGAATTTACATCATAAAATAATCCTATGTTAATAGTACCTTTAATGTATCGTAATATTCTTTTAGCAATTTTGAAGTGTGTTTGTTGAGTTTTGGAGATGAATCTTGAAACTAAACCAACACTAAAAAGACATATCAGGTCTAGTGAGAGTAAGATAATTTAAACTACCTAGAAGTTGTTTATAAGGAGTAGCATTTTAAATGGAGATTCTATATCTATCATTAACATAGTTCCTAATTCACATGGAATTGAAATGGGATTAGCATCATTCATATGAAATCTATCTAGAAGATCTTTATCATATTTACTTTGAGAAATAAAAATACCCTTAGGGGTTTGCCAAATTTGCATTCCTAGGAAATAATGTAAAAGTCATAAATTTGTCATTTGAAATTTTTGGTTAAGTTGGAACTTAATATCATAAAATAAATGGTTGGAACTAGAAGTAAGAATCAAATCATCTACATAAAGAGTGATAATAACTATGTCATCTTCACTATGCTTGATATAGAAGTTAGGATCATTTTTTCTTCTATCAAAACCCTGAGAAATAAAAAAAGCATTAATTTTGGAATACCACTCTCTAGGAGATTGCTTTAAACCATAAATGGATTTATTTATTTTTCATACTAGATCTTCATGACCTTCTTTAATAAAACCAAGAGGTTGGGACATATAAATTTATTCATGCAAATCGCCATTTAAAAAGGCACTTTTAACATCCATTTGGTGAATATGCCAATTCATTTTAGAAGCCAAAGCAAGAACAACTTTAATGGTAGGCATTTTTGCAATAGGGGAAAAGGTCTCATTATAGTCTAAACCTTCAATTTGAGAGAAAAATCTTGCTACTAGCCTAGCTTTAAAATTAATAATTTTATTATTGGAATTAAACTTAGTTTTATATAACCATTTTCATGAGACTACATTTTCATCATGAGGTAAATGAACTAAATCCCAAGTATTATTAGAAATTAAAGTTCCATATTCCTCTTGAATAGAATTTTCCCAATAAGGTTGACTTTTAGCTTGAGAAAACATTTGAGAATCTTTAGAGGTCATAAGAGAAGACATTAAAGAATAATTACAATTCTTAATTCTCCTAGGTCTAAGGCCACCCATTTTAGCAATATAATCATCACCTTCATTAAGTAAATCTTTAAACCATTTAGGATTTCTCTTAGAAGTAACAATAATATCACTATGACGAGTATCATTATCATCATGACCAACATTATCACTATGAGAAGTAGATATATTATTACCACCATCATCATAATTACTATTACTAGTAGGAATAGAAATAGATGCATTAGGTATAGGGTTTAGAATAGGAGGTTGGTCCTCCACAATCTTAATAGTCCCTCATTTAAATTCATCATCTTTGATATTGCAGAAATCATGGACTTCATTTTCAACAATGCAAACATCTCTTGCAATATGAACCTTGTTAGTAGTAGGATCATAAACTCTATAACCTTTATTAAATTAATCATACTCAACAAAAATAAATGGAGAAGATTTAGAATAAAGTTTTTTTCCATTTTGTTTGGGTGTGTAAACATAAGCAATAGATCCAAAAATTCTCAAATGTTTTAAATTTGGTTTTCTACCAGACCACACTTCCTCAAGAGTTATATCTTGCAAGGCTCTAGTAGGATTTATTAATAATATAAGTGGCACAAGCCATTTCTTCAGCCCATAACTTGTAAGGAATATTTTTTTCATGTAACATACATCTAGCCATTTCAAAAATAGATCTATGCTTCCTTTTCACAACATCATTTTGCTGTGGTATATAGGGAACTGTAAGCTGATGTTTTATCCCAAAAGATCTCAAATAAGAATGAAAATAATTGTTAACAAATTCTACACCTTTCTATCTTTTGCACTCCATAGAAAGTAACATCCTTGATATTAAGGATAACCCAGATAAGCCTATTCCTAGCCTCCATTAGGGCCTCCTTCTCTGCATCTACTAGTTCCAAAAAGCTATCTTCCCGACACCCCAACCCCCCTGATTATCTAGGAGCTTCCTCAGGAGGATTCCCCAGCCAAAACTGAAAATCCCACCTAGTCCATCCATGTCATCTAGGAGCCTAAGCCAAGTGCCAAAGAGGGCAGGAACCGCAAAAAATGTGTCAAAAACCCATTTAATAAGAAGGATGGCCAAGAGGTGTCCTATGTCTTTGAGTTTGAAGAAATTAAAGATAGGAAGGAGGATGATAATACTCTAGAGACCGAATGTAGGCCCAAAAAAAAGGAAAATAATGGAGAGCCAGGTTAGTCTGGAGGTGGATTTGAGTGGCTCAGGTCGCAGGAGGTCAAACAAACTCGCCAAGGAGAAATGTAAAACTAGGCTGCTGGAAATGACCTCTAAAGAACACTCCATGACTGAGAAAGACTCCCAAACCACCAAGTCCATGAATGATTCCTCAGATGATCATACGAGCCCCCCTAGGACTAGTAACGACCCTGTTCCTGACCCCAAGCATGCCATGGAAACCCCCATTCCTACCCCGCCCCTAAGTCCTGCTCAAGACCGCCAGGATAAGCCCCTACCTCTGTTTACAATACTGAGGCCCCTCAGGATAGTCTCAAAGGTACTCTTAAAAGGAGGTTCATGAACTTGGACAGAGATATTGCAGAGATCAAGAAAAATATGCAGGAGCTGATGAACCAATGTATGTTGACCAACAAATTTGGCTTGAAGGCTATGCATGCTTCAGATACTACTCTCTGTCATGTGCAAGAAAAAATGGTGGGTGGTACTTTGGAAGTGAACAAGGACAACAAGGATCTTTTCCTATTTCTGTAGGAAGAGATGGTGAGGATCCTGTTGTCTAAGCAGTTGGGTGGGAAAAATTAATTATGGTTCCCATGTGCTGGTTAATTTTGTCTGGGCCTAGCTCTAGGACCCCCTATTTTATTTTTGGGCTTAATGTTAATTTTTACAGCTTCCTGTTTAGCCCCATGTGGCTTTTAACTAATACTTTACATGTTGCTGCTCAGTCTAGATACTCTATTTTAATTCGGTTGATTAGTATTGTAGTTTATGTTTTTGATAGGGGAAGATTTATACTAGTGATTATACTGTTAAATTATTTATCTACTTTGACTGGTTACATTAATGTGCTATTAATGTGCTACTAGTCCTTTATTATTCGGGCCAGCACCCTCTTGCTGCTTTATCTATCAAAAACAAATTCTATACCAGTATCTATTCTAAGAATTTGAAGCTTAGAACCTAATTTCCTTTCCACAAACATATGAAATTCAAAAAAATTTATCATGAACTTGATCTTTACTATGCAAGAAATATATCCAAATTCTTCTAGTAAAGTCATCAACAAAGGTAAGAGCATATTTTGAACCTTGAATAGAAGTGTTCTCCATTGGACCCAAAAGGTCACTATGAATCAAATGTAACTTATGAGACGCTCTCCATGAAGTACTATGAGGAAAGGGCTCCCTTTTGATTTTTCCAGTCATGCACCCTGTGCATGTAATTTTAGATGGAATAATATGTGGTAATCCTTCAACCATGTTAGATTTTAGAAATCTAGAAATATAATCAGAATTCAAATGGTTGAGTATTTCATGCCATACATTGAAATCAATATTAACTTTCAAAGAGTACCTTAATGAGGCAAATTCATAAAACTTAAACAAGTTATCATGATCCTTCTTAGCATTAGCAACAACATGATCATTCTTAGGATCAATAATGTAACACATGTCCTTATGAAATTCAACTTTTTAATCTTGACATAACTGATAAATTGAAAGAAGATTGGATTTAAACTTAGGAACATAAAGAACATTATTTAATTTTCCATTTGGAAAACTAACATAACCAAATCTATCAACTTTGAAACTATGATTATTAGCTAATTGAATAGGAATATTTGTTTAATTAGGTTGCAAAGAATAAAACACTTCTCTATGAGATGTAACATGCTGAGAAGCTCCACTATCAATAACCCATTCTAATGCATGAGAAGCTTTAAAACAAGCAGTAAAAGCATGATGAGATTGATTACCTTGAGATTTGAAATTATTTTGATTATTGTTATTCATAGGCTTCTTATCATTTTTCTTTTTAAAATAAATATTACTTAGGTGATCATATTTTCCACAATAAGTACAATGAGGTTTTTTATTAGTAGTATTTTGTTGATTATTATAATTATTATTATTTTGATTAGCATTATTGTTATATGAGGGCCTATAATTAAATTTATTATTATTATGATTATTATTGTTATGAGAATTATTATTGTTATAATCATTATAATTGTTATTACAAGAATTATGTTTATTATTAGAAGTATTATGATTATAAGATCTATTATTTTGATTTTGATGCTTAGACACAAAAGTATGTTCAGAAGTTCAAAGAGTACCAAATTGCAATAAATTTTCTTCCTCTTGACCTAAAAGATTTTGAATTTTTCCATAAGTTAAATGAGGAGCTAAACTAGGAATAGAAAAATGTGAATGAATGTTAGTAATAAATTGTTAAAATTATTTAGGAACTTCTTAGTGTTTTTTCTATGATAGGAAAATGGGCTAACAGTGACTTTGTCTGGGGATGCATGCCTATTGTAGGAATGACAAGGATTCAAAATTTTTGGATGAAGTAGACCACCCATAGGACAAAAATTGATAGGGAACCTTCTCAAAAAATTGGCAAACAAACCAAGGAAACAGGAAAGGAAACACACAACACAAAGGAAAATATGTACAAATATTCATAAGATCAAAATTTTACTTGGTGTCCCTTGGCCACCAAAGGAAAATCAAAACCCTCCTAAGTCAAAGGTCTAATTTTCATCGACATATGCAACCAACCACCTGAAAGTGTCATGACAATTTTTTTGCAAACATATGTGAATACTCATGGGCTGAAAAATGAAACTCCAATTATCACTACCCATGCTCTTCCAACCACAACTATTATCATGGTCATACTCTAAGAAGTATGGGACATCACTTATTTCTTCTTGCTAAGGAATGGAAATAAAAATTTCATCTAGTAATGTGTCAGAAAATAAAGCATAGTGATCATCATGCATTACTACAAAATTACCTAGCTGAGAAGGACTTGGATACTTAGATTCACCTTCATGCATTGCTTCAGCCACTAAGCAACTTGGTTCCTCCATGATATCTTCACTAATTGGATGACAAACCAAGTGAAGGTCTCTTTCATAAATAGTGTGACACAGGGACAATTGATCTACATCATCATTTTCATCAAAAGATTTATATCCAAATCATTGAAGACAAAGTCCTCAATACTATCACATTCACTGTCACATTTGGAAAAAGAAGGAAAAGGAAATGAACAAGAGACTTGTTCATCATTGGAAACTTTATGACAGGACAACATACTATCATGGTCTTCATTCACTTCTTCTACAAACTTATTATATGAGGGGGACTCATCCAAACATGAATCATCTTCATCAGTTTGAACACCTACCTCATTATCAGTGGAAAATGATATATCAACAGGGTCTAATATTTGTTGATAACATAGATGTGTACATTTATTATATTTAGCTATCAAAAAATTAGAGATCTTATCACTGTTGAGAAAAGGGGAGCCCAACTCATCCTCGGTATCTTCATCAAAATCTTCACTCAAATAATCTTGACTTTCAAATTCAGACATCTACAAATAAGTTGAAGATCTTGGATACAATGATACTGATTCCTGCTCACTAATAAAATCTTAATATTCCTCTGACAAAAAATTATCATTCTAAGAAATACCTTTAGCATTAAACATGGATTTCTCTGGAATACTTCTTGTATTCTTTTCTTTCCGATGATCCTTTTGCAACTTATTCCGTTCATCATCATCAACAAAATCTTCTAAGAACAACCACTTGAACTCAGTCAATGAGGATATGCATTTTGTGGGTAAATTTAAATACCAATTAGATGCATCCCCTTTGAGGGATCTCCCAAAAAACATCAAACTAACATCCTCCTCATAAATTGGATATTTCACAACAAATCTAAAGAATACTAGGACATGCTCTAATGTTGATTCAGACTAACCATAAAAAACTAGAATCAGATCCATGAGCTCACTAGGAAAAGAATTGGGGGATCTTGGAAGATGCACACAACTTAAAGCTCTATCTAGCTTGATAAAACATAGCCTTCTAGACTGGCTTTCCCCATGGTTATCCATATGATTTGAAACATGATGAGAACCACTCATCTTATCTCACTCATCCCTTTACACTAGTGCTAAACACTTGATAGGGAAACATTCTTTGCTACTAATTTTCATAATATCAAGGCACATAAAAATAAAAATACCTGGAAGTACTATAGTTAAAACTTAGCTTGTTGATTGGGAAGTCAGGCAGATCTAGAGCCTTCTTTGCAGCTCCATCAGGTTCTTTTCTTGTAGAGTCACCACCTCCTTGAAGAGGAAAATACTGCACTTGTCTTTGTGTCTCCTTCCAACCAACACAAAACTTCACTAGGATTTACACACTATTTATCAGGGACTACACTGATCAAATAGAGAACTCAGAGTCACCACCCACACTTGGTGATATGATAAAAGTTTTTGAATCTGACTCTATGCTATGGGCACCCCAGTAGAGTCACCATCTTTTTGGTTCCTGAAAAGGATTTTACACTTGGAGAGACACCAATATACCTAAGATTGATTTTGAGGAGTGGTTAGTTCCAAATATAGGGATATCAATAGGTAACTAGACCAGCTATAGGGACAAGACTGCCCTCTTAACTTCTGGCTCTACAAAGCCAAGGTGGCTGTACCTAATCCAATAACATATGGCACTTTTAGGACTTTAAATTGGATTGAACAAAGTAGATGATAGAAAGAAAGTACTAAATGATAACCAATCATTCATTGACTCTCCATTGCTATGGTGGAACTAAAACCATGTAACCATGAACATAAAAGGATAGGAAAGATTTTGTTTTAAGATTCTTACAGAATGTAAATAACAATGCCACACTTGTAACACTATAAGAGGTACTAGTTTTTGATTAGTGCCTTATCCATTGGGCATTATACCTAAAGAAGACATAGAATACAAGAAGAACTACTATATTCATTAGAGATTCCAAGCCATTGATGAACTACAACTGATTGAGTACCTGATTGAAGAACTACAAGTGATTATAGATCACCAAGCACTAAATTTTTATGCAGGATAATGGAATCAATCATTATGTTGTCATTGATATCAACTAGCTTTGATAATACTTATCATGGAAGTTACAAATATCTAAACATCTGTAAAGGAGGAGAAAAGATGAAGAACCGAGATATCTACATGGAGGAAGATAGATATGATAGATGAGGATAAGGAATACTCTTGGTAACTTATTGATGAGTCTATGAATTCATATTGTGGACTTGATTATGTTGCATTAATCTATTATGAAGATAGGAGAAAAATGTTACAAAGCAGTGAGGTCGGTTAATGAAGCTTTCAAGTATACACCGAGCTAGTGTAGTGTATACTGAGTGACAGTATCAACCAAGCTTGTGTTCACTGATGCATTTATTTGTTAACCAAGTATGGAAAAAATAACTAAATGATTAGTTTAGACAATAGAAATTGATGAGTTATAAAGTGTATGATTACAAGGTGAAAAAATGAAGTTTTTTGTAAGATCTACGACTAACAAAATTCGGAGAAGATCTAAAGGATAGAATTAAAACATGTTATTGACACATCAGCAGGGAAGGTTTAAGTGGAAAAATCAATGAAGAAGATTATGTGGGAAAATCTGATGGATGAAAAGAAAATGGTTTACCTGTCTATTTAAGAGACTAGGGGTTCATAGTGAAACTCATGCCGGAAGGAAACTGCAGAGATGTCGTGTGAACAAGCTTCATGCATGCCTGATCATACTGGTTGAAGAAGAACCAAACTACAGAATAGTATTGAGCATCAGAGAGTTTTACCAAAGGATAGTAAGCTATGGAATGTTGATGAACTAAATAAGAAATATTGATTAGAGAATTTGTATGGACTTAAGATAGATTTGATAATCTACAAATCAAGTTGTACTATAATCAGAACACCTACTTTTTCCATTTAACCATTGTAAACAAATAAAATCTCTTAACCGAGTGGACTTGAAAGTCTTATATGTCATTCATAGAATGTACATTGTTATCTTGTCAACCCCATACAATTAAATGTTGGTTGGACAATAACTATTAGTGTTAAATCCTCTAACAAGGTCACACTTTACAATGTGTTTTGTAACCTTTAATAGGATTGGCTCTTCAGTGAGCTCACTTCAGAAGATTGAAAAGTTTTTGGGTTACCTATCCCAGGTGGTTTTTCCCTTTGTAGGGTTTCCACATTAAATATTTTGTGTTACGCATTTATGTGGTGATTGTTTGGATATCATACTTTACATATTGCATGTTAGATTTGGTTGGTAATCACTATGAGAAATTAACTGGTAATTGGTAATTTCAAAGATAGTTAGTATTTTACGTTTACGAAGCTGTAGATTTAGTTGAATTTGTTTTAAGTAATATATTTTAAGATTGGGATTGTGGATAACTGACTCATCCCCCTCCCAGTTATTCTAACAATTGGTATCATAGCATCTTGGTTTCTTGGAACAGAGTTTTAAGGACTTCAGCAAAAAGATCACAAAATGTATAAAAGGGAAGTGCCAAAGCTGATTAAGGACAACTTTACCATATAGCAAAGCTGAATGAGACTTCATATATTTGGGATTGGGAATTCTACCCTCACCCTATTGGATAATGGCTACTTAGCACCACCTACAGGACCTTTGACTCTTAATCAATTGAGAGATAGACATGAGCATAATTTAACTATGATGGAGATTGTTGCTGCTCTATCAGATGCTGAAGTTGAAGATGTCAAGGACTACCTTGCTTCAAAGGAAATGTGGGATAAACTTACTCAATTTTATAGTGGTGATGCAAATGTCAGAAGAGGTAGAGTTGAAATTTTAAGAGGAAGATTCAATGACATGAAAATGAAAGGAGAAAACATAGTACAGTATACAAACCGAATAAAGGAGGTAGTTAATGCTATCAGAGGATCTGGTGCTGTTGTTACTAAAGAAATAGTGGTAAGTAAAATCCTAAGAGCCTTATTGCCTATTTATGCTATCAGAATATCTGCAATACATGAAATGAGGTCTACACCTGGTAGTACTCTCACTCTTGATAGTCTAATTGGTAAGCTAACAACTTTTGAACTAGACAATTTTGATAATAGTGTTGTATCATCTATTGAATCTACTTTCATGACTTCTCTGAAGATCGGTAAGTCTAGTAGTAGAAGTAATAATGATGATAATGACAGTAATACTAATGATGATATTGATGATCTTGAAGCTCTTATGGCCAGGAAATTACCTAAAGGTAAAAGTAGATATAGGGGTAAATTACCTTTAGCATGTTTTAACTACAAAGAAGTTGGTCATATTGCTACTAGATGCCCAAATAGGAAAGAAGATGATAGAAACAAGGATTGATCTAGTGAAGGAAGCTATGGGAGTTGAAATAACAAAAGTTACTGACACTACAACAGAGATAACTGAGACAACAATGATAAAGGAAAAAAGGTATGTTACATTGCTAAAGAGAATGATACTGAGACCGACACATATGATGATTTGGAAGTGGTTTCTGTTACGATGAAGGATGATTCTAACAAAGAAGAAAGGTATGTAGAGACAACACTCATTGCTAAGGTTAATAAAAATGATACATGGATCATTGATAGTGGTTGTACCCATCACATGATTGGTGATGAAGAAAAATTTGATCATCTTGAGTAATATAATGGAGGATTTGTAAAAATAGGTAATGATATTCCTTGTATGGTTAGAGGAAAAGGAACTTTAATGATAAATGATAAAATTAGATGTGATAATTCTTATTGGGTAGAAGGAGTAAATTATAATCTGTTAAGTGTGGCACAACTTAACAACTCAGGTCACCAAGTAGATTTTGAGAGCAAAAAGGTTAAGATATTTGATGATGGAGGAAAAATAGTTGGAATAGGAGCACAAACAAAAGGTAACTTGTTTTTATCTTGATAATGATAAGTCTTCTTGTTTAATAATGAAAAATGAGGATGCATGGCTATGGTATAAAAGGTTATGTCATGTAAACTTTGATAACATGATTAAAATCAATAGAAAGAAAAAGGTTAGAGATCTACCTAGCCTAGCAAAGCCGAATCATGTTATGTGTCATGAATGTCAAAAGGGTAAAATGACAAAATCTAGTTTTAAGAGTAAAGATTATTGAACAAAGAGAATTTTGGAGCTATTTCACACTGACATATGTGGTCCCATGAGAACACAGAGCTATTATGGAGATAGATACTTCATTCTGTTTGTTGATGATTACACTAGATTAATGACTGTGATGGTTTTAAAGCATAAATTAGAGGCATTTAAGATGTTTAAAGGTAGAGAAAGAAACTAGGAAGGAAGTAAAATTCTCAAGATTTGACAGAGGTGGTGAATTTATTTCTGATGAATTTACTAACTATTGTAATAAGCATGGTATAAAAAGACAAGTTTCTGCACCGAGAACACCTCGACAGAATGAGATTTTTGAAAGGAGGAAGAGATAAATTGTTGATTGTTCAAGGACACTAATGTTGCAAAAGAATATTGCTTAGACATACTAGAGAGAAATAGTTAACACAACTGTCTATGTTCTGAACTAAGTACAACTAAAGAAGGACATAAATAAAACACCCTACAAGCTATGGTTTGGTCACAAACCGACTATAAGTTACTTCATAATTTTTGGTAGTAAATGTTTTATTCTGAAATATGAAAGAAATGGAAATTTTGACTCTATAGGGGATGAAGGGATATTTCTTGGATATTCCACTAAAATCAAAGCCTATAAGAGTCTAAACAAAGTTACTAATAAAATGATTGAAAGTACTAATGCCAAGGTTGATGAATTTGACATTAAGAATAGTTTAGAAAGCATTAGGGAGCTGGAAGAATATGGTAGATTTACTTACATTGAACAACCAAAGTACCTACCAAAGTTGTAGACTATGTTAACTAGTCATCAGGAAAACACCACCGAGTAACAACAAAGAGAAACTGATGATCAAGAAGGAGCTAGCAAGCAAGCACATGAACCTGAACATGATGGACAACAAAGAAGAGATCAAGTACTAGCTAGATTTGTTAGAAGACATCATCCTAAGAACCAAATCATTGGTGACAAGCAAGCTGGCATGATGACAAGAAGTAAGTTGAGACAAGGTACATGCTTAGTTTGTAAGTTTGAACAAAAAAATGTTAAAGCTGTAGTGGAGAATGAAGAATGGGTAAATGCAATGAATGAAGAGATAGAATAGATAGCAAAAAACAAGACATGAACTTTAGTGCCTAGGCCTAAGCATAAGAATATTATCAGTACTAAATGGATTTTCTAAAACAAGCTAAATGAAAATGGAGAGGTCACAAGAAATAAAGCTAGACTTGTATGCAAGGGTTATGCACATGAGGAAGGTATAGATTTGTTAGAAAGTAAAGTCCAACAAGATAACTGAGAGGAGGGTGGGTGAATTAGTTATCTAATAATTATAACTTTTATCAAATTCAATAGATTTTAACCATGTAAGTAATGTAATTACCAACCATAGAAAGATATTCATACACAATAAAACAATGACACAAGATATGTTGACTAGGGAACCTCTTGATCAAAGAGTAAACCCCAGTGGGAATGATGCCCATAAAAGATGCACTAATATTAATATTCCTTGTGAAAGGATGGACTTTTCTAAGAGTCTTATGAAATACATTCAGTACATATGAATCCCTGTTAGGGTATTTTGAATCCCTACTAAAAGATTCTAATTATGTTAGTAGTTATGGAAGAGAGAAGGACCCACTGCCCAAGCAGCTTCAATGGAAAGATCACTGAACACACTATCCAACTGATCTCTAGATTATTCAATAGAATAATATCAAATCATTACTAATCTCAACAATATGTTACCTCTTCTCTAACTCTGCCAAACCACACTCACTGCTACAAAGGATCTCAATTTCAGATCTCTATACCTCGCATGTCTTCCTCCATAAATTCACTTTCACAATCTTTCACTTTATCAATTCCATTCATCTCTCATTACAAAAAGGAAAAAAATTCCTTCCTTTATACCATACTCAAGTAATTACAAATGAGTCAACATCCAATTACAAAATAAAAGTTTGCACACGTTACATCAAAATTACACAAAACTATCGGCTTCCAATTAAAATAAATTTTCACTCATGTGACATCAAATTTTTCACTATCATCCATGTCACTATCAACATGTCTTAAACTTCTCTTTAACTACACAAAACCAGATTCCATCTTGATTAGGAGATATCATCCAATTTCCACAAACCGCTACTTAGGAACACTGCCCGAATACTGCTTCCACCAAAATGCTCATAACTTTCATAAATAAATGAATTACTATCTATGCTCTTAACCATGAAAATATAACATATCAAAGAGTAAATCCTCAACATCACATAGCTTGATCTGCAATATCCCATGTGCGCTAATCAAAACACTGTCTACTCCTCTACTAATCTCCATTGGATCATTGTGTTGACATCAATGACTTTAATAGTCATGAATGCAACAAAAACTACTATAGTCATCATTTAGCATTCATTCCTAACAATCTCCCCCATTGGCATTGATGGCAACATAGATGAAAAAGATCCAATGTTCCATGAATCCAATATTGCAAATTTGTTTCTTTGAAAAAATATTTTCAAATCCTCTTCATCAATCAAATCTTGCTCCGTTTTCCTATTTAATTCTCTCCAATAGATGGTACAAATGGTTTTTCATGTACACTTCTCCCCCATTGACATCAATGATAGAAATTTCATCATTATGTCAACAACAACTCTAATGTCAAAAGACACTGTTCAGAAAATACATTCACTAGAGTCCTCATGACTCAGCTCAGATACACATACTCCCCCATAGAGGAATTACCAACATCCAATCCAAAAGAAAGATAAGGCTCATATACCATTGGATGGATGCAACCAATCTGCATCACTTCTCAAAAGTAGGCTGGGGCATAACCCCAAGCATAACTCTTAGATACTCAAATGTATCCTTAGGAAAAGGCTTTGTAAATATGTCTTCTACCTGCTCCTTTGTGTTTATGTACTCAAGTATGACTTCTTTCTCATCAAATTTCTCTCTTACTACATGATACTTAATCTATATATGCTTTGTCTTAGAATGTAATACAGGGTTCTTAGACATAATAACTATGTTGGTGTTATCACAATGTATAACAAAAGGTTCAAAAAACTTTATTCCAATATCCTTCAACATCTGCTTCATCTAAATTATCTAGTTTCAATTATTTGCTGCTACTACATATTCTACTTTTGCTGTGCTTTGTGAAATACAATAATACATCTTTCTTAGCCAAGAGACCAATCTTCCTCCAAGGAAAAATGCTCCACCACTGGTGCTCTTTTTATCATCAACACTTCCTCCCCAATCAAAAATTGTATATGGGCATAGGGTAAAATCATCAGAATTCTCATACCAAAATCTATTGTCCATTGTGCCTCTTCAATATCTTAGTATCCTCTTTACTACTACATAATATGATTCTCTAGGTTCAACTTGAAATCTTGTTACAATTCCAACTGAATGTGCTATATCAGGTCTTGTATATGTTGAGTACTGCAATCCTCCAATCATCGATATGTACTTCTTCTATTCAATTGTGGGAGTCTCATCTATGCTAGATAATTAATGTTCAGTTACCATAGATGTTCCAACTTGTTTATAGTTCTCCATTCCAAATCTCTTTAACAAATCATTCAAGTACTTTGTCTAGATTACAAAGGTACCATCACTATTCTCTATTATCTATAATCCTAAAAAGTATTTCATTTCACCAATCATACTCATTTCAAATTTAGTTTTCATTTCATCAACAAATTTATCACTAGCTTCATCTTCTCCTCCAAAAATAATGTCATCAACAAAAATAACTATAATTAACAAACCACTTTCAATTTCTTTTGTGTACAGGTTACTATCAGTTGTTCCTTTTTTAAATCCCAATTTTAACAAATACTTATCGAATCTTGCATACCACATTCTAGGTGCTTGCTTTAGTCCATATAAGGCTTTCTTTAGTTTACATACCATATCTCCTTCTTGAGTCAAAGGAAAACCTTCAAGCTGCTCAATATATAATTCTTCTTCCAATTCTCCATTCAAAAATTCTGACTTAACATCCATCTAATGTACTTTGAATTTCTTAAAAGCTGCATAGGCCAAAAATATTATTACTACTTCAATTCTTGCTACTAGTGCAAAATTTTCTTCATAGTAAATTCCTTCTTGTTGTGAGTATCCCTTACATACCAATCTTTCTTTGTTTCTTACTACTTCTCCTTCATCTTGTTTCTGAATACCCATTTAGTTCTAGTAACATTCTTATCTTTAGGTCTAGGGACCAATTCCCATGTCTTGTTCTTTTCAATTTGATCTATTTCTTCTTTCATAGCTTTAATCCAATGTTCATCTTCACAAGCTTCACTAGTAGATTTAGGTTCAATTTGAGAAATCAAACATAACTATTCTTGTACCTTATTTCAAGTTAGAAGTCCTCTATTTATGCTTCCAATTATCTACTTAACAAGATGATTCCTTGATAAGTTCTTGTTAGGTGTCACTATCTCAGATCTCACTTCAGGTGTCTGTTCTTCAATATTTTCATTGTGGCCTTCATCCAACAAGTCACTATCAATCTCATAGAATAATTTAGTAGTTTCAGTGCTAGGTTTAGTATGAGTTCCTTTATCAGATTCATAATCAAGCATTCCTTCCTTAATTTTGAACTTTTCATCAACTTTAACATTTGCGCTCTCAACAATAGTCTTAGTTCTCTTGTTATAACATCTATAAGCTTTTCTCTTCAAAGAATATCCAAGAAATATACCTTCATCACTTCTAGGATAAAACTTTCCTATATCATCATCGCTCTTTATAGTGCTTCCAAAACTTCTAAAATACTTAACTCAGGGTGCATGTCCAAACCATAATTCATAGGGTGTCTTGCCTGTGTCTACTCTAATTTGTACTTTGTTCATTGTATACAATGACGTGTTCACTGCTTCTCTCCAGAATATCTTTTCCAAATCATTCTCAAATAACATAGCTCTTGCTCCTTCAGTCATTGATCTATTTCTTCTTTCTGCAATACCATTTTGTTTAGGTGTTCCAGGGGCTGAAAACTATCTCTTAATACCATTCACTTCACAAAAGGTGTTAAACTCTCTAGAAGTAAATTATCCACCTCTATCAGATCTCAAACATTTAATTTTCATTCTAGATTCATTCTCAACTTTATTCTTAATGATCTTAAACTTATCAAATGCTTCAGACTTTTCTTTAAGAAATGCAATCCACATCATTCTTGTAAAATCATCAACAAGAATCATAAAAGACCTTTCTCCATAGAATCCTCTAGTCCTTGTAGGACCAATCAAATCTATATGAACAATCTCCAACTTCTCTACAGATGTAAACTTCTTAATGGGAAATGAACTTCTCTTCTATTTTGCCATCACACATTCCTTGCAAATCATGTTAGTAGGCTTCATAATTTTAGGTAAATCTCTTACTGCAAGTGTAGTACTTATTTTCACAATTTTATCAAAATTTATATGACAAGATATTTTATGTCATAACCAACTATCATCAATCTTAGTAATCAAACATGTCATCTTAGTAGGATTTAACTGAAATACATTACCTCTGGTTCTAGATCTAGTTCCAATCAAATTTCCATCTTTATCTTTTATCACACAAGTTTTCTCAGTGAACCAAACTTGATATCCCTTATCAACTAACTATCCAACACTCAAAATATTATATTTCAAACCATCCACAAAGTAAACATCATCAGTATTAGTCTTCCCATCAAGAGTAATAGATCCTATACCTTTAATCAAACAAGGTGCATTGTTTCCAACTCTAACAACTCCTCCATCATAATTGTTAAACTTTATGAATTTTTTCATGTCTCTAGTCATATGATGTGAATAACCACTATCTATAATCCAATCAGCTTTCTTTTCAACTTGAGAAACTAGGGATTTTTCTTCCTTAACATCTGTTTCAGGATTTTCTTCTTTAATTGCTACAAATCCTATGTCATCATTATTCTCTATATCACTTTCACTTAAAGTTCTCTCTATACTAGCTTCAAGATCTTCATCTTTAGCATAATAACATTCCTTAGATCTTCTAGGCGTGAAATTGTTCTTGTGCTTTTTAACTCTATTAAGATATTTAGATGCAAAATGACCATATTCTTGACAAGTCCAACATTTAAAAAGTTTCTTACTATCTGGTTCTCTCTTCACAAGTAAGGCAATATCTTCTTCAATCTTCCTATCTTCTTCTACTAGCATAATCTCCACTCACATTGATGCTTCTTGACAAAGTAGGGCAAACACTAAGAGCACTAAATGTTGTCTCCATTCTAGGTAAATCTCCTGATAACCTTAGGTTCATTTCTCCTGCTTCCAATATTCCAAGAAAAGTCTCTCTTGTAAATTTCAAAGTACAAGGTATAACTTGTTCAATCATCTATGTTGTCTTCTTAAACACAGTAGTCAATGTCCTCAAAATTTTTTATATAACCTCATTTTCTATCTTTGTTCCTCCACAAGATTTTATGCTCGTAATAATTTTTGACATTCTACCAATATAACTTCTAACAGATTCATCTTCCATCATTCTTATATCTAGAAATGCACATATCTAATTATGTAATCTAACTTTCTTTGCATGTTCATCACCTTCAAAAGTAGACTGTAAAGCTTTCTAAATTTCATGAGATGTTTTCAAACATTTTACCTGACTATACTCATTCTTCAGAAGGGGTGTCAAAATTGCTTCTCTGGAAAGTATTTTACACATGAATAGATCTCTCTCATCATTAGAACATGTTTCAAGATTATCCTTATCAATGATAGTCTTCTCATTCTTTGTATTCAACCAATAACCTGGTCCTAAACACAATAGATGTGTCTTCATATTTTCTTTCTAGCTGTCAAAATTCACTCCATCAAACTTAGGGCTTTCTTTCCTAAAATTTTCCATGGATCTCCTTAAGCTACTAAACTTTTCTTTCAAGAACCTGCCACTCTGATACCAATTGTTAGAAAGTAAAGTCCACCCAGATAACTAAGAGGGGGAGGGCGGGTGAATCAGTTATCTGATAATTATAACTTTTATCAACTTTAATAAATTTTAACTATGTAAGCAATATAATTACCAACCATAGAAAGATATTCATACACAATAACACAATGACACAAGATATGTTGACTAGGGAACCTCTTGATCAAAGAGTAAACCCCGGTGGGAATGATGCCCACAAAAGATGCACTAATATGAATATTCCTTGTGAAAGGATGGACTCTATTAGGAGTCTTATGAAATACATTCAGTACATATGAATACCTTTTAGGAGATTTTGAATCCCCGCTAAAAGATTCTAACTCTGTTAGGAGTTATGGAAGACAGAAGGACCCACTGCCCAAATAGCTTCAATGGAAAGATCACTGAACACACTATCCAAATGATCTCTAGATTATTCAACAGAAAAATATCAAATCATTACTGATCTCAACAATATTTTACCTCTTCTCTGACTGTGCCAAACCGCACTCACTGCTACACCAGATCTCAATTTTAGATATTTGTACTTCGCATGTCTTCCTTCATAAATTTGCTTTCAAAATCTTTCACTTTATCAATTCCATTCATTTCTCATTACAATAAGAAAAAACATTCCTTCCTTTATACCACACTCAAGTAATTACAAATGAGTCGGCATCCAATTACAAAATAAAAGTTTCCACATGTTACATCAAAATTACACAAAACTATCAGCTTCCAATTAGAATAATTATTCACTCATGTGAACTCAAAGTTTGTGCTATCATCGACATCACTATCAACATGTCTTCAACTACTCTTTAACTATGCAAAATGAGATTCCATCCCGATTAGGAGATATCATCTGATTTCCACAAACCACTACTCAGGAACACTGCTTGAATACTACTTCCACCAAAATGCTCATAACTTTCATAAATAAATGAATTACTATATTTTCTCTTAACCATGAACTTATAACATATGAAAGAGTAAATCCTTAACATCACCTAGCTTGATCTGCAATATCCCACGTGTGCTAATCAAAACATTGTCTAGTCCTCTACTAATCTCTGGTAGATCACTGTGTTGACATCAATGACAATCATAGTCATGAATGCAACAAAAAATGCTATAGAATGGCTACCAATACTCCCATAGGATATATTTAGCATTCATTCCTAACAAGATTATGGTGAGACTTTTGAACTTGTTGCTAGACTAGAAGGAGTCAGAATGTTACTTACATATGCAACACATAAGAAGTTTAAAGTTTATCAAATGGATGTCAAGTGTGCATTTGAGAATGGAATACTAGAAGAAGAGGTCTACATCGAACAACAAGAAGGTTTTGTTGATCCAAACAAGAAAGATATGGTATGTAGACTACATAAAGATTTATATGGTTTAAAGAAAGCATCTAGAGCCTGGTATAAAAGGCCGCATACTTATTTGTTAAGGATTAGTTTTGTTAGAATTAGTGAGAACAATAATTTGTATATGAAAGGAGATACTAATGATACTATCTTGATTGCTGAAATATTTGTGGATGATATTCTTTTTGGAGGAAAAGATAATATCTATAAATCAGTTGCTGATGAGATGTGCAAAGAATTTGAAATGTCTATGTTTGGAGAGATTAAGTTCTTTCTAGGCTTGTAGGTTATTCAGCAGAATGATAGAATATTCATCACACAATCAAAGTATATAAAGGAAGTACTGAGAACATTTGGCATGGTAGATGCTAAACCAATTGGAACACCAATGGTCATAGGTTTCAAACTAACTAAAGATGATGAAACTATAGAGGTGAAGTAGACATTGTACTGATCTATGATTGGTAAGTTGATGTATGTAGTGCATAGTAGACTAGATATTGCACATGTTGTGGGAAATGTTGCTAGATTTTCACCAAATCTAAAGGAGTCACACATGGTTTCAACTAAAATAATCTTAAGATACCTAAGGAAAATACAAGACTATGGATTATGGTATCCTAAGGAAGGGAAGTTTAAACTAATAGTTTACACCGATGCAGATTGGGCTGGAAATATAGATGATAGAGGAAGTACCACCGAAGGAGCATTTTTCTTTGGTGAAAGACTTCTTACTTGGACAAGTAATAAACAACATTGTATTTCTTAGTCTACTACCGAAGCAAAGAATGTTGCTCCTACAACATACTGTTCAAACATTGCCTACATCAAGCAAGTATTGAAATGGATGAACAAGGTAATCACTAAGCTGATGATTATATACTGTGATAACACAAGTACAATAAACATTTCTAAGAATGTTTTAATGCACTCAAAGAAAAAGCACATCTCTATTAAGTATCACTACTTAAGAGAACAAGTACAGAAGAAAAAATTTAAATTAGAATATGTTACATCAAAAGAGCAACTTGTTGACATATTTACTAAGCCTCTACCGAAGGAAACTTTTTAATATTTGAGGACTAGACTTGGGGTCTGTCCCCTATCTACCAGTCACTAATGTGATCTAGAGGTTGCATCAGCCTAATCATATTAGAAGATCATTCATGTTGATGTAGCATAGCTCACACTTTGGATTTTGTCTAAGGTTGTGTAGTTTTGAGGAGTCATCACATGAGATTTGCATATCAGTATACTGAGATACATAGATACATTGTATAAACTGGACAATAGAGAGTCACATGGCTAATATAGAGTTGTATGTTTATTTTTTTCTTTGGCATTATTTTCAAAGGGAGAGATAAATAATATGATACTTGAGGAGATCACTGGAACATCTATCTAAAGGAGTGACAATCTGAAAAGATAAAGGGAGAGATAAATAGAAGGAAGATGAGACCTGGAAAGATCATATTTGTAGAAGAGAGTCTACATTTTCAATGTTGTCATGTAACGTAGTGATTAAACATATTAAGGTTAGGGAGAGCTTACCGAGCTACATCATTTTATTACATAGTTGTAGAATACATGTTTGGTATGTGTATGGTATATTTCATATTGCTTGAGTTGCCATCAATGCCAAAGGGAGCGATTAATGAACTACAACTAACTAAGTACCTAATTGAAGAACTGCAAGTGATTAGAGATCACTGAGCACTAAATTGTTATGTAGGATAATTGAATCAGTCATTATGTTCTCATTAATGTCAACTAGCTTTGACTATACTTATCATGGTAGTAAACATTTGTAAAAGAGGAGAAAAGATGAAGAACCAAGATATCTACATGGAGGAAGATGGATATGATAGATGAGGATAAGGAATACTCTTGGTAACTTATTGATGAGTCTATGACTTGATATTGTTGACTTGATTATGTTGCATTAATTTGTTATGAAGATAGGAGAAAAATGTTACAAAGTAGTGTGGTTAGTTAATGAAGCATTCCAGTATACACCGAGCTAGTGTAGTGTATACCAAGTGATAGTATCAACTGAACTTGTGTTAACTGATGCATTTCTTTGTCAACTAAATATGAACAAAAGAACTAAATGATTAGTTTAGCCGATAGAAATTGATGAGTTGTAAAGTGTATGATTACGAGGTGAAAAGATAAAGTTTTTTGTAAGATCTATGACTAAAAAAATTTGGAGAAGATCTAAAGGATAGAATTGAAATGTGTTATTGAAACATTAGTTGAGGAAGGTTTAAGTGGTAAAATCAATGAAGAAGATTAAGTGGCAAAATATGATGGATGAAAAGAAAATGGTTTACTTGTCTATTTAAGAGACTAGGGTTTCACAGTGAAACTCATGCCGAAAGAAGGAGATTGCAGAGATATCACATGAAAAAGCTTCATGCATGCCTGATCATACTAGTTGAAGAAGAACGGAATTGCAGAATAGTACCGAGCATTAGAGAGTTTTACCAAAGGACAATAAGTTATTGGATGTTAATGAATTGAATAAGAAATATTGATCAGAGGATTTGTATGGACTTAAGATAGATCTGATAATTTTCAAATCAAGTTGTATTATAATAAGATCACCTACTATTTTAGTTTAACCATTGTAAACAAATAAAATCTCTTAACCGAGTGGACTTGAAAGTCTTATATGTCATTCATAGAATGTACATTATTATCCTGTCAACCCCATAGTGAATGATGGTTGGATGCTAACTATTAGTGTTAAGGCCTCTAACAAGGTCTTACCTTATAGTGTGTTTTGTAAACTTTAATAGGGTTGGCTCTTCACCAAGCTCACTTCAGAAGACTGAAATTTTTTTGGGTTACTAGTCCTAGGTGGTTTTTCCCTTTACAGGGTTTCCATGTTAAATCTTTTGTGTTACATGTTTATGTGGTGATTGTTTAGATATCATACTTTACATATTTCATGTTAGATGTGGTCATTAATCACTATGAGCAATCAACTGGTAATCGGTAATTTGATAGACAGTTAGTATTTTATGTTTACTGAGCTATAGATTTAGTTGAATTTGTTTTAAGTAATACATTTTGAGATTGGGACTATGTATAACTGATTCACCCCCCTCTCAATCATTCTAATAGCCACAAACATAGAAAATTGGACTCTTACACTACTTACAAACATCCTTCTTCTTGAACCAAATTAATCTATCCTTCACTTAGAGACTTTTAACCTGATCCTAGATCAAGGCTGAGAGATAAAACATATACACAAATAAAATCTAAGCAATGAACTAGAAAATCCAAAACTCAAGAAGGATAACCAAAGTAGAGATCTAAGAATGAGAAGCTATATTAAGTATGAAGATTCAAATCCTTGTATTACAATTTGATTCAAGTAATACCTTAGACAATATGAAAAAGATGAAAGAAGGTTTTTCCCTTGTTTTGATACAACTAGAAAAAAGTGTTACACTCTGGACTGAGGATGGACATTTAGCTTTCCAACCTCTTTTGTTCAAGAATTTTCAATTAGCCAAATAGCCACCCTTCTAAATGATCCAGAAAATCTTTTTATAGAAACAAGGATTGCAATAAGAAAAAGATCATTTAGGGAAAAATTCAAACCTCAACAAGTAAATACAATAAGAAATAAAAGTAGACAAGAAAGCCTGAAAACCTGAGAAGGATCAGATCAAATCTGATGTATAATTATCTAGGTTTCACAATCATAGGCTAATTTTAATATAAAAATTCAACTAATTTCTTATTGTAGAGAAAACAAAATTAAATGCCAAGACCATCAGAGAATACTTGCATGAATCCTAGCATGGAAATAATAAAAACCCTAGCCACTCTTGTCTAACAACAGTCCTTTGTATTTAAACCAGCATGGCACATCATGAAGCAAATCAAATCAAATGGCTACCCATATATTTCTCATTAATTTTCACCTGCAACTGTCTTGGAAAATAAAATATGATCTAGCTTTGTCATATCTATTTCACTATTCAAAACCCTACAAAAACCTTAGAAAAAGATTCAAATCCTAGAAGCAACGGTTAACTGATCCATTTTAAAACATGACCATTGATCTTAGTCTTTCCTGGTACATCAGGCAACTCACATTAAATTAAAACAATCACTTATCCTTTTGAAATTACCCAGCCACATCATCATTTCCCATGGCCAATAAAAAAATGAGCACCTTAGCTACACCTTCCAGTGGACCCACTTTGACCTTGACAAGCTTCTTTAACTCTAATTCATTAAAGGAACACACAATTGAAGGCATTCTCGAAGTCACAGAATAAAAACCTTAACCCTAGTCCAGTCTGGAGATCACGTGAATGAAGCATTCATGTAATCTCACAATCTTTCCTTGACCCCTAGTTTGATCCAACAAACACATGACCACCATCAGATCTTTCTTTATCAAAGGTCTATATTCTAACTCCAAGCCTTCAAACCTTAACTCATGCTTGATCTGGCAATTTAGTGATTGTAAGAATCTCATGATCACTCAATATTTCAGTTAATCCATGTCTTGTTCAAAGATTATGTGACTGAATCATTCATTGAATTGCTAAGTCTTTTCTTAACTCTAATTTTTATCAAGCAAATAAGCGCTAGCTATCAATCCTATCTTGATCTTGTGGTCCTTGTTCACCACTCAAAACCTTGCCTTAACTCATCTTGGATCTAGAGAACACATAACAGAAGGTATTTTCCAGATTACTCAATCTTTGTCTTGAACAGGGTCATATTTAGAGAACACACAAATGTAGTGTTTACTAGATCACTGGATGCCTTTCTTAACTCTGATTCCATCTTAAGAACATGCGCCAGTCATTGATCAAGATCAACATTGATGGTCCTCACTTAATCTCTAAATGCTAAGTGTCTTGGACGTTTCATCTGGAGAATCAACGACTGAAGGAAAAGATAACCACCTGCTACATCACTAGATGTGAAGCCACTAACCACTAGAACATGGAGAATACATGAACACTTAGTCGTTTAATTGCTTAATAGAAGACTAGACTACTCGTGCAAGAAAATAAAGCATGTATAGAATGGGGACTTAGGTGGCCTAAAAAGGTAATGGAGAAATAGAATTGGCCAAAGGTTTTGGACTTAGAATGATTAATGGTGATAAATTATCCTTTATGGGGAAATTTTATGTATGTATGAATAGGATAAGCTATAGCTTGCATGAAAGAGATCCATAAAATATCAAGCTTAACTTGAAATTAATCAGAAGTAGGAATAAAAATATAGGTAGTATGAAAATACTTAACAGAAAGGGTCACTAAAAGATTGATAGAACCTAAGGATGATAAAGAAAACCATTACAAGTTTGAATCCAATTACTAGATGTATCATAGGTATCCTTATGAAATCCTTTATTAAAAAGATGTTCTTTAGTGATAACAATCATGGAGGAAGAGGGATCAATCAAAATACCATGAGAAGGTATATGAGCTACCCTAGTAGTACTGTAAGGAGGACCATTAGGTGATTTAAACATATCATAATGATCAAAGGTGATAGGAGGTGTAGGTTTAGGTTTGTGTGAAGGTAAGATTGAAGGCTGAGGTTGAGACTCCACATGATTATCTTCTTCTACTTTTTCATCATAACTAATGTTAATGATAGGAAGGTAAGGGGTTGATGTAAATTTGAAAATTATGATTAGGAGGTGTTATCAATTTTTTTGTACTATTAACCTCAACATTAATAGATATAGCATTACAATCAATAAGGTCTTGAATAAAATTATTTAAAGAATAACACCTTTGAGTATCATGACCTAGTTCACGGTGATATTGACAAAAATCATTTTGATCAACAGACTTAGGAATTGGTTTGCTAGTGGAAATATGAAAGATAGGAGGAATTTTAAGAATATTAGAATTAGTCAACTTCATCATAACCACATCTCAAGATGTAGATAAAGAAGTGTACTTAAAATTAGGATGATACACAGAGGAAGAAGTAGTCATACCTTTGGATCTAGTAGCCACATGATCATCAACTGTGTTGGTTGACTTGTGAATCTTGATGTAATTGTTAGGTTTAGATAAATTGTTTTGATTAAGATCAGTGTCACTCTTATCAATGGTAACATGAGCCATTGGAGTAGAGCTCTCAAGATGGATCACTTTCAAATGATAATGGTGAAGCACTATGCAAATATGTGTAAAGGAAGTATACACAGTAAGGAGAATCTTATTTCTAATATATTTTTGCAAACTAGAAATAAATATACGTTGAATATCATGATCAGGAATAGGATAAGAAATTTGAGCATACAAGTGTTTGAATCTACCAATAAAGTCACTAATTTTTTCTTTAACACTTTTATTAAAATGAATTAAATCATTAAAATAAATATGAGGACCAATATTTTTTTGAGATTGTTGAATGAAAGCATGAGCGAGAATTTGTGTAAGAATTTTCCTAAGGAAATGAATGTAATGCCAATATATAGATGCTCAAGAGATAGAAAAAAAAGGAGGAGAGACAAGATAATATGATCAAATGAATAACTCAATAATGATCAAATGATAATGGATGCAATCAATCTAAGTAAAATGTAAGAGTTCCTAAATATATAGGCAATGCATTAAGACTACATGATAGTGAGATGATAACCTATTAACCATACTAGGTGGAATCACATGTCAATCAAAGGTGGATCAACCTCCATTGTGCATGAAAGTATGTGCAACAATGAGAGGATGATAATGTTATAAGAGCACTAAAGGAGGATCTCACACACAAAGAGGTATGAGATGACAACTATCACCACCTAAAGTGGAAATTATTCTACACCATGTGCTAAAATGAAGTGCAAACTCCTAGGTGTCTCAATTACAACTAACATGCAAATGGATTATCCTAAGTAAACTTAAGTAAATTGTAATTAGTTAATACATAATTACAGTAACACTCCCCCTTAAGTGAAACTTACGGGAATGCACTTAAACTCACAATGCTAGATGAAAATGCACGATGGTTCACAACTACTAGGCCATGTTAGGTACCTAGGTATAATATGCAAGGGAAATGCAATGAAATATCTCATAAAGAAGAGAAAGAGGGAAAACATCATGGGAAAAACCCTCCCCCCAAAAGAGAGATAAAATAAAAGATGCATGGATGGATGGAGTAATCAAGAACCCCCCCCCTCCAATTATTGAATACATCATGTATATACAATACAAAATTATGAGAAGGAAATTAACCCCATATGCATAAAAAATCCCCCTATAAGAGAGTACTAGTAGAAGAAGAGAGACATGGTAGCCCCCCCTCAATGTAGAATTCCCATTAGTGATAAATTCTCTAAGATGAATTTACAAGATGGTCCATGAATGTAGAATACCAATCCTCCCCTTAGGATGAAACAAATACATAGGTGTATATGAGATGTCTCCCCAATTTGTAGGAGGAAACCTCAAAATGAATGATGTCTCTGAAAACTGCTCAATTGTCCTTGTGTTGATGTCAAAGGATGCCCCTTCCAAAACTAATAAAAAGATCAAGTTAGGATCAAACATGGATAGATACAAAACATATGTGAAAGAACCAAGTGTATCTCCTAATGATAAAGAGACCTCCTATGATTTTTGTACATAAGAATTCACAATTACATCAACCTTGAAAGATTGGTCCTGTAGAGAATGGAAAAGTGGGTCAGAGTGTTCACTTACAATAACTAAAGAAGGATCTTCCCCATCAAAGAGAAGATGTATATCATCAATGATGTCTCTCATATCAGTAATGTAGGATTCCACAAAAGATCTTGCAATGTTTGTTCTTTTCTTGACTGAGTTGCTTCGATGTTGCTTAGTTTCAATTTTTCACCGGTGTTGGTCGGTTACCTCTTTGGCACTTGGTGAATTTATCTGGTGCTCGGTGATGCTTGTTTGGTGTTGAGTGTACTTGCTTACCAAGTTCTTTATTTTGGATTTCTGTTGAGGTTGACTCTTGCATTTATATTTGGTCATGGATTTAATGATGGTATCTATCATTGGGAAGCATGTGGACCTAGATATGGTCATTCCTTATTTTGATGGTGGATCTGAAGGCTGACTTGATTTGGTAGTCTCTTGTATAAATGTAGTTATTTGGTTAGAGTTTAAGTAGTCATTTTTTGGATAGAATATAGAATATAGAATAGTAGAGATTGTTGGTAGATCCTCGCATGGTGGAGGACTTTTGTACTTGATTGTAATATCTAGCCTAAATCAATAAGGCCTTACAGCCTGACATGTATGAATCAAATTGAAGATAATATATGAAAGTTCTTGCATTCTCTCTCTCACTTGTTGTGTTGTTTCTTCTATATGTGATCTATGCAAGGTGGATCTGGTTAGGGTGTTCCGTTGGCCCCTCTCCCCATTTTCCCTTGCATCAAGTGGTATCAAAGCAAGATGAGATCTAGATATAGGTTTGTGAATCTAGGTTTGAGAGTTCCTTCTTGTAAAAACATAGTTGATTTGTTGTGGGGTAGTAGATTGCAATCTGGCCTATAATTATAAAGGGTTTCAAGATGGTTCATGGGAGGTGAGATGTAGATCTAAGATTATCAGACATGTTGAGAAAAATTGCTACTAGATTAGAAGTTGTTGAAACAAACTAGAGAAGAGGAAGACATCTTGAAGATGTTAGTGATGATGAAATTGAGGAAGAAAAAGTTGATGTAGAACCTCGACTGATGATGAATCAAGGTGAGGAAATATTTTTGAAGGCTTTGACAAATTTGAAGTCTACACTACACTTTAATCCTCTTGAGTATAGTGGAAAATTGGATTCTGATGAATTGATGGACTAGATCACCAAGATGGAAAAATTTTGAATATGAAAATGTACCTGAGGAAAAGAAGTTGAATATTGCAAGCATAAAGTTGAAAATTCATAAATCCTTGTGGTGGGAACATCTGCAATTAGATAGAAAGAGGAAAGGCAAAGACAAAATTAAGGTATGGAATAAGATGGTGAATAAATTGAAAGGAAAGTTCTTACCTTGTGATTATTAGATTAACCTAGTTAGGTGAATGCAAAGTTTAAGGCAGAAAGATATCTCAGTAAAAGAATATACTAAGGAATTCTATAGATTAGATATTAGATCTAGACATGATGAAGATGATGTGGAAAGAATTTCTAGATACCTAAATGGTTTGAGAGTTTCCATCCAAGAAGAAATTAGTTTGGCCAAATTGGAGAACATTGAAGAGGTTTATCAATTTGCATTGAAAGCTGAGGAGAAATTTAACAAGAGACATGAGAAAAGACAAAGAGGTAGAGGTGGTATATTCCCTAGAGTAAGAGGTAGATCTTGTTGGTTTTTCCCTATGATCTTCAACTTGTAGATTAATACTTTGATGGATAACTTTCAATAATACTTTGACTCTATCACCACTCCAAAGTCTACAAGGAAGAGGGCTAATAAATAAGGATCAACAATGAGATCCTCCTACACTTTGAGACTTAATGCTCAGGCGGGTGTACCCTCGATTCACTTCTTGAAAGGAATCACTAAATGTTATACCACTATACCCTTTACTAACTGATTGAAAGATTTTATCATTTAAATGTGTGTGTGTGATAGATGATGATGGACTGCTTCTAGAGAATAGATCAGTGCCTTAACCCAGGGCATAGAGTCACTAAATAACTTATACCAACTAAAAATTCTAACTCAAACATACTTGAATTCAGGATAAGTGCTTTTCCTAGTATCCCTCTCACTCACATACCAGGACATCAAATTATTATCAAGCCATGAACTCAGTGAAATTACCTGAAAGACTTTAATCCTGACTTTGTTAAGAACTCAAAGATAGTTTCACAATACTCTTTATTTACCATATGCTAACTCACTTTGTGACATTAACATATATGAGGTCAATATCAAAACAAGAAGACATACACCACTATGAGATTGGAATTCAACTATATTCTCATCAAAACTTGCAGAATCAATACATTATTTAGACAACAATATGCAAAGAGAAACAAAAACCCTAAATCCAAGCTCTCCTGGTTTAGTATAATACCATCAACAACAACCCCTAATACAGAAAAACTTTTGCAATATATACCCCCCTAGTCATCTTGAAATCCCAAAAAAGGATGCAACAAGCTACAGATGACTAGGGTTAAGGTTTCACCCACCAAACCAACTAGAAATAGTCAAAAAATTATTATAGGGGAAAAAATCCAAGCAACTAGGAGAAGATAGATCATGGAAAGATCCTCAATCATGACAATTCACTAAGAAGGTACTGAGAACCATGAAAATGCTGAAATTGTCAACCTATTCGGCCACCTGCAACATGCCTTGAGCACAAAGAACACAGTACAGACCCCTACAAATGATCATGTAACACCCTAGACCACACTGCAACAGTCGACAAAACTAATTCTACCAAATCTGGCTACTTGATCAATAAATTTTAGTCCTTTCTATAATGGAAAACCCTCCAAGAAATTTGAATTTGAAATACAATGGTTATCCAGATAAAGATTAAAACATGACCATCAATTCTGTTCATTTCTGGGTAGATTGAGCAGCTTACATTTAATCTCACAATAGTCATGAACCCTTTTGAAAATTCTTCAGCCCAGTCAGCATATCGCAGCAAATAAAAATCTTGCACATCATCTCTGCATAGCAGACAGGACCCACAAAGTATAAGCCTGTAATCAAATGGTTGTCACATGATCGTATGGCCTAAAAAGATTCCATGTGTTCACTTGACATCCATAGATCCTACCACACTATCAGCCCCCTTCTCACTCAACCAATGAAAACAACACATGTCAGCACTGGAGGACCCACTTCATACTATCTCGTCCACCTCTTCATTCGACGGTTGTCACTATACCGCGATGCTAAACTTTGTGCATCTCATCTTAATGGTATAATGATAACCATAAAATCTTGTTGTACTTTAACCATCCAAGAAATAGGCCCTAATGACACCATCCTAGTCACACAATGTGAACCAATCAGATAACAAAAAATCAGCACACCTGGCATGTGGACCCGCTAAAGTTTATCCCCTCTAAAAAAGGTAGAATCGACGGTTGTCACATGATCTTAAACCTCTGACACATCCCATAAGATCATACATCCATCATTGATTTTTTGACAATGTCAGGACCCTCTGACAAAATTGGAAACTAGGTCCCACTGATAACTACCACCGTATTATATTGTGGACCAATTAGAGACCACCATTTGTACCTACGTGTCACCTTGGACCCATAGTTTGAAGTGCTATGTCATAAAGGAAAATCAATAGCCGTCAAAACTTTGCATAGCTCTGACACATCCCTTGCACTTTAACGATAACTGTCAGATCGAGATGGTGTTAGAGAGACTGGGTCCGGTAAATAAAACAAGTTGAAACATTAGGAAATATTTAACGCTGGACTTAGGAAATATTAAGCTGACAGACTTAAGAAAAATATTTCACTGGGTGCTAGACTTAGGGAAATATTTTAAGCACATGTGATTTGAGAAACTTAAGTGGCCCGAAAAGGTAACGTTAAAATAGAACAGTGCCAGGGTAAAACAAAGGGTTTTCATGCAATGACTAGATTTTTAAAATTTTGAACTAGGACTTAAGGCCAAAGACATGAAAAACATTGCAGGGACCAAAAGAAAAGTGCTACAGCCATGAAATTTTTTCTGAGTGATAACAGTGGCTCTATTTGGTGATGTATGCCTCTTGCAAACATAGCAAGGATCTAGAATCATTGGTTAAAGCAAACCATCCCATTGGAAAAACTGACAACATAGAGCAACAAGACCAAAACCCTATAGACCAAGACAAAATAAGATAGGGGCAAGCAACTTTACAAAATTTACAGAATGTATAGACCTAACTACTATTCATGGAAAACAAAATACCTTCAATTGAAGTATCTCTTCAAGAATTGTCCATGAACTGGCAATTCTTGAATATCACCATTTAATTCTTTCATAATGTATGAATCTTGGCCCCATTTCTCATGAATTAGATATGGCCCTAACCAGAGTGGATCAAATTTACCATGTTTTTCTTTATCCTCCAATCTGGCATTCCACATTAACACCAAATCACTAGGCTCAAACATCCTATCAATAGTCTTCTTGTCATACAAATTCTTAACCTGTAACTGCAATTTGGCATTTCTTGCAACTGATTCTCTCTTGATCTCATCCAACCTAATGAGGTCTTCAATTCTCAACTACATCTCATCATATACATTATCATCATATAATTGCACAAATTTATACATTTCCAATAAGCTATTTTGAGGCATTCTTGCATGTATTCCATATACTAGGTCAAATGGTGCACAACCAATTGCCCTCTTCATAGTTACCCTATCAGCCCATATAGCTAATGGTAGTTTTGAATTCCATGCTCTTTTATTCTTTTCAAGGATCCTCCTAAGGATCTTAATCAAACTCTTATTAGTAGATTCTACTTGAACATTTCCTTGTGGATGATAGGGAGAAGAGTATGACATTTGAATTCCTAGACCCTGGCAGAAATCCTTATATTCAGCAAACCTGAAACACATGGCATTATCACTTACTATTCTCTCAGGGCACCCAAACCTTGTAACAATATTGTTCAGTATAAAATCAGTTACCACCTTGTTGGTTGCATTTCTTGTAGGTATAGCCTCTACCCACTTTGTAAAGTAATCAGTGGCAACTAATATCCAAGAGTGTCCTCCACTTGACTTGTTTGGTATCTCACCTATGAAATCAATTCCCCATTATTGGAAAGGAGCTTGTACCTCTACTAGACTTAAAGGCACATTGCCTAAAAATTTAAGCTTACTAGAGAGCCTTTGACAAGCATCACACCTCATTACTAGTTGTTCTGCATCCTTGAAGATTGTAGGCCACCAAAATCCTTCTCTCAAGATTTTATGAGGAGTTGTTTTACCCATATAATGCCCACCACAAACTCCCTCGTGCATTTCCTTTAAAAATACTTGAACCTGATTTTCATCAACACATTTCAAAAGTATCCAATCTAAATTCTTTCTATATAATTTACATTTCACAATTACATACTTGATGGCCTCTAATTTCAATGTCCTCTTCTTATTGTCATCCATGTCTGCTGGACATTTCATGTTCCTTAAGTAATAGATGATATCTTGATACCAGATACAATCATCTGTGTCATGTATAATCAATTTCAGCTTGATTTATCTGATTTGCATCAAGATTGGATTGAGCCATCAGTTTTGCCAATCCTTGTCCTCTAGCTAGTTTGGTAATTTGGATGTCAATGTTGAATTCCTAGATCCTATTGATCCATCTGCATCTTCTCCCAAACACCTCTTGTTGTGAAAATATATCTTTGACTGCTACACTTGGCACAAAGGAAATCACAATTTCTCCCATTAGATAACATCTAAAACCTTTTACAGCCTTGACCAATGCATATGCTTGTTTTTCATTGATATCATACTTCAATTCAGTAGCTGGCAAAGATTTACTGAAGAATGCAAAAGGCTGCTCAAAACATCCTTATTCCTCTACAAAAACATTGTAGCAATAGTATGAAAAGATCCAAAAGAAAATATATGCATTGGGATATTGTAATCAGGTGCCTTAAGCGCAGGTGCATCTTTAATAGCTGCTTGATATTCTTGAAAGCTTCATCAGGCTCACCTTCCCATGTAATAGCAGATCCTTTCTTTAACATCTTGGATATAGGTCTAGTGACCTCAGCAAAGTTTGTTACAAATCTTCTCAAGAAGTTTACCTGACCAAAGAAAGACTGAATTACTTTAATATTCTTTGGCCTTTGAATCTTATGAATGGCTGCCACCCTTTCAGGATCAATCCTAACGCCTTGCTTGTCAACCAAGTGGCTAAGAAACTTACCCTCAATGACACCAAATGCACATTTCCTTGGGTTTAATGAAATGCCATATTCCAAGGCCCTCACAAATATTTTCTCTAAATGAGTATAGTGGTCTTCTTCCTTCTTGGAATAGGCAGTTAAATCATCTTGGTAAAAAATAAGGAAATCATCAATAAATTTTGAAAAGGCAACATCCATTGCCCTCTAAAAAGTAGCACCAGCATTTGTGAGACCAAAAGGAATTCTCACATAAACATACATCCCCCAAGGTGTTGTGAAAGTTGTCTTAAACTATTCTGACTCTTTGAAAATTACCTGATTATAACTAGATAAACTATCCATCATAGACATCAATTCTGATCCAGTCACTCTCTACAACATAGCTTCCATATTGGGTAGACAATAGTTATCCTTTAATGAGCTGATGTTAAAATTCCTGAAGTCCACACAAAGTCTGATGTCACCATTCTTCTTCCTAACAGGGACAAGATTTGAAACCCAAGAAGAGTGCCTAATAATATGCCTTTGATAGGCCTTTGTTTTTTCTGGAAAGGTTTAGCATCTTCTCTCAAAGGAATAATATGCTGAAATAACTCTTCTCTATAAACCTTTAGGTCATCATATGACCATGCAAAAACATGCCCGAATTTTTGCAATAACTCAATCAAAGATTTTCTCACATTGTGAGACATGTCCCTACCAATTTATACCTTCTTAGGTGCCTCATGTGTTCCAAGATTTATTTCCTCTAGATCAGCATGATCTTCTCTTTTCATATTCTTTTGAACTCTATCCTTGTTATCAAACATAGTTTCCAAAACAACAAGACCCTTTGGCACCTTGTTAGTTTTAAGTTGAATGACCTCATTGCCAAAGACAACCTCTCTTCCTTCTATAGACTCAACCAAAGCTGAGAAATCAAATTCCTGACCATGATACTGATCTTCACAACTCATAAACTTCAAGATATCATTATCATCATCAAAAACTTGCCAATTTTCAATATTGTCTAGTACACTAGGCCTAGCCTGAATTTCAACTTTAGAGATACCAGTAAATGTAATATCATTGGGATTGATTGCTATATTAGCTAACAAGTCAGCCATCTGATGAAACAAACAACAACAAACACATAACAGATATAGAGAAACAACAACAATATGCAAGAACAGAAATTGGCTTCTTATTATCTCCACAAATGTGGAATTAAAAACTTTCAGAATTACAATATGCAAAGCCACATGGGCATTCCCTTACAATATTCTATAGGACAAAGCCTCGAACTATTACCCAGATCTACTACCCAGAACTATTCTGAACTGCCTAAGACAATAATACTGCCTTCCTTATATAGGCAATTTTCCATCGCCTGGGAAGGTTCCAGAATTTTAGCCAATAAGGCCGACCAAACTTAGAATTATTTTATTTTACATTTTATTACATCATAGTTGGCTCAAGATAACCTTTGAAACCCAAACAAAAATTTTAAAGAAAAATATTTTTCACCATTTCAAGTGGCCCAACTTCCAAAGACCATAAGTCATCACCAGTTGACCCGATCGGCTATTATAACCCCATTTCAGAAATGCCACAAAGAGCTCTACAAGCTTGACCCATGCAAGTGCCTATCACCCAAATTTTTGACCTCATCTAGGGCCTCTAAAGCCTTCAAAACTGAGTTTAAAGTTTTTGTACCCTGCTGCCAATACCGAAAATCCCCAATATCTTCCAATATACACTTGATCTGGCAATGAAACTTTACTGGCAAACTTATATGACCAAAATGAACCTCCAAGAAAGAAATCAGATCATTCTGGGCACATACAAAAATTACCAAAAATAGTAACTTTCCATAAATAGCAGCTCTACACAAAATAGCCCTTATTGAATATAAAAATAGAAATATTTTTTTGGGTGATGCAAGATTGCTCTTACACCCAGGATGCTCCTGCATCAGACACCCAGGGTAATTTGAGAAGTGACCCTATCACGACTCAGGTGTGCAGAGGAAAACCAAGATGGCTAACCTCCTCCTTTGTCAGCCATGATGAATCTTCAACAGGTCATCCTTTCCACTTGACCAGATATTCTTCATATGTCCTGTTACTTGTGCTTTTGCCAACATGACTATCCAGTATATCTTCGATCTCCTTAGTGTCTAAACTAGTTGCTGGAATACTCCACTATGCTGTTGTGACCTCATCTTCAACACCTCCTTCATGATACTCTATCAGATCTAAAATGTTAAACACTGATGAAATATGTAGCTTAGTAGGAAATTCTACCTCATATGCATTTCCTGAATCATGTTTCTTTAGTATCCTACATGGTCCAAACTTCTTCATTTTCAGCTTGTTATATGTACCAACTGGAAACTGCTCCTTCTGCAAATGAACCATGACTTCATCACCAACTTGAAATTCCTTATACCTCCTTTTCTCATCTGCCTTAGCCTTATACTGTGCGTTCATCTTGGTAATATGCTTCCTCACCTCCCCATGGATGTTCTTCAAGTGTTCTACAAAATCCTCAGCTTCAGTACTACTTATTTCTCCTTTATATATCTTCCTCAATTTAGATGCATTTCTTGGACTACTTCCATATACAATCTGGAATGGTGATTTACCAGTGCTTCTGTTGACAAAATTATTGTATGCAAATTCTGCCTATGGTAAAATCAAATCCCATCCTGTTGGCTTATCTCCAACTAAACATCTCAACAAATTTCCCAAACTCCTATTCACCACCTCTATCTGTCCATCAGTTTGTGGATGATGTGATGAACTAAACTTCAAATCTATCTTCAACTTCTTCCACAATGTACACCAGAAATATCTAACAAACTTACTATCCTGATCTGAAACTATGGTCTTTGGCAAACCATGAAGTCTCACTACTTCTCTGAAAAACAATTCTGCTACATGAATAGCATCATTAGTCTTCTTGCAGGGAATGAAATGTGCCATCTTTGAAAATCTGTCAACCACCACAAAAATTGAATCATGTCCCCGCTGAGTCCTCGGTAAACCAAGAACAAAGTCCTTGCTGATATCCTCCCAAGGCTTCTTTGGTATGGGTGATGGCTGATACAACCGTATATTCTGCTTCACTCATTTCACCATTTGACATACTCTGCAACTCTGTACAAACTTTTTCACATCTTGCTGCAACTGTGGCCAATAATAATTCTCACTAACCAAACCAAGGGTTTTATCATGACTAAAATGTCCAGCCAATCCTCCGCTATGCTTCTCCTTGATAAGATTCTCCCTCATAGAACTTCATGCAATGCACAACTGACTCCCTCTGAATAGCATATCATCCTGGATGATAAAATCCAACCATTTTGTCCTGTCTAGAGTAACAGGTTCTGTACAAGCTTTCCAAGCTTCACCAAAATCAGGATCCTCTGAATACAAATTCTTGAGTTCCTTGAACCCAACCACTTCAATCTGCATTTCTGTCAGCAATAGTTGCCTTCTGCTAAGAGCATCTACAACCCTATTAGACTTTCCACTCCTGTGTTTCAAAACAAATATATAACTCTGCAAAAACTCAACCCATTTCAAATGCCTTTGATTCAATTTTCCTTGACTATTCAAATATTGCAAAGTTTGATGATCAGTATACAAAACAAACTCCTTAGGAAGTAGATAATGTCTCCACTTCTTTAATGCCTGAACTATAGCATAAAATTCCTGATCATAAATAGAATATTTCCTCTTGGCATCATTTAACTTCTCACTGAAATAAGCAACAGGTTTACCTTCTTGGCTCATAACAGCTCCTATTGCAGTACCACTAGCATCACAATCTACTTGAAACACCTTATTAAAATTTGGAAGTGCTAAAATAGGTTGTTCTGTAACTTTTTGTTTCAACAATTGAAAACTCTTTTCTACCCCATTAGTCCACTTAAACTCTTTTCTATCCCCTCTCATTGTTTCAGTCAAGGGTCCACAAATACTACTAAAATTTTTGATAAACTTTCTATAAAAGCTAGCCAAACCATGAAAAGATCTTACCTCAGTAGCACTCCTTGGAGTAGGCCATTCAAGGATAGCATGTACCTTCTCTGGGTCTATTTTTAGACCTTCTGCTGAAACTACAAATCCTAAATACACTAACTTTTTCTTCACAAAACTGCACTTATTCAAATTAATCAACAATTTCTCATCTCTCAACTTCTCAAACATCATACAAATATGTATCATATGTTCCTCCAATGTTTTGCTAAAAATAAAAATATCATCTAGGTAAACAATGACAAACTTACCCATAAATTCTTTCAGAACCTTGTTCATGAGCCGCATGAAAGTGCTCGGTGCATTGGTTAGCCCAAAAGGCATGACTAACCACTCATATAGTCCTTCCTTTGTCTTGAAGGTAGTCTTCCATTCATCTCCTTCTCTGATCCGAATCTGATGATATCCACTTTTCAGATCTATCTTTGAGAAATACACAACTCCACTCAAACAGTCCATAATATCATCCATTCGTGGCAATGAAAACCTGTACTTGATTGTGATCTTGTTTATTGCCCTAGAATCTGTACACATCCTCCATTCTCCATTCTTCTTTGGTGCTAATACTGCTGGTATAGCACAAGGACTCAGACTCTCACAGATCAATCCTTTCTGTAATAGTTCATGTACTTGTCTGTTCAACTCCTCACTTTCTATAGGTGTCATTCTGTGTGCTACCTTATTCAGCAAACTCACTCCTGGGATCAAGTCCATCTGATGATTGATCTTCCTGACTGGTGGTAATCCATCAGGCACGTTATCGGATACAATATCCCGAAACTCATTCAATAAATCTACAACTTCTACAGGAACATCTTCTACTTCCTCTTTACCAGCTTTTGGAATTAAAGCAAAATATACATGCTCATGCCTCATACCATCTAGGAAATTTCTTCCATCAACAAAAGTTATCCTTGTATTACCACATACCTTTTCTTCAGTCTCCTTCAATGGTTTTAGCTTATGTCACACTCCATCCTTTGTCAGGGAATAGGTATTCACACGACCATCATGTATAGCACATCTGTCAAACTGCCATGGTCTACCCACCAACATATGACATGCATCCATAGATATGATATCACACAATACCTCATCTTGGTATCTGCCAATCTTGAACTTCACCAGGCATTGTTCATTGACCATGACCCTATGGTCATCCTATACCCAGGCAATTTGATATATATGTGGGTGTTTCTATCTCTTGAGCTTCAACTTTGTCACCATCTCTTCTGACACCAAATTGTCAGTGCTTCCACTATCAATAATCACATCACAACATTTACCTTCACACTTGCACCTGGTACGAAACAGGCTCCTCCTTTGCTCAGGTTCATTCTCACCACTCAACAGGACTCTTCTATTGATCAACATTTCTCCTCTTTCAGCATCTTCAGAATTTGATGATCTGGCATCTTCATCTACATGTGCAACTCTGGCCTGACCTTCATTTCTCCCGTCTGTTCTGCCTTGGCACTGAGGACATTCAAATGCCCTATGACCTTCTTCTCCACAGTGAAAACATGTTCCACAAAAGCCACCTCTTCTAGATCCTTGTCCTCTCCCTCTTCCTCTCTGATCTCTATTATTCTGATCTTGGAAGTGATTGGAATTATTTCCTCACTGATTCTGACTGCTACTGGCCTCATCCTTCTTTTTTGGATCTTCATTTCAGCCACCATATGACCATCGATGAGATCGTCTACCACGACCTCTTCCATTTTTTCTGCTCTCAAACTTCTTGTTTAGCTTTTCCTCTACTTTTAGGGAAAACTGGTATGCCTCTTCAATACTGTTCATTCGAACCAGATTCAGCTCCTCTTGAATGCTTGGCCTTAACCCATTAAGGTATCAGGCAATTTTCTCCTTATCAACTTCTGCATGGCCTGTTCTGATGAGAAGTCGATAGAACTCCTTTGTATACTCCTGAACAGATCTTCCTGCTTGCTTCAAACTTTGCATTTTCTTTAGTAGGTCAAGCTCATAATCAACAGGGATGAACTGTCACTTCAATTTATCCACCATCCGATCCCATCTTGTGATTTTATCTTTCCCTCTTCTATTTCACTCCAATTGAATCTCTTGCCACCAAATCTTCGCATGACCCTTCAGTCTGGCCTTCACAAATTTTACCCTATCAGGATCCTCAACATCTTCATACTCAAAATATTCCTCACATACATTGATCCAGTCGATCAATTCCTCTAGTAAGATTTCCAGAAAATGTAGGAATCTCAATCTTAGGTCTTTTCCCAATCTTGGAAATCACCCAAAAATGTCTTTCTTCCTCCTGGTTCACAACTTTAGCTTCTCCTTCTTGATATTCTTCTTCGGCTTCATCCTCACTTTCATCTTTGACATTAAGATTCATTCCTCTACAAATCTCTTCTTGCAATGCTCGCACTTGTCTCTACAGCTCTCTAACCTCAGGTGTCACAGCACTAGCTCTTCTGCCACGTTCTCTTCATGGAGGCATTTTCGTGATGCGCACTGAAACCCTAACCACGATCCTGGTGAAAACTGCCTCATAGTCAGTGATCTGTTTACACACTTAAAAATTCTTGCTCTGATACCACTTGATGAAAGGTGCTCCCCTTAATACCACAAACACATAACAGATATAGAGAAACAACAACAATATGCAAGAATAGAAAATTGGCTTCTTATTATCTCCACAAATGTGGAATTACAAACTTTCAGAATTATAATATGCAAAGCCACATGAGCATTCCCTTACAATATTCTCTAGGACAAAGCCTCGAACTATTACCCAGATCTACTACCCAGAACTATTTTGAACTGCCTAAGACAATAATACCGCCTTCCTTATATAGGCAATTTTCCACCGCCTGGGAAGGTTCCATAATTTTAGCCAATAAGGCCGACCAAACTTAGAATTATTTTATTTTACATTTTATTACATCATAGTCGGCTCAAGATAACCTTTGAAACCTGAATAGAAATTTTAAAGAAAAATATTTTCCCCCATTTCAGGTGGCCCAACTTCTGAAGACCATAGGTCATCACCAGTTGACCCGATCGGCTATTATAAATCCATTTTGGAAATGCCACGAAGTGCTCTACAGGGTTGACCCATGCAAGTGCCCATCACCCAAATTTTTGACCTCATCCGGGGCCTCTAAAGCCTTCAAAACTGAGTTCAAAGTTTCTATACTCTGCTGCCAATACCAAAAATCCTCAATATCTTCCAATATACACTTGATCTGGTAATGAAACTTTACTAGCAGACTTATATGACCAAAATGAACCTCCAAGAAAGAAATCAGATCATTCTGGGCACATATGAAAATTACCAAAAATAGTAACTTTCCATAAATAGCAGCTCTGCACAAAATAGCCCTTATTGAATATAAAAATAGAAATATTTTTTTGGGTGATGCAAGATTGCTCTTACACCCAAGATGCTCCTGCATCACCATCTTATTGTTACTCCTATCCTTCCACTCAATATTGAAGGCATCAAAATGTTCAATCAAATCCCAAACTGCATTCCTATATTGTTTTAACCTTTTATTTTTGGAAGCATATTCTGACCTAACTTGGGACACCACCAACTTAGAATCACCAACAACACTTAAGCACTTAATACCATGTTTTTGTGCCAACCTCAATCCTAACAACAATGCATCATACTCTGCTATATTGTTGGTACAAAATAAATTCAATGTGAAAGAAAATTTGTAGGTGTTTCCATTAGGAGAAATAAGTAAAATACCTACTCCTACTCCATCCTTGAAATTTAAACCGTCAAAGTACATTACCCACAAATCACCCTTCACAGAATTAACACTTACCTCAACTGAGATAGGTGATGAAATAGGTTCCTTCTCAAGTACATGGATCTCTACCCTAAAAGCATTAATATCAGTATCCAAAAAATATGTAGTTTCATTATCAATACTTCTCTCAATCATGTGACATACGCTTGGTTCTTGCTCAATCTTGACAAACTGATCATCAATCTTGGAAGTGGCATAGGACAGATCACACTATAAACTTCCACCCATGGTAGCACTCCACCTTCTAGATAATAGCATCCCATAATGAGGAGGGATGTCCAACACCAAAACACTCATTGTTAACTCTTTCTCTAGATATGTTGCTAGCCTATATGGCATTGAATTGATAGTCTCAATGACTAGTACCTCCCTCTGATTCATTGCACAACATCTGCCTTGAACTGTATCAAATTTAAGGCCCAACTTTTCCATAATCTTAAAAGACATAATAGTATTAGAGGCACCACTATAAATCATACAATTTCTTAATTTCATTCCATTCACAAGGACACTTAAAAAGAATGGATCGATGTTTTCAAGGCTGGCATTAATAGAAGTACCCAAATATATAGGAGGAATTTGAGATACAATTCCCTGAGTAGAAACACCTTTCAAAGCTTTATCCTGAGACCCATTGCATGCAACATCATTATTATGAACACTATCTACCCATGCCATAGCTCCGTCTTTGTGTTCACGGATCCTCAACAATTATGACAAAGGAACCTTAACTGTAATTTGGGACAATACATATAACATATCAACAAGAGCAAAGGAAGGAATCTCAATCTGCACTGCTTTAGTATCCTTTTGCTTATCTGATACATTAGGTGTATTGGCCACCCTCATTTTTTATATTCTTATCCATTTTGTTAAGTGACTTCTCAATCTCACTAGAAAATCTTTCAACTCCAACTCCCTTAGGCTCACAATTCTTACCTTTTACATTCTTGAATTTCACCATGAGATCACCTTTTGATTTGTTCTCATTAGGCTCTCTAGAGTTGGTACTCTTTATAAACATTCTTGCAGCTTTTCCATTTGTATCCCTTTCCACCATACCCCTAGTTTGCACTTTGGAAATCATTTCTACAGTAATCCTATCCATCTCTTCCCTTGAAGGTCTTCTCAAATTCACTGGCTAAGAGGAAGAGTTCATGTTACATGTCTTTTCATCAATGTCTTCATCATCAAAAAATACCTCTTGATGAAAAAGGGCCTGAGTGTGTCTCTTCACATTTACATTTTCTTCCTCATCAAAATCAAAATCATCTTCATATCCTAGATATGAAGTAGCCATGTTGCATCCAACATCATCTTGATCTTCTTCTTGATCTATCTCCTCATTGCCACAATCTTGATTTGCAGCCATAGAATGTGCAACCACACAATGCTCTGCAGAATGAGGGGACTGGCACGCAACACACCAAGGTATGTCCTCCACAACATTTATTGAAGCCTTTTGTAGAGGGTCAAGGAAACCTCTGTCATTTTTTCCTCTTGCAACAAGGAAAATAGGCTTTCCATCCTTCCATTGGGTGTTGTAGGGGTAGTTCTACAATCTATTATTCTTATTGAAATTGTTGTTAAACTGAGGCCCTTCATTGGTAGGAGCACTGGTGTTCCTATTTGTAGGTGCCTTCAAATCCTTCAATGCATTCAACACCTTATCTAATTTATCTTCTTCTTGCTTCTTATTTCCAACATTTCTCTCATTATCCCTTTTATATATTTTGTCTTCAAACAACTTTGGATCATCTCTCTTCCCACCCAATTTCCCTGATATCTTCATATTGTTCTCAATATTGACAACAATCCTAAAAGCATCTCTAAGAGTTCTTAATTCCTTATCCATCAACAAGTATCCCATCTTTCCATCAAATTCATTGAAGTATGTAGTTAGACAAACATTGTCATCTAACTGCATAACTTGGAACAACTTATGCATACCCTTCTGAAATCTCATCTTAAATTCAACTACAGATTCATTCTGATTTTTCCTTATGGTATTGAACTCATTCAACATGAAACTAGCGTTAGGCCTGTCACCATACTGCTATTTAAAAAATCTCTCAAAAGAATCCCAAGTGTCAATACATTTATCAGGAAGTCTCTTAAACCAATCTCTAGCATCCTCCACCAAAGATTGAACAAATAATTTCATGACTACATCCTCATGCTCTACCTCATAATCATTAAGCATATCAAAAAATAACCTAAGATGCTCTTCACAACTAATAGCATTATTACCAACAAACTTAGGTACCTTATCTCTTATATCATTTGGAAAAGCATTTGGGTAGCTAGGAATTCCATCAAAACTAATTTTCCTATAGCCTTCTAATTGCATAGGTCTTCTTTGAAAACTTGAACTAGTGTTAACCCTAGGATCAACATTTACATTTACATTTCCATCTACTTATGCATTTGATTGTTGTCTAGGATCAGCACCTATCCTAGCAGATGAAGAAGGAATTGAACTAGTAGTAGCATTACTAAGTGGAATAGTAGTAGTCATAGATGGCATACCTAGTTCAGTAGTAGATGGGCCAAGAGCATTAGCTGATGAAGCCTTCAAGAACTGGATCTTTCTTCTCTTTTCTGCAATGGAGGCTTCAATTTCAACCTTTTCTAATTCTCTTGCAAGGTCCTCATCTTCTTTTATTTTTCTTTCTATCTTTGTCTCCCTATTTGATTTAGGTGGTGGGACCCCTGGTATTGTCATCGGTTTGCTTATTTGGACACCCACCATCTTCTACTTTCCCTTTTCATTAATAACTATAGTAGGCCTAGTGATCTCATGTGCTTTCCTACCCTTAGGCAAAGGAGTATAACTTTGCACTTGTCTAATCACAGGGCCCTCTTCATCAAACTCATGGTCTTGCAACAAGCATTCTTGGTCACTTCTTAGAGCTTCAAGATCACCAAAAACATCATGCTACAACACCTTAGGAGCAGAATAAAGCATCTTATTTCTCTCCTTCATTTCATTAATTTTTCTTAAAAGAGACTGCCTCTCCATTAGAGCATTTACCTTTTCAGCCTCTCTCTCCTCTTCTAACCTTTTGTATATGGCATCCTACTCTGCCAACTGCAACCTAAGTGCATTTAGGTCATGCGGATCTATCATGTTGTCTTCAGAGCTTGATGATACTTCCACATGAGTAGGATGTTGATGTGGGAAATGCACTTGCCTTGGTTCCATGGGCTCCCTTCTGAAATTATCTTCATCAAGATCTAAATCAATCTCAAAACCCATCTCTCTAGCTTGTTCATCCTGACCTATAGGTAATGAACCCTTGTCTTGAAATACAGCCTCTGGGGTATCATAAAATCTATCTTTACAGCAGCCACCATCTGATCTAGAAACTCTATCTTGTGAACCTTGCTCACTTGAGGAAACATGTGGTGTTGTACCTCTGGTATTTATTTGTTCTCTTATGGGAGCACTAGTAGACTCACCATTCCTCTTGATCTAGCTCTTCTTCTCCTATCTAGGTAATTGTTCCAGAGTGACCTCTGGATTTTTTTTGACAAAGGACCTACTATTCCTTCTTTTGTCCATGATTTGCAATCTATAACACTAGTTCTAGCCTTTTTGAGTCACCACCCACCAAAGTGAGAAATCCTTTAACTGAATACAACAGTAAAACAAGAGTGCACTTTGAAAACTTTTATCTCTAGACTCTCCTTAGTAGAGTTGCCATTTTGTTGGTTTTTCCCTGTGATCTTCAACTTGTAGATTTATACTTTGATGGATAAATTTTAATAATACTTTGACTCTATCACCACTCCAAAGTCTATAAGGAAGAGGGCCAATTAACAAAGATCAACAATGAGATCCTCCTACACTTTGAGCCTCAATGCTCAGATGGCTGTACCCTTGATTCACTTCTTGAAAGGAATCACTAAATGTTATACCACTATACCCTTTACTAACTGATTGAAAGATTTTATCATTTAAATGTGTGTGTGTGTGTGTGTGTGTGTGTGTGTGTGTGTGTGTGTGTGTGATTGATGATGGTGGACTACTTCTAGACAATAGATGAGTGCCTTAACCTAGGGCATAGAGTCACTAAATAACTTATACCAACTAAAAATTCTAACTCAAACATACTTGAATTCAAGATAAGTCCTTTGCCTATTATCCCTCTCACTCACATACCAGGACATCAAATTCTTATCAAGCCATGAACTCACTAAAATTACCTAAAAGACTTTAATCCTAACTTTGTCAAGAACTCAAAGATAATTTCACAATACTCTTTGTTTACCATATGCTAACTTACTTTGTGACATTAACATATATGAGCTCAATATCAAAATAAGAAGACATACACCACTATGAGATTGGAATTCAACTATATTTTTATCAAAACTTACAGAATCAATACATTATTCACACAACAATATGCAAAGAGAAACAAAAACACTAAATCCAAGCTCTCCTTGTTCAGTGTAATACCATAAAAAAAAACCCCTAATACAGAAAAACTTCTATAATATATACCCCCTAGTCATCTTGAAATCCCAAAATAGGATGCAACAAGGTACAAATGACTAGGGTTAAGGTTTCACCCACCAGACCAACTAGAAATAGTAAAAAATTTATTATAGGGGAAGAAACCCAGGCAACCAGGAGAAGACAGATCTTGGAAAGATCCTCAATCATGACAATTCACTGAGAAGGTACTGAGAACCATGAAAATGCTAAAATTGTCAGCCTGTTCGGCCACCTGTAACATGCCTCAAGCACCAAGAACATAGTGTAGACCCTTGCAAATAATCATGGAACACCCTGGACCACACTGTAATAGTCAGAAAAACCAATTCTACCAGATCCGACTGCTTGATCAATAAATTTCAGTCCTTTTTGTCATGGAAAACCCTCCAAGAAATTTGAATTTAAAATACAATAGTTATCTAGACAAAGATTAAAACATGACTGTCGAATCTATTCATTTCCTAGTAGATCAAGCTACTTAAATTTAATCTCACAATAGTTGCAAACCCTTTTGAAAAGTCTTCGGCCTAGTCAGCATACCGCAGCTAATAAAAATCTTGCATGTCAGCTCCACATAGCAGACAAGACCCACAAAGTATAAGCTTTTAATCAAACGGTTTTCGCATGATTGCATGGTCTAAAAAGATTCCATGTGATCAGGTGACATCCATAGATCCTACCACACTGTTAGCCCCCTTCCCATTCGACCAATGAAAACAATGCATGTCAGCACTGGAGGACCCACTTCATACTATCTCGTCCACCTCTTCATCAGACGGTTGTCGCTATACCGTGATGCTAAACTTCATGCATCTCATATTAATGGTATAACAACAACCATAAGATCTTGCTATAGTTTAACCATCTGGGAAATAGGCCCTACTGACACCATCCCAGTCACACAATGTGGACCAATCAGATAACAATAAATCAGCACACCTGGCATGTGGACCTGCTACACTTTATCCCTTCTATAAAAGGTAGAATCAATGGTTGTCGCATGATCTTAAACCTCTAACACATCCCATAAGATCATATGCCCATCATTGATTTTCTAACAATGTCAGGACCCTCTAACAAACCCAGAAACTAGGTTCCATTGACAACTCCCACCATATTATATCATGGACCAATCAGAGACTCCAATTTGTACCTACGTGTCACCTTGGACCCATAGTTTGAAGTACCGTGTCAAAAAGGAAAATCAATGGCCATCGTGACTTTGCATAGCTCTAACACATCCCTTGTGCTTTAACAAAAAATGTCGGATCAAGATGGTGTTAGAGAGACTGGGCTCAGGAAATATAACAAGCCGAAACATTAGGAAATATTTAACGCTGGACTTAGGAAATATTAAAGCCGACAGACTTAAGAAAAATATTTCGGTAGGTGCTAGACTTAGGGAATAATTTTAAGCACATGTGATTTTAGGAACTTAAGTGGCCCAAAAAGGTAATGTTAAAATATAGTTGGGCCAGGGTAAAACAAAGGGTTTTCATGCAATGGCTAGATTTTTAAAATTTTGAAGTAGGACTTAAGGCCAGAGACATGAAAAACATTGCAGGGACCAAAAGAAAAGTGCTATAGCCATGAAATTTTTTCTGAGTGATAACAGATCTCATGGTGAAAACAATAGATTTGAACTTGAAAAGACCAATCTGGATAAAGGCAAGACAGAGTGGAAAGGAGAAAGTTCATCTAGAGGCAGAGGTAGTAAATAATGAGGTGGTTATAACAGAGGTGGTTTCTGACGAACTTGTAACAATTGTGGAGAAGAAGGACATAAATCATTTGAGTGTACACATGCAAATAAGAAGGTCGGTAATTGTAGAAATTCTTTGGTGCAAGAAGAGTCACCGAATGAACCTAAGAAGGAAAATAACTTGATGGTAAGAAGAGCACTTTGGAGTGAAATTAATAAGAAGGATTTGGTAAGTAAAAGTTTGTTCAAAACTAGATGTAGAGTTTTTGATGAAGTTTGGAAGGTAATCATTGATAGTGTTAGCTCATAGAATCTAGCATCTAAGGAAATGGTCACAAATTTGTAGTTGAAAAGGTTGGAACATCTGAATCCCTATCAGATTTCATGGATCAAAGATGAGCATACACTCTTGGTAAGTGAACCATGTTATGTGAATTTGAAAATTGGAAAGTACTAGGATAAGGTGTTATGTGATATCATGCCTATGGATTGTTGTCATATTTTATTGGGTAGATCTTAGCAATATGATAGACATGATATATATGATGGGAGATTGCCTAAATATACTATTTGGGCTGATGGAAGAAGACAAATCTTGTTACCTTTGGTTGAAGAACCTATTAGTAGTGCTTGTACATTTGTGAAAGTAGAAGGTTTTTGAATTACCTATTTTGGAATTGCCTGATTTCAATAAAGTATTTCAAGTAGAATGTGATGCAAGTGGAAGTGCGATAGGAGCTATATTGAGTCAAGAAGGTAAACATTTTGCTTTCTTTAGTGAAAAGTTGAATGATGCAAAAAGGAAATATTCTATGTATGATCAAGAATTCTATGCTATTGTTCAAGCACTAAATAAATGGAGACATTATTTGATACTAAGTGAATTTGTGCTATATACCAATCATAAGGCTTTACACTAGTTGGGTAGTCAGAATAAGTTGAATCAGAGACATATGAAATGGGTTGAGTATTTTTAGAGTTATACATTTATGATAAAGCATAAGAGTGGAATCACTAACCGAGTTGCTAATGCATTAAGTAGAATGAGATCTTTGATGATCGAGATGAAAATTGAAATTCTTGGCTTTGATGACATGAGAGATTCTTATGAATTTGATCTTGATTTTTCTAATTCATGGAGAAAGTGCAGAGCAACTATTCAAGATCAACCAAGTACTAAATGGGAGGAATATTTTATTCAAGAAGATATGTTGTTTAAAGGTATTAAGTTGTGTATACTGAGAGGAGCAATGAGAACTAATTTAATAAAAGAGAAACATATGTTAGAATAATTGAAAGGGTGGTGAATCAGTTATCCAGTGTCCCAAAATAAAATGTATAATCCAAAACAAATTCTTCAACTTCTGCTACACGATAAACATAAAATACTTTCACTTTCTCTACTTTTACCTATTATCAATCTAAAACTTATAGTAGTTACTGATCAAATCTAACATGTAATATGAAAATTATGATAACAGAAAAATATCACAATCAACACATAACACAAAAGATTTCAAATGGAAACTCTGTGAAGGGAAAATCCACCTGGGACTGACAACCAAAAAAGGTTCACTCTTCTGAAGTGAGGTCGGTGAAGACCCAACACTATTAAAGGTTACAAACACACTATTAGGTGTGACCTTGTTAGAGGATTTTAGACCAGAAGTTATCGTCCAACCAGCAGTCACTCTGGGGTTGACAAGATAATAATGTTCACTCTATGAATGAAACATAAAAAGACTTTCTTAGTCCACTTGGTTAAGAGATTTGATTGTGTATAATGGTTAAATATGTAACAGTAGATGATCTACCTTGATACAACTTCAATTGTAGTTTACAGATCAATATTCAGCTCATACAAATTTTTCTGATCAATATATCACTTCAGATTCAACTCTATATCAACTTACTATTCATCAATAATTACTCTTTGTAGCTCAGTAATTGTTTTGCAGTTCGGTTCTCACTAACCAGTATGATCAGAATGCATGAAAATTTGTTCACATGATAATTGTGTAGTATCTTCCTCTTTCGACGTTGTTTCAACAATGAAACCAATGTCTCTTATATAGACAAGTAAATTGTTTTTCTTTTTGTCCATCAGATTTTGCCGCTTAATCTCATTCATTGATTTTTCTACTTTAACCTTCTTCGGCTGATGTGTTAGTAACATGTTTCAATCTGCTCCATTAGATCTTCCTTGAAATATGTTAGCCGTCGATCTTCATAACAAACCTTATCTGTTACCTTGATTTCATACACTTTCCAAGTCATCAATTTGTTAGCACGTGCAAAAAATTTCATGGCTATAGCTTTTTCCCCCTGGTCTCTGCCTTAAGCCCTTTGTTCTAATTTTTGAAAAACTAGCCGTTGGTAAAAATTTCCCTAGCCCTGTTCTAATTTGTCTTTACCCTTTCGAGCCACTTAAAAACCTTTTAATGCATGTGCACATTTCCTGTTCCCATCGGTCGTGTATTCTCCTATTCCTAGCGGCTTATCCATTAATAGTTAGCGACTTGGCGTGGCAGTCTCTTTTTTTTAGTCACATGTTCACATGGTCTCTAGGCCTAGGTTCTTTGACAACATTTGGATCTAATAGTGGTTGTATATTCTCATGAGATGTGTCAGAGCTATACGGATCTAACGCTGACCGTTGATCTTTCCTCATGACATAGCCTTTCTTTCAAGTGGATCCAAGGTGACACGTATGCATAGTTGGTGATATTTTATTGGTCCATGTATGAACATGATGGTGGTTGTCAGTGGGACCTAGTTTTCAGATGTGTCAGAGGGTCCTGGTCTTGTTAGTAAATCAACAAATGACGTATGATCTTATGGGTTTTTTTAGAGGCTTGAGATCATGCGCCATCTGTTGATCTCACATCTTACTTTGGCTTACTGATGTGAGTCATGTGTTAGAGATGATCAAGCATGTGTAGCAAATGATATAATGACATGTGGTAGTTTGCAAGTAGGCCTAGTGGGGTATGGTGGTCTTGATAAAATTTTTAGTAGCTGACAAGTTCTAAAAGTTTTCACTCATTCGCAAGAAGAAACGACTGTATTTTAAATTTGCTCATGATTCAGTGAGTGTGTATTCATGTGATCGCTAAAGTATCTGGTGGTAGCCTAAAGTTTTACATAAATGGCTAACTACCCTTCAGTCACCAGTTCGCTAAAGGGGAACCGAGGTCAAATATTTTATTTTGTTCACTGATTCGCTGGAGTTAGTGATGAGTTAAGATTTCATTTTGCAATTAGGGAAAAATGTTGTCGTGAAGTCACTAAATGTAAACTAGGATTCCTATAATGGGTAAATCTTTAAAGCCCATGAAACATGAAGATGTAACAGTCAGGACTTAAAGCTGGTCCAAATTTAAATATCAACTCCCGATTCACTGTAGGCGCCATGAATGTGACCATTGTCATTCAAATTCCAATTTTTGAAGGGGTTTCCTGTGACCAGAACGATTGAAATTGAATACAGAAGTGACTGGACCTGGTAAGAAATGATCTCTTTGATGTTGTAGTGTAGTCCAGGGTTTGTTATGTCCATCTATATGTTATGTACTATGTGATTTTATGCTCGAGGTGTGTTGTAGGTGGCCACAAAGGGTTGTCAAATTCAGATTTTGAGGATTTACAATACTTTCCCAGAGATCTATCATGAGTGCAAATCTTTCTTAGGCATGGCCAAATAATTTTCATTCCCTTGTAATAAATTTTTGAATATTTCCAGTTGGTTGGGTAGTTGAAACCCTAACCCTAAGTCATCTATAGCTTGTTGCATTCTCTTTGAGGATCCCAAGATGACTAGGGAGTATAAGTTGCAGGATTTTTTATTTTGTAAGGGTTCCAAAACATTTTTATTTTGGTCCTTGGTTTTTGATGGTTTTATACTGATAGAGGATTTGGATTTTGGGTCTTTTTCCTATCTTTGTATTGCTTTGATTGTATATTGATCCTAAATATGTTAATGAAAATACTATTGAGTTCCAATCTTGCATCTATGTATGTCTTCTTGTTTTGATTCTGAGCTCATATATGTTAGTGTCACAAAGTGTATTAACATATGGTAAACAAAGAGTATTGTGAAGTCATCTCTGAGGTCCTAACAAAGTTAGGATTAAAGTCTTTTAGGTGGGTTCAGTGAGTTTACAACCAAGTAAGAATCTGATGTCCTTGTGTTTGACGGAGAGGGGTAGTAGGCAAAGCACTTATCCTAGATTCAATTATGTTTGAGTTAAGGTCTTCAGCTGATGTATGTAATTGGGTGACTCTTTGCCCTAGGTTAAGGCACTGGTCCATCCTCTGGAGGCATTTCATTGTCATCAACCACACACACACACATTAAAATGATAAAATCTTTAATCAATTAGTAAAGAGTATATAGTTGTATATCATTTAGTGATTCTTTTGGAGAAGTGAACCAAGGGTACACCCACCTGAGCATTGAGGCTCAAAGTGTCAGAGTATCTCTTTTGATCCTTGTTAATTGGCCCTCTTGCTTGTGGATTTTGGGGTGGTGATAGAGTCAAGGTGTTATTAAAATTATCCATCAAAGTATAAATCTACAAGTTGAAGATCAAAGGGAACTACCAACAAAATGGTGACTTTGCTGGGGAGAGTCTAGAAGATAAAGATTGTTAAATGCACTCTCATTTTCCTATTATATTCGGTTAAGATTTCCCACTTAATGGGTGGTGACTCAAAAGGTTAGAACTAGTGCTATAAGCTATAAATCATGGACAAGAGGAGGAATACTAGGTCCTTTGTCAGAAAGAATCCGGAGGTCACTCTAGAACAATTTCCTAGAAAGGAGAAGAAGAGTTGGATCAGAAGGAATGGTGAGTCTACTAGTGCTCCCATGAGAGAACAAAGAAATACTAGAGGTAGAGCACCACATGTTTCCTCAAGTGAGGAAGGTTCACAGGATAGAGTTTCTAGATTAGATGGTGGTCACTCTGAAGATAGATTTTATGATACCCCAGAGGCTGTATTTCAAGACAAGTGTCCATTGCCTTCAGGTCAAGATGAACAAGCTAGAGAGATGGGTTTGAAGATTGATTTAGATCCTGATGAAGATAATTTCAGAAGGGAGCCCATGAGACCAAGGTAGGTCCACTTCCCATATCAAAATCTCACTAATATGGATGTGTCATTAGGCTCTGATGACATTATGGTAGACCAAGATGATTTAAATGCACTAAGGTTGCAGTTGAAAGAATAGGTTGCCATACATAAGAGGTTACAAGAGGAGAGAGAAGCTGAGAAGGTGAATGCTCTAATAGAAAGATAGTCTCTCCTTAGGAAGATTAATGAAATGAAGGAGAGAAACAAGATGCTTGCTTCTGCTGCTAAAAATTTGCAACATGATGTCTTTGGTGATCTTGAGGCTTTCAGAAGTTAGCAGGAATGCTTACTACAAGATCATGAATTTGATAAGGAGGGCCTTGTGGTTAGATAGGTTCAAAGTTATGCTGCCCTCCCTAAAAATAAAGATGGGCATGAGATCACTAGGCCTGTTATTGCTGCTAGTGAGAAAGGAAAGCAAAAGATGGTGGGGTATCAAACAAGCAAATCATTGACAATACCAAGGGTCCCACCACCTAATTCAAATAAAGACACAGAGATAGAAAGAAGAAGAAAAGAAGATGAGGACCTTGCAAGAGAATTAGAGAGGGTTGAAATTGAAGCTTCCATTATAGAAAGGAGAAGAAAGATCTAGTTCTTGAAGGCTTCATCAACTAATGCTCTTGGCCCATCTGCTACTGAACTAGGTATGCCATCTATGACTACTACTATTCCACTTAGTAATGCTACTAGTTCAATTCTTTCTTCATCTACTAGGGTAGGTGTTGATCCTAGGCAGTAGTCAAATGCACAAGTAGATGGAAATGTAAATGCAAATGTTGATCCCAGGGTTAACACTAGTTCAAGTTTTCAAAGAAGACCTATGCAATTAGAAGGCTACAGGAAAATTAGTTTTGATGGAATTCCTGGTTACCCGAATGCTTTTCCAAATGATATAAGAGATAAGGTACCTAAGTTTTCTGGTAATAATGCTATTAGTTGTGAGGAGGATCTTAGATTATTTTTTGATATGCTTAATGATTATGAGGTGGAGCATGAGGATGTAGTCATGAAATTATTTGTTCAATCTCTAATGGAGGATGCTAGAGATTGGTTCAAGAGACTTCCTGATAAATGTATTGATACTTGGGATTCTTTTGAGAGATGTTTTAAAGAGCAATATGGTGATAGGCCTAATGCTAGTTTTATGTTGAATGAATTCAATACCATAAGGAAAAATCAGAATGAGTTTGCAACTGAATTCAACATGAGATTTCAGAAGGGTATGCATAATTTGTTCCAAATTATGTGGTTAGATGACAATGTCTGTCTGACCACATACTTCAATGCATTTGATGGAAAGATGGGATAGTTGTTGAGGGACAAGGAACCAAGAAATCTTAGAGATGCTTTTAGGATTGCTATGAACATTGAGAACAATATGAAAATATCAGGGAAATTGGATGGGAAGAGAGATGACCCTTAGTTGTTTGGGGACAAGAGATACAAAAAAGAAAATGATAAGTGTGTTGGAACTAGGAGGAAAGAAGAAGATAAATTGGATAAGGTGCTTAATGCATTGAATGATTTGAAGGCACCTGTAAATAGGAACATTAGTGGTCCTACCAATGAGAGGCCTTAGTTCAACAAAAATTTCAACAAGCAAAATAGATTGGAAAACTACCCCTACAACACCCAATGGAAGGATGGCAAGCCTATTGTCCCTTCTACAAGAGGAAACAATGACAGAGGTGTCCTTGACCCTCTACAAAAAGCTTCAATAAATGTCATGGAGGACATACCTTGGTGTGTTGCATGCCAATCCCCTCATTCTACAGAGCATTGTGTGGTTGCACATTCTATGGCTACAAATCAAGATTGTGGCAATGAGGAGATAGATCAAGAAGAAGATCAAGATGATGTTGGATGCAACATGGCTACTTCATATCTAGGATATGATGATGATTCTGATTTTGATGAAGAGGTTGATGTAAATGTGAAGAGACACAATCAGACCCTTTTTCATCAAGAGGTATTTTATGATGATGAAGAGATTGATAAGAAAACATGTAATATGAACTCTTCTTTTGGGCCAGTAAATTTGAGAAGACCTTCTAGAGAAGAGATGGATAGGATTACTATAGAAATGATTGCCCAAGTGCAAATTAGAGGCATGGTGGTAAGGAATACAAATGAGAAGGCTGCAGGAATGTTTATAAAGAGTACCAACTCTGGAGAGCCTAATGAGAACAAATCAAAAGGTGATCACATGGTGAAATTCAAGAATATAAAAGGTAAGAATTGTGAGCCTAAGGGAGGTGGAGTTGAAAAAATTTCTAATGAGATTGAGAAGCCAGTTAACACAATGGCTAAGATTGAAAAAATGAGAGTGGCCAATACACATAATGTATCAGACAAGCAAAAGGATACTATAGTAGTGCAGATTGAGATTCCTTTCTCTGCTCCTATTGATATGTTATTTGTATTGTCCCAAATTATAGTTAAGGTTCCATTGTCAGAATTGTTGAGAATCCTTGAATACAAAAATAGAGCTATTGCATGGGTAGAAAATGTTCATAACAATGATGTTTCATGTAGTGGATCTCAGGATAAGGCTTTGAAAGGTGTTGCTACTCAAGGAATTGTATCTCAAATTCCTCCTATATATTTGGACAGTTCTGTCAATGTTAGCCTTGAAAATATTGATCCATTATTTTTAAGTGTTCTTGTGAATGGAAGGAAACTAAGGAATTGTATGATTGATAGTGGTGCCTCTAATACTATCATGCCTTTCAAAATCATGGAGAAGTTGGGCCTTAAAGTTGATACAGTTCAAGGTAGATGTTGTGCTATGGATTAGAGGGAGGTACCAATTATTGGAACTATCAATGCAATGCCATATAGGCTGGAAGAATTTCCTGAGAAAGAGTTAACAATGAGGGTTTTAGTGGTGGACATCCCTCCTCATTATGGGATGCTACTATCTAGATGGTGGAGTGCTGCCATGGGTGGAAGTTTACAAAGTGATTTGTCCTATACCACTTTCAAGATTGATGATCAATTTGTCAAGATTGAGCGAGAGCCAAGAGTATGCCACATGATTGAGAGGAATATTGATAATGAAACTACATGTTCTGTGGATATTGATATTAATGCTTTTAGGGCAGAGATCCCTGTACTTGAGAAGGAACTTTTTTTTTCATCTATCTCTGTTGAGGTAAGTGTTAATTCTGTGAAGGGTGATTTGTGGGTAATGTACTTTGATGGTGCAAATTGCAAGGATGGAGTAGGAGTAGGTATTTTACTTATTTCTCCTAATGGAAACACCTACAAATTTTCTTTCACATTGAATTTCTTTTGTACCAACAATATAGCAGAGTATGAGGCATTGTTGTTAGGATTGAGGTTGGCACAAAAAAATGGTATTAAGTGTTTGAGTGTTGTTGGTGATTCTGAGTTGGTGGTGTCCCAAGTCAGGTCAGTATATGCTTCCAAGAATAAGACATTGAAACAATATAGGAATGCAGTTTTGGATTTGATTGAACATTTTGATGCTTTCAATATTGAGTGGAAAGATAGGAGTAACAATAAGATGACTAACTTGTTAGCCAATATTGCAATCAATCCCACTGATATTACATTTACTGGTATCTCTAAAGTTGTAATTTAGGCTAGGCCTAGTATACCAGACAATATTGAAAATTGGCAAGTTTTTTATGATGATAATGATATCTTGAAGTTTATGAGTTGTGAAGATCAATATCATGGTCAGGAATTTGATTGCTCAGCCTTGGTTGAGTCAGTAGAAGGAAGAGAGTTTGTCTTTGGCAATGAGGTCATTTAGCTTAGAACTAACAAGGTTCCCAAGGGGCTTTTTGTTTTGGAGACTGTCTTTGATAGCTAGGATAGAGTTCAAAAGAATATCAAAAGAGAAGATCATGCTGATCTAGAGGAGATAAATTTTGGAACACATGAAGCACCTAAGAAAGTATACATTGGTAGAGATATATCTCAAAAGGTAAAGAAATCTTTGATTGAATTATTGAGAAAATTTAGGCATGTTTTTGCATGGTCATATGATGACTTGAAGGTTTATAGAGAAGATTTGTTTCAGTATATTATTAAATTGAAAGAAGATGCTAAACCTTTTCGGCAAAAACAAAGTCCTATAAATCCCACTTTGGCACCCAAGATGCAAGAAGAGTTAATGAAACTAAGAGATGCTAGAATTGTCAAGCTTATAAGGCACTCTTCTTGGGTTTCAAACCTTGTACCTATGAAAAAGAAAAATGGTGACATCAGGCTTTGTGTGGTCTTTAGGAATTTGAACATCAGATCATTAAAGGATAACTATTGTCTTCCCAATATGGAAGCTATGTTGCAGAGTAACCGGATCAGAATTGATGTCTATGATGAATGGTTTCTTTGGTTACAATCAGGTGATTGTTACAGAATCAAAACAATTCAAGACAACTTTCACAACACCTTGGGGGACATACGTTTATGTGAGAATGCCTTTTGTTCTCACAAATGCTAGTGCTACTTTTCAAAGGGAAATGGATGTTGCCTTTTTAGATTTTATCAACAATTTCCTTGTTGTTTATTAGGATGATTTAACTACCTACTCCAAGAGGGAAGAAGACCATTTTACTCATTTAGATAAAATATTCATAAGGGCTTTGGAATATGGCATTTCATTAAACCCAAGGAAATGTGCATTTGGTGTCACTGAAGGTAAGTTGCTTGGCCACTTAGTTGGGAAGAAAGGAGTGAGAATTTACCTTGAGAGGGTAGCAGCCATTGATAAAATTTAGAGGCCAAAGAATGTTAAAGGGATTCAGTCCTTCTTTGGTCAAGTCAATTTCTTGAGGAGGTTTGTGACAAATTTTGCAAAAGTTACTAGACCTATTTCTAAGATGTTGAAGAAGGGATCTGCAATCAATTGGGAGGGTGAGCTTGATGAGGCTTTCAAAAATATCAAGCAAGCTATTAAAGATGCACCAGTGCTAAAGGCACCTGATTATAATGTCCCAATACATATCTTTTCCTTTGCATCTTTTCACACTATTGCTACAGTTTTGTTACAAAAGAATGAGGATGGTTTTGAGCAGCCTATTGTATTTTTCAGTAAATCTTTGAAGGCTGCTGAATTGAAGTATGACATAAATGAGAAACAAGCATATGCACTTGTGAAGGTAGTCAAGGCTTTTAGGTGTTACTTGATGGGAGCAGTTGTGATTGCTTTTGTGCCAAGTGCAGCTGTGAAGGATATTTTCTCACAACAAGAGGTGTATGGGAGAAGATGTAGATAGATCAATAGGATCCAAGAATTCAATGTTGATGTCTAGATTACTAAGTTGGTTAGAGGACAAGGATTGGCAAAACTCATGGCTCAATCCAATCTTGATACAAATCAGGTAAATCATTCTAAAATTGACTATGCATGTGACATGGATGATTGTGTTTGGTATCAGGATATTATCTATTACTTGAGAAATATGAGATGTCCAATAGGAATGAATGATAATCAGAAGAGGACATTAAAAATTATAGGCTATCAAGTATGTAATTGTGAAATGTAAATTGTATAGAAAGAATTTAGATTTCATACTTTTGAAATGTGTTGATGAAGATCAGGCTAACAAGTTGTTAAAAGAAATGCATGAGGGATTTTGTGGTGGGCATTATATGGGTAAGACAACTACTCATAAAATCTTGAGAGCAGGATTCTAGTGGCCCACAATGTTCAAGGATGCAGAACAGTTGGTAAGGAGATGTGATGCTTGTCAAAGGTTCTTCGGTAAGCTTAAATTTTTAGGTAATGTGCCATTAAAACCAGTAGAAGTATAGGCTCCTTTCCAACAATGGGGAATTGATTTCATAGGGGAGATACCAAACAAGTCTAGTGGAGGACACTCATGGATTTTAGTTGCCAGTGATTACTTTACAAAGTGGGTAGAAGCTATACCTACAAGAAATGCAACTAGTAAGGTGGTAATTGATTTTCTATTGAATAATATTGTTACAAGGTTTGGTTTCCTTGGGAGGATAGTGAGTGACAATGCCATGTGATTTAGGTTTGCTAAATATAAGGACTTCTGCAAAGGTTTTAGAGTTCAGATTTCTAATTCCTCACCTTATCATCCACAAGGAAATGGACAGGAAGAATCTACTAATAAGATTTTGATTAAAATCCTAAAGAGGATTCTTGAAAAGAATAAGAGGGCATGGAATTCAAAGTTTCCATTAGCTCTATGGGCTGATAGGATAACTATGAAGAGGGCAATTGGTTGTGCACTATTTGACCTAGTATATGGAATACATGCAAGGATGCCTCAGAATAATTTGTTGGAAATGTACAAGTCTTTTTAGTTATATGATGATGACATAGATGATGAGATGTAGTTGAGAATTGAGGACCTCATAAGGTTAGATGAGACTAGAAGAGAATCAGTTGTAAGAAATTCCAGATTACAATTGTAGGTTAAGAATTTGTATGATAAGAAGACTGTTGACAAAAATTTTAAACCTGGTGATTTGGTGTTAATTTGGAATGCCAGAATGAAGGATACAGGAAAACATGGTAATTTTGATCCCATCTAGCTAGGGCCATATAAAATTCATGAGAAATGGGGCCAAGATTCATATATTGTCAAGGAATTAAATGGTGAAGTTCAGGAATTGCCAGTTCATGGACAATTCTTGAAGAAGTACTTCTTTTGAAGTACTCTATTTTCCATGAACAGTAGTAAGGTTTGTACATATTGTAAATTCTATAAATAGTTTCTTGCCCCTATCCTATTTTGTCCTAGTCTATAAGGTCTTGGTCTTGTTGCTCTATATTGTCAATTTTCCAGTGGGATGGTCTACTTTTACCAATGATTCTAGATCCTTGCTATGCCTATAGGAGGCATACATCCCAAGACAGAGCCACTGTTAGCATGTGCAAAAAATTTCATGGCTGTAGCTTTTCCCCCTGGTCTTTGCCCTAAGCCCTTGGTTCAATTTTTTAAAAAACTAGCTGTTGGTAAAAATTGCGCTAGCCCTGTTCTAATTTGTCTTTACCTTTTTGGGCCACTTAAAAACCTTTTAATGCATGTGCGCATTTCCCATCCCCATTGGTCACATATTCTCCTATTACTAGCGGCTTATCCCTTAACAGTTAGCAACTTGGCATGGCAGTCTCTTTTCTTTAGTCACATGTTTGCGTGGTCTCCGGGCCCAGGTTCTCTGATAGCATCTAGATCTAATGGTGGTCGTATATTCTCATGAGATGTGTCACAACTATGTGGATCTAAAGCTAACCGTTGATCTTTCCTCATGATGTAGCCTTTCTTTCATGTGGGTCCAAGGTGACATGTATGCATAGTTGGTGATATTTTATTGGTCCATGTATGAACACGATGATAGTTGTCAGTGGGACCTAGCTTTTAGATGTGTTAGGGGCTCCTGGTCTTATCCATAAATCAATGAATGACATATGATCTTATGGGTTTTTTTAGAGGCTTGAGATCATGCACCATTCATTGATCTCACATCTTACTTTGGCTTACTAATGTGGGTCCTATGTTAGAGATGACCGAGCATGAGTAGAAAATGATATAATGACATGTGGCAGTTTGTAGGCGGGCCCAGTGGGGTCTGGCGGTCATGATAAAGTTTTTAGCAGCTGACAAGTTCTAAAAGGTTTCCCTCATTCACAAGAAGAAATGATAGTATTCTAAATTGGTTGGTGATTCAGCGAGTGGTCGTTCACATGATCGCTAAAGTATCTACCGGTAGCATAAATTTTTCCATGAATGGCTAACTGCCTTTCGGTTGCCAATTTGCTAAATAGGAACCAAGGTCAAATATTTTCTTTTGATCGCTGATTCACTGGATTTAGTGATGAGTTAATATTTCATTCTACGATTAGGGAAAAACATTGTCGTGAAGTCACTAAATGTAAACTAGGATTCCTATAATGGGTAAATCTTTAAAGCCTCCGAAACATGAAGATCTAACGGTTAGGACTTAAAGTTGGTCCAGATTTAAATATCAATTGTTGATTCACTGCAAGTGCCATGAATGTGACTGTTGCCATTCAAATTCAAATTTTTGAAGTGGTTTCTTGTGACCAGAAGGACTGAAATTGAATGTAGAAGTGACTGGAGCTGGTAAGAGATGATCTATTTGTCATTGCAGTGTCATCTAGGGTGTGCTGTGTTTGTCTCTAGGGTATGCAGTTTTGTGCTTGAGGTGTGTTGTAGGTGGCCACAAAGGGTTGTCAAATTCAAATTTTTAGTATTTGCAGTACTTTCCCAGAGATCTATCATGAGTGCAAATCTTTCTTAGGCAAGGCAGACTGGTTTTCATTCCCCTGTAATAAATTTGTGACCATTTCCAATTGGTTGGGTAGTTGAAACCCTAACCCTAAGTCATTCGTAGCTTGTTGCATTCTCTTTGAGGATTTCAAGATGACTAGGGAGTATAAGTTGCAGGATTTTCAATTTTGTAAGGGTTCCAAAACATTTTTCTTTTGGTCCCCAATTTTTGATGGTTTTATACTGATAGAGGAGTTGGATTTTGGGTCTTTTTCCTATCTTTCTATTGCTTTGATTATATATTGATCCTGAATATGTTAATGAAAATACTATTGAGTTCCAATCTTGCATCTGTGTATGTCTTCTTGTTTCAGTTTTGAGCTCATATATGTTAGTGTCACAAAGTGTATTAACATATGGTAAACAAAGAGTATTGTGAAGTCATCTTTGAGTTCCTAACAAAGTTAGGATTAAAGTCTTTTAGGTGGCTTCAGTGAGTTTACAACCAAGTAAGAATCTGATGTCCTTGTGTTTGAGGGAGAGGGGTAATAGGCAAAGCACTTATCCTGGATTCAATTGTGTTTGAGTTAAGGTCTGATGTCATTGTCATCATCCACACACACACATTCAAATGATAAAATCTTCAATCAATTAGTAAAGAGTATATAGTTGTATATCATTTAGTGATTCCTTTAGAGAAGTGAATCAAGGGTACACCCACCAGAGCCTTGAGGCTCAAAGTGTAGGAGGATCTCTTTTGATCATTGTTAATTGGCCCTCTTCCTTGTGGACTTTAGAGTGGTGATAGAATCAAGGTGTTATTAAAATTGTCCATCAAAGTATAAATCTACAAGTTGAAGATCAAAGGTAACTACCAACACTATTTATTGTCTAAACTAGTCATTTAATTCCTTTATGTTTTGCTCGATTAACAAAGAAATGTTTCGGTGAACACAAGCTCGGTTAACACTACTCTCGGTATAAACTTCACTCTGTTGGTGTATACTGGAATGCTTCATTTACCGAAAACACTGCTTTGTGTCTTTCAGCTCTATTCTTCATCATATATGAATGCAACATAATAAATTCAATATCATCAAGTCATAGACTCATCAAAAAGTCACTCAGTCTATTCCTTATCCTCATCTCACATACACATCTTCCTCATGTAGATATTTTTTTTCTACATCTCTTTCACCTTTCTTTAGATGTTTCGGTATAGAAACTTACAAGATAAGTACTATCAAGCTACTTGACATTAATGAAATCATAATACTAATTTAATCATCTTGTATATCTAATCAACAACTCCTCAGTGATCTTTAATCATAGATTCTTCATTCAGGGTCTAAATCAGTTGTAGTTCATCAATCTCTCCCTTTGGCATCGATGGCAACTCAAGTAATATGAAGTGTACCATAGACATACCAAACATGTATTCTACAACTCTGTGAACAAATCTTGTACAAGCTCTCCCTAGCTTAATATGTTTAATCACTACGTTACCAAACAACATTATAAAATACAGCTTTGTCATTCTGTAGATATGATCTTTTCAGCTCTCAAGTTCATGTTTATATTCTCTATAACTAATCTTCAATGTTCTGTTTCTTTCAGATTATCTCTCCCTTAGATAGTTCTCATCGGTGCATATTTCACTTTCCCTTTCATATTATTTATCTCTCCCTTTGACAACAATGCCAAAAAAACAAATAAATAATCAGCTCTACAGTAGCTAAGTAACTCTCTGTTGTCCAATACAATCTTTGTATCTTTTTATACTAATATACCAATCTATTTTAGCTCTTCAAACTTAATCACAACCTTGAACGTTATTCAAAGTGTGAACTATGCTGCATCAACATGTGTGATCTTCAAATAAGTTTAAGTTGATGCAACATCCAGATCAAATTAGTGACTGATAGATAGGAGACAGACCCTAAGTCTAGTCCTCAAGTATTCAAATGTGTCCTTCAATAGAGGCTTTGTAAAGATATCTGCAAGTTGGTCTTTAGATGTAATGAATTCTAACTTCACTTTCTTCTCTTGCACTTGTTCTCTTATGTAGTGATACTAAATTGATATATGCTTTGTCTTAGAGTGCATCACTAGATTCTTTGAATATTAATAGCACTTGTTCTGTCATAGTATATAATCACCGGGTCAGTGATTACCTCATTCATTCCTTCCGACACTTGCTTGATATATGCAATGTTTGAGAAATTAGTAGCAACATCAATATACTTTTCTTGAGCTGTAGACTGAGAAATACAAGCCTTCTTTTTACTTGTCCAGGTTACAAGTCTTTCACCAAAGAAGAATGCTCCTCCAGTGGTGCTTTTTCTGTCATCCACATTTCCAGCCCAATCAGCATTGGTATAGACCTTCAGTTCAAACTTACCTTCCTTAGGATACCATAATCCATAATCCTCTATCTTTTCCAAGTATCTTAAGATTCTTTTAGTAGAAATCATGTGTGATTCTCTAGGGTTAGCAAAAAATCTAGCAATAATTCCCACACCATGTGCTATATTTGGTCTATTGTGAACTACATACATTAGCTTACCAATCATGGATTGGTAAAGTGTCTATTTTACCTCTATAGTTTCATCTTCCTTTGTCAATTTACATCTAGTATCCATCGGTGTTCCCATGGGTTTATCATCTTCCATGCCAAATATCTTCAAGACTTCCTTTATGTATTTAGACTGTGAGATGAAGATCCCATCATTTTATTGAATCACTTGTAGTCCTAGAAAGAATTTAATCTCTTCAAACATAGACATCTCAAAATCTTTTCTCATCTCATCAGCAAAATATTTACATACATGATCTTGACCTCCAAAAATAATATCATCAACAAATATCTCAACAATAATAATAGTGTCATCAGTATCACCTTTCATGTACAAATTGTTGTTCTCACTAGTTCTAACAAATCCAATACTTAACAAGCAAGTATGCAGCCTTTTATACTAGGCTTGATGCTTGCTTCAAACCATATAAAGATTTATGTAATCTACATACCATGTTTTTGTTTTCTAGATCAATGAATCCTTCAAGTTGTTCTATGTAGATCTCTTCTTCAAGTATTCCATTCAAAAATGTTGACTTCACATCCATTTGATAAACTTTAAATTTCTTGTGTGTAGCATATGCAAGTAGCATTCTAACTCCCAATCTAGCAATAGGTGCAAATGTCTCACCATAGTCAATGCCTTGTTCCTATGCATATCCCTTGCATACCAATCTAGCTTTATTTCTTCTCACCTCACCATTTTCATTCAATTTATTCCTGAATATCCACTTAGTACCGATAACATTTTTATCTTTAGGTTAGGGTACTAAGGACCAGGTTTTTTTCTTCTCTATTTGTTCTATTTCCTCTTTCATTGCATTAACCCATTCTTCATTCTCTAATGCAACTTTCACATTTTTTGGTTCAAATTCACAAACTAGACATGTACCTTGTCTTTCTTTGCTTCTTGTCTGCATGCTATCTTGTCTGTCTCCAATAATTTGTGTCTTAGGATGATGTCTTTTGACAAAACTAGCCAGTACTTGGTTTCTTCTTTCTTATTCATCTTTTTTTAGGTACATGTGCTTGCTCAGTATCTCCATCTTGTTCATCGGTTTCCCTTTCATGTTCCTCAAGGTTATTTTCTTCCTGACCAGTTTTCACAGGTTGCGAGTTTGGTAGATAATCAGGATGTTCAATGTAAGTGAATCTACTATAGTCTTATGGTTCTTTTCTACTTTCTTCTAAGTTCTTTTCATCAAACTCATCAACACGGACATTAGTACTTTCAATTATCTTATTTATAACCTTATTCAGACATTTATATTCTTTACTCTTAGTAGAATATCCTAAGAATATTCCTTCATCACCTTTAGAATCAAATTTTCCATTTCTCTCATCTTTTAGAATAAAACATTTTCTTCCAAAAATCTTGAAATAACTTACAGTAAGTTTGTGTCCAAACCACAGCTCATAGGGTGTTCAGTTGGTGTCCTTTTTTAGTTGTACTTGGTTAAGCACATATACAACTATACTGACAATTTCCCTCTAGTATGTCTGAGAAATATTCTTTTGCAACACTAGTGTTCTTGCACAGTCAATTATTGACCTTTTCCTTCTTTCAGGAATCCCATTCTACTTAGTTGTTCTCAATGTAGAGACATGTCTTTTGATACCATGCTCATTATAGAAATTAGTGAATTCATTAGAGATAAATTCACCTCTATCAGATCTTAAGCATTTTAATTCTTTTCCAATCTCTTTTTCTACCTTTTACTTATACCACTTAAACATCTTAAATGCTTTAGATGTTTCTTTTAAGAACATAACTATCATCAATTTAGTATAGTCATCCAAAAAAAGAATAGAGTATCTGTCACCATAATAACTCTGAGTTCTCATAGGACCACATAGGTTGGTATGAACCAACTCAAGTATCTTCTTTGTTGAGTAATCTTTTCTTTTAAAACTTGACTTAGTCATCTTACCTTTCTGACATTCATGACACATAGCATGATCCAGTTTTGACAAGTTAGGCAACTCTCTAACTCTTTTCCTCTTACTAATCTTGATCATGTTATCAAAGTTCACATGGCATAACCTCTTATGCCACAACCATGCATCTTCATCCTTCATTAATAAACAAGAAGACTGATCAATATCAAGATAAAATAGATTACCTCTGGATTGTGTACCAGTCCTGACAAGTCTTCCTCCGTCATCATAGATTTTTACCTTTCTACTCTCAAAAGAAAGTTGGTGGCTTGAATTATTTAGTTGTACCACAGTTAACAAATTATAGTTCAATCCATCTACCCAGTATGCATTTTCACATTTTATTCTATCATTAATCATCAATGAACCTTTACCTCTTACCATATAGGGTGCATCATTTCCCATCCTAACAGATCCTCCATCATATTCATCAAGTAGATCAATTTTATCTACATCACCAATCATATGATGTGTACAGCCACTGTCTATGATCCATGTATCATTTCTACTTACTTTAGAGATTAGTTTTATTTCTTTATGTTTCTCTTCTTCTTCTGAGTCATCTTTCATAGCAACAAATACTACTTCTATATCATCATTAGTATCAAATTCAAATTCAATATCTTTGGCTATGTAACATACCTTTTTCCCTTTATCATAGCTATCTCAGTTATCTCTGTTGTTGTGTCAGTAGCCCCTGTTGACTCTTCTCCCATAGCTTTCTTCGGATCACTCTTTGGATCTATCATCATCTTTCTTATTTAGACATCTAGTAGTGATGTGGTCAACTTCTTTACAATTAAATCATGCCAAAGGTAGCTTATCTCTATACCTTCCTTTACCTTTGGGTAATCTTTTGGCCATAAGAGCTTCAAGCTCATCAAGTTCTTCATCGGTACCAACATCACTATCATTATTCTTATTATTCCTGCTACTAGATTTACCAATCTTCAAAGAAGACATAAAAGTGGATTCAACAGATGGTACAACACTATTGTCAAAGTTATTCAATTCAAAGGTTGTAAGCTTACTGATCAGTGTGTCAAGAGTAAGGTTGGATGTAGCCCTTATTTCATGAATTGTAGAGATCCTAATTGTATAAATTGGCAGTAAAGTTCTAAGAATCTTTCTTATCACTATTTCATCATCAATAATTCCATCTGATGCTCTAATAGCATGCATTACTTCTTTTAGTCTATTTGAGTATTGCACAATGTTCTCACCTTCTTTCATCTTCATATCATCAAATCGACCTCTTAGGCTTTCTGCTCTGGATCTTTTAACATTCAAATCTCCACTATATATTAGAGTCAATTTATCCCACATGGCTTTGGCAGTTGTGCATCCCTTAATGTCTTCAAATTCAGCATCGGTATAGGTAGCAACAAGTTCCATCATAGTAATATTGTGTTCATGTCTATCTTTCAGTTGATCAAGGGTCAGGGGACATGGTGTCAGTTCAATGTAGCCATTTTGTATCAGTTCTATTGTAGAATTCCCGATTCCAGATATGTGCAACTTCATCTAGCTTTTCCATACTATGAAGTTCTCTTTGTTCAGCTTTGGTACTTCCCTCTTATACATCTTGAGATCTTTGTGCTGGAGTCCTTAAAAATTTGTTCTAAGCAACCACAACTCTGATTCCAATTGTTATAATAACTAAGAGGGGGGTGAATTAGTTATCCAGTGTCCCAAAACAAAATGTATAATCCAAAACAAATTCTTCAACTTATGCTACTTGGTAAACATAAAATAATTTGACTATCTCTACTTTTACCAATTATTAGTCTAAAACTTATAGTAGTTACCGATCAAATCTAACATGTAATATGCAAAATATGATAGCAAAAAAATATCACAATCAACACATAACACAAGAGATTTAATGTGGAAACCTTGTGAAGGGGAAAACCACCTGGGACTGGCAACCCAAAAATGTTCAATCTTTTGAAGTGAGGTCGGTGAGGACCCAACCCTATTAAAGGTTACAAACACACTATTAGGTGTGACCTTGTTAGAGGATTTTAGACCAGAAGTTATCATCCAACCAGTAGTCACTCTAGGGTTGACAGGATAACAATGTTCACTCTATGAATGAAACATAAAAAGACTTTCTTAGTCCACTCGGTTAAGAGATTTGACTGTGTACAATAGTTAAATATGTAACAATAGATGATCTTCCTTGATACAAATTCAATTGTAGTTTATAGATCAATATTCAGCTCATACAAATCTTTTTGATCAATATATCACTCCAAATTCAACTCTATATCAACTTACTGTTCACCGATAATTACTCTTTCTAGCTCTGTAATTGTTTTGCAATTCAGTTCTCACTAACTAGTATGATCAGAATGCATGAAAACTTTTTCATGCAATAAGTCTACAGTATCTTCTTCTTCCAGCATTGCTTCGACAATAAAACCAATGTCTCTTATATAGATGAGTAAATCATTTTTCTTTTTGTCCGTCAGATTTTTCCACTTAATCTCATTCATTGATTTTTCCACTTTAACCTTCTTCAGCTGATGTGTCAGTAACACGCTTCAATATACTCCATTAGATCTTCCTTGAATTCTGTTAGCCATTGATCTTCACAACAAACCTTATCTGTTACCTCAATTTCATACACTTTCCAGCTCATCAATTTATCGGCTAAACTAGTCATTTAATTCCTTTCTATTCTATTTGGTTAATAAAGAAATGCGTCAGTGAACACAAGCTCAGTTAACACTACGCTTGGCATACACTTCACTCCATTGGTGTATATTGGAATGCTTCATTTATTGACAACACTTCTTTGTGTCTTTCATCTCTATTCTTCATCATAGATGAGTGCAACATAATAAAGTCGATATCATCAAGTCATAGAATCATCAAAAAGTTACTCAATGTATTCCATATCCTCATCTGACATACACATCTTCCTCATGTAGATATTTCTATTCTTCATCTCTTTCACCTTTCTTCAGATGTTTCAGTATAGCAACTTACAAGATAAGTACTATCAAGCTAGTTGACATCAATGACAACATAATACTGATTTAATCATCTTGCATATCTAATCACCAACTCCTCAGTGATCTTTAATCATAGATTTTTCATTCAAGTTCTAAATTAGTTGTAGTTCATCAACATAGTATTCATTTGGTAGGACATTTTGGTGTTGATAAAATGTTAAATTTTCTTAAGGAGAAATACTTTTGGCCATGGTTATATAAAGATGTTGAGAAAGTTGTGAAAAGTTGTGGAATTTGTCAAGCTACAAAAGGAGTAAGTCAAAATACTGGATTGTATACACCAATTTTTATTCCTGAGAAATCTTGGATTGACATCAGTATGAATTTTGTTCTTGGCTTACTGAAGACAGTAAGAGGTAATGATTCTATATTTGTTGTTGTGGATAGATTTTTAAAAATGGAACATTTTGTACCTTTTAGAAAGAGATCAAATGCAGTACATATAGTAGATCTTTTCTTTAAGGAAATTGTTAGATTGCATGGATTACCGAGGAGTATTATCTCTGACCGAGACAATAAATATTTTGGATACTTTTGGAAGACCCTTTGGAGAAATTTTTGCAATGGGTTGAAATATTGTTCTACATTTCACCCATAGACCAAGGGACAGAAAAAAGTTATAAATAGAAGTCTGCGAAATCTTTTGAGATGTTTAGTTGGAGACACACCAAGTAATTAGGATTATGTGTTGGCACAAGCAGAGTTTTCATACAATAATTCAATGAATAAGAGTACTAGAAAAACACCTTTTGATATTGTAAATGACATACAATCGAGAGGTATATTAGATTTGAGGGATATTGCTATTGAAAGAAAGAGATGTGCTAAAGTAGTAAAGTTTTCTGAGTACATGAAGAAATTGCATGAAGATGTGAAATATAAGTTGGAGAAAAGTAATCAGAAATACAAAGATAGAGCTGATAGATCAAGAAGACATAAGACTTTTGCAATTGGTGATGAAGTAGTGGCTCATTTGAAGAGAGAAAAATTTCCTATTGGAACATATGGGAAGTTGAAAATGAAGAAGTTTGGCCCTTGCAAGATTTTGAGAAAATTTGACAGTGGAAATGCATTTGAGATTGAGTTACTTGATGACATGGATATATCACCTATATTCAACATTGTTGATTTGTATGAGTATGATGAGTCAGATGAAGAAATGATAGTACCAGTGGATTATCCTAAGAAACATATGGAAGAAGTTGAGCATATTTTGGAACAAAGAATTGGTAGAAGTACAAGAGGAAAATAGTATATGGAATATCTAGTAAAGTGGAAGAATAGACTAATTGAAGATAGTGCATGGATTTCACAGTCTGAGTTGGATATAGCTTTGGATCATACCTATTTCATGAATTGGAGAATCATTTTAAAATTACCCCAGGTGTCTGATGTAGGACCATCTCAGGTCCTTTTAAATCCTATGTAACCAAAAATATGTTTTAAGTTTTTTGTGTTTCTAGGTTCCTTCTTTAATTGTGTCGGTTCGGTGTTTCTCAGTTTCCTTTTTTCACCGGTGTTGGTCAATTATCTCTCTGGCACTCAATGAATTTCCCTAGCATTTAGTGATGCTTGTCTAGTACTCAGTTTCCTTGCTTATCGAGTTGTTTGTTTTAGATTTTTTTTGAGGCCGACTCTTGCATTTATATTTGGTCATAGATTTAATGATGTTTTATATGATTAGGAAGGATGTGGACCTAGATCTGGTCATTCCTTCCATTGATGGTGGATCTGAAGGCCAACTTGATTCAGTAGTCTCTTGTATAAATGTAGTTGTTTGGTTAGAGTTTAAGGAGTCAATTTTTGGATAGAAGATAGAAGATAGAAGATTAGAGATTTTTGGTAGATCCTAGCATGTTGGAATAATTCTGTACTTGATTGTAATATCTGGCCTAAATCGGGAAGGCCTTACAACCTAACATGTATGAATCAAATTGAAGATAATAAATGAAATTTTTTGCATTCTCTCTATCACTTTTTGTGTTGTTGCTTCTGTGTGTGATCTCTTCATGGTGGATTTGGTTAGGTCATGCCTTTGGCCCCTCACCCCATCCTCCCTTACATCAATTCCCTACTGATGTAACTAGAAGAAAAGGTGTACCTTACTGTGCTCAACCATATGGACCTATCACTATAGAAATGTATGCATGTGGAATGTGCTAATGGTGTGACCTTATCCTTCAACTATGTGAAGGATCCCCCACAAGTTAACGTATTGAATCAAGAGTATTTATAACCCAATGAGATCTAGTGGAAGATGACGAAGGAGTATCAAAAACCTTAAGTTGACTAAGAAAATGTGTAATCCTATGTGTAATAGTTAAGGTAGATGAACTATCTGAATTACTGTCATTATTGTCACTATCAATTTCCTCAATGTCTAAAGTATGCAGAGGAGCAGAGTATAAGATAGTTTAACTTTCCTCAAAGTAAACATTCCTTTCTATGAAGATCTCATGAGTCTTATGATCCATAAGTCTCTATTCCTTAACACTTTATTCATATCCAATGAATGTACATGGCCTTGGTGGAGGTTCCTTTCATTTCTATGAAGATATGTCTGCACATGTCTCAAAAGGAGTCATTCTAAGGAATTATGAGGAGATCTATTAAGGATGAGATTGGTACAACTTATAGCTTATACCACAAGTGATGAATCAAGAGACTTGGCTTCAATCATGCAACTTTCCATTTCCTTAAGAGTTCTAATCTTCATTTCTGCAACTCTTGTTTGTTCTGGACAAAATGCAACTGGATTATGAAGATCAATACCCTCAATTTCACAAAAGTCTCTAAGTCTTAAGTTCACATAGCTTATTTCATTGTCTACATGAAGAACCTTGATGGATTTACTTGATTTCTTTTCAAGATGACTCTTTAAGGTTAGAAACTTATCAAACTCTTCATTCATGTGACCAATAAAGTAGACCCATGTGTAATGTGAAAAGTCATTCATGAAAGTGAGGACATATAGACCCTTATTGACTGATGTCACTAGAAAGGGGCTTGCTAGTACACTGTGAACCAAGTCAAGAACAAGTGATTCTCTCTGAAGCTTCTCCTTTTCAAATTTCTCTTAAATATGTATTTCTATTGAACAATTTGAACATTCACCCTTATAAAAGTTGATTATAGGTAGACCTTTGACCATATATTCTTTGAGCTAAGTTGTTGAAGATAGAAAAAATTAAGATGTCCAAACCACTCATGCCATAGTTTAATTTGTTATTGTGTGTGTGTAAAAAAGGTATGTGAAGGAGATTTAGGCACAAAGTGGGAGAAAGAATAAAACATTGTGTCAAGATTATCTTTACCCACTACAACCAATGAATCATCTTTAAGACTTCACACCATTACTAAATTGAGAAGGAATTCAAATTTATTTCAACCTTCATAGTGAGTGATTGGGTAAATTGAAAGGAGATTGGTGCTAAGGTTAGGAACATAGAGAACATCTTGGAACTCTCCATTTTCCATCTCAACTGGTCCTTTCCCTTAAAATTCCACTTGTGTATCATTCCCTACAAAGATGTGAGGTACCTTAGATAGCTCCAATAAAGAAAATTTCCCCTTTGAAGAACCCATATGATATGTGGAACCCGAGTCAAGAATCCATTCCTCTGAAGAACTTGAACTTTCCATAACTTATTTCCCTTTTCCTTTTGAAGTAGATGGAGATGAATATTTTGAAGCATTTGGAACATTGATTTTATTCTTCTTGAGTAAGCTTTCCAAATCATCAGCTATCTTAGTCTTGCAATGATGCTCATGATGATTTTATTTCTTGCAATATGCATAAAATAGTTTATCCTTCTTGTTTTTGGTTACCTTCTTGTTAAAAGAAGAATTTCCTTGTTGTGAGGAGGAAGATTGTTGTATCTCTGATTGTGATTTTGGCTTCAACTTCTCATTGTTGAAAATTTTTCCACTTTGATTTCTTTGGTTCTCATTATTAGCCACCAATGCCATAGACTTTGAAGAATTGAGAATATTGATATCCATAAACTTTGACTATTTCAACATTAACATTTCTACAAATTCATCAAATGAAGGTTTAGTCAAGGAACTTCCCATCATCATCTTTTTTACTATAACTGATGGTGATGATGATGAAGACTGACTAGGATCAAAAGATTACATGATAGTAGAAAGGTTAGATCAGTTATTAACTTGTCATTAATGTCAAGCAACTCATATTTGGTTATTATTGTGTTTCCATATCATTTGGTTTATGATATAAGTGTGAATGAGTTAAGGAGATGAAGAAGTGATATGTTATGAAGATGAACAACTTAATTGGGAAATTGATACAAATCAAAAAATGGTAAGGTTATGATGATATAATTATATTCTAGATAACGTATAATTATATCAAGTCGGTAAGAAAAATAGTTTTGGCTATTGAGAAGGAAAAGTCACTCGGTAAAGGTAAAAGATAAATGAAATTATGTTTCATTAAAGGAAGAGGAATGCAAGGCACCAAGAAGGAAAGTTTCAGACACTGAGAGATGTTCACCTAAATTTAGGATAAGTTACCAAGAAAGGAACAAGAATTAAATAAGGATTAGAGTGGCATTCAATTATTCACTATGATGAGCTAGATGATCATGATGATAAGAAAATTTAGCTATGAGATCTATGATCCAAAAAATTCTAGGTGATGATCTATGGCTTAGATCTAAATGGTTAAAATAGAAGGAACAAGTTTCAAGAAAGTTCAAGTTCCTAGGTGAAAATAAAACATGTTACCAAGATCCATATTCAAGGTATAATAAATTGGATGACTGAGATTAATCGAAGGAAAACATAATAGAGAAGATTAAGAAGAAAAACACATATATATAAAGCATGGATTTGTATGAGAAAATGGCTAGAAAATTGAAGACTTGAAGAGTTACTAATTGATGCAGTGAAGAAAGAAATGATAGATTCTAATTCAAAAAGAAGGATTTGTTGAAGTGTTGAAGCCAATGGAAAGCGAAGGATTCAACTAGAGATAGAAGAGAACACAAAGGATCTAGTTATGAAAAGATAGTTGCAAATTTACAGGTCAAATTATTTACTGTCACTTATTAGTATTTGTAATGGAGAAATATCTTAACTGAGTAGACTTAACAATCTTATTGTAAAATCCTTCAAAAAGGTAACATTCTAAAGAGTTTTTGAAGCCCTCTAATAAGACCACTCCTATTAGGGTGAAGATCCTAATAGATCTAACATAAATCCCTTCATTGGGTGACACCTAATAGTGTGTATTGTAATTCTTATCAGGATTGACTCTTAACCGAGTATAGCTGAGAAGAGTATTTTCTTAGTGGTTGATAGTTCCCATACTGGTTTTCCCCAAAGATGGGTTTCCATGTTAAATACTAGTGGTACATGTGATGAATGATTTATTTGTTTAATTTAGTTATTGTTAAAGTTTATTTACCATTGTCGGTAAATAGTGAATTGTGTTTAACTGAGTTAATTAGAGAAATTTTTTTGAAGGTATAGAGAATCAAGGATTACTAATTCACCCCCCTCTTTGTAATCCAACAATTGGTATCAGAGATAAGTACTCTAAAGAGATAGGTTTGAAAGACTTGACTAAAAGATACGAATATGTATAGGAGATAAGTACCTAAGTTGAACAAGGAAACTTTCTCTACATGGAAAAACATGATGAGATTGTATCTATCTCGGATTGGAGAATCTACACTAAATCTTTTGGATAATTACTATTTTTCACCACCTCCTAGACCCATGACAATTATTTCAATGAGAGAAACGAAGGAACACAACTTGGTAATGATTGAAATTTCTTCTTCTTTGACTGATGTCGAATTCAATGATGCTAAGGACTATACTAATTCAAAAGAGATCAAGGATAGGCTTGCAATTATTTATAGAGGAGATCAACATGTACAAAAGGCTAAGGTTGAGATTCTCAAAGGAAAATATGATGAGATGAGGATGAAGGATGAAGAGAATATTATCTAATATAGTTTCAAATTTGAGGAAGTTGTAAGTTCCATCAGAGGTGCTGGTGGAACATTGACCAATGAAGAAGTGATAATTAAAATTTTGAGAAATATTTCTTCTAAATATGCTTTTAGAATATATGTTATTCAGAAAATGAGATCTGTACCAAATAATATTTTTACTCTTGAAGCTTTAATTGTTAAGTTGGCTGCATTTGAGCTAAGTAATTATGATAATAGTCTACCGACCATTGAAACTGTATTCAAGCCATCCTAAGCATTGAAACATCAAGAAAAAATAAAGAGATTCATAATAGTTCATGCGAAAGAGAATATAACAGTATTCTAAATGAAGAGAAAGAACCAGAAGAGTCAGGAGAATGGTTGGCTAAGAGACTACTGAGAGGTAAAGGAAACTATAAAACAAAATTATCCTTGAAATATTTTAATTGCAATAAGATTAGCCACAATGCATCTATATTTCCTAAAAATGACAAGAATGACAAAAGTAATAAAAAGGAGAATATATACAAAAGGTTTAGAGACTACAAGGACAAAGGAAAGAAGTCTTTCTACCTATTTGAGGAAGGTGTAACCCATGATGAATCAAATGATACTAAGAAATGATATCAAGTTGTCTATGTTCTTGTGAAGAATGATTTACAAGAAGAAAAGTGTGAAGATGAAAAATATCTTATTTCTCGTGTAAGTAAAGATGACCAATGGATAATATATAGTAGATGTTTACATCATATGACTAGTAATATTAATAAATTTAAGAGCCTAGAAAAGTATGATGGAGGATTTATTAGATTTGACAATGATGCTCCACGTATTATTAAAGGTAAAGGACCAATTTTATTGAATGAAAAGATGAGATGTGATGATGCATACTAGATCAAAGGATTGAACTATAATTTGTTCAATGTTTCACAACTAAAAAACAATGGCCACTGATTATAATTTAAAATCTCTATGATACTAATGGAGATCTGATTGGAACTAGTGAATAATCTAAAGGTAATTTATTTTATCTCGATACTATTGCAAAGAGATTCTTATTTGTTAAATTTGAATATGTATGGCTATGACATAAAAGACCATGTCAAGTAAATTTTGATAACATGATTAAAGTGAGCAAAAGGAATAGAGTCAAAGGTTTACCAAAATTAAGAAAACCTGATAAAGTGTTGTGTAAGGATTGTCAGATTGTTAAGATAAGAAAATCAAGTTTCATAAGAAAGTCTTAGTCATCTAATGGTATTTTTGAATTAGTTCATATTGACCTTTATGGTCCTATAAGAATTAAAATCTATTATGGAGATCAATATTTCATTTATTTTGTTGATGATTATTCAAGAATGATGTTGGTTATATTTTTAAAAGAGAGGTCTAATGCATTCCAAATGTTCAAGTGGTATAAAGCTAGAGCTGAAAAGGAAATAGGTAAATAATTGAAATGTTAAAGATTAAATAGAGGAGGTGAATTTATCTCTGATGAATTTACTATCTTCTACAATGAAAATGGAATCAAAAGAAAAGTATCTACACCAAGGAATCCACAACAAATGGTATAGATGAGAGAAGGAATAGATGTACAGTTGATTATGCTATAAAACTCTTGATTGAAATAGGGGTTGCACAAACATTCTGGAGAGAATCCATTAGTACTTTTGTCTACACACTCAACCAAGTACAATTAAAGAAAGGAACCAACAAGACCCCTTATGAACTATGGTATGAGTATACACCGAATGTAAGTTACTTTAAAATTTTTGAAGTAGGTGTTACATATTGAAAGATGCTAGAAATGGAAATTTTGACTCAAAAGGTGATTAAGGCATAGTCCTAGGTTATTCATCAAAGACCAAACCATATAAATGTCTGAATAAGTGTAATAACAAAATTGTAGAAAGTGTAAATGTGAGGATTGATGAATTTGTAGGGAGAAACAAAGAAGATATAAAAAAGAAACCTGAGGATTATCAAATATTTGTCTATGTATAGGAAGGTAATTTTGTTTACGCAACTGAGTTGCAATAGGAAGAAACTGATGAGCAAGATGAGCCTCCACCGAGAGATGCAAATGCCGATGAATAGTCTACCGAGCCTATATTACAAAAATATGTGAGGAGACATCACTCATCGAGAAATATTATTGGAGAAAAAAATGCAGGAGTCATGACAAGAAGTAAGTTGAAGGATAACACATGTTTTATTTATGAGTTTGAGCCAAGATTAGTTAAGGATGTACTTGGAAATGAAGATTGGGTTAATGCAATGAAAGAAGAAATTGATCAAATTGAAAAGAACACCACTTGGTCACTAGTATAGAGACCTAAGGATAAGAATGTGAGTGGAACATAGTGGATTTTTAGGAATAAAATCAATGAGAAAGGATATGTGATCAGAAAAAAAAGTAAGATTAATTTGCAAAGGGTATGCACAAGAAGAATTTATTGACTATGGTAAGAATTTTTCCCTTGTTGCTAGATTAGAATGTGTAGGTATATTACTTGCATATTCTTCCTATAAAGGATTTAAAGTTTATTCGATGGATGTTAAGTATTCATTTTTAAATGGAATTCTTGAAGAAGAGGTTTACATTGAACAACCTGATGGATTTGTTGAAGATGCTGAAAAGATCTATGGTATGAAAAATAAACAAGGCTTTATATGGTATAAAAGATTATACTATTATTTAATCAAGATTGGATTTCAAAGGACAAGTGATAAGACCAATTTGTATTTGAAATGTCATAGTACTGATAATATTTTGATTGTTGAGATTTTTGTTGATGACATTATATTTGGAGGAAATCAAACAATGTCTAAATCATTTTCCAAAGAAATGAGAAAGGAATTTGAGATGTCTATAATAGGAGACTTTAAATTCTTTATTGGAGGACTTCAGATTTAGCAAGTTAAATATGTGATCTACATAGCACAATCCAAGTATATCAAGGAGATCCTAAAGACATTCAATATGGAATAATTAAAACCAGTTGGAACACCAATGGCTACTAGTTGTAAATTGTCAAAGGAAGATGAGAAAAAATGAAGTGAATGAAACACTTTACCGATCCATTATTGGTAAACTATAGTATGTTGTACATTGTAGGCCTAATAATGTCCATCCAATTGGTATTATGGCAAGGTTTTATGGTAATCCAAACGAGATAGACATGCCTATAGTGAAAAGAATATTTAGATATTTGGAAGGGACTCAAGATTTCGGTCTTCTATACACAAAAGGAGGAAATTTTGATATTAAGGTGTATGTTGATGCTAACTAGGATGGAAACAATGATGACAAAAAGAGAACAAGTGGTAGAGTTTTCTTTTTAGAAGAAATATTAGTGACAAGGTTGAGCAAGAAATAAATTTGTATTTCATAATCTATTGTCGAAGTTGAGTATGTTACTACAGCCATGAATTGTTCAAATATAGTATGGATCAAACAATTACTTGAAGATATGAAAGAAGATATCACTGATCTAGTTACTATTGTTTTTTATAATACTTGTGCTACAAACATATATATGAATCATGTTATTCATTCAAAGATAAAAGACATTTCTATCAAGTATCATTGCTTGAGAGAGAAAGTACAAGATAAGAATGTGATATTGGAGTATATGAATTATAAGGAATAGATAGTTGATATATTTACCAAACCACTACCAAATGATGCTTTGGCATATCTCCTAGGTAAGTTAGGGTTTCTTCCCCTATCAAATATTTACTAAGCCAATATACATAATGCATCAATTCAAGTATTCATTAGAATATCTATTTTGTGACTTGATGCTTGTGTTCACTCTTTAGGTGAAGCTTGAAGTTGTAAAAAGATGTTTATGACTGAAATGATAAATCTATACTTAAAGTATGAGTTAATGCTTTAGAAATGTTTTTAGGAGTATGTGTTTTTGGCATTGTTGTCAAAGAGGGACAATATTGTTGATGCACTGAGAATAAATCAATGATGATTGTAGAGAGAGAATATTAGTAATGCACTGATGTTGCACAGGGAGAATATCAAAAAAAGAATTTGTCAAAGATAATATAGTAAAGAAGAAGATTTTCATTGATAAAAGAATAGTAAAGAGGAACATTGAAACAGGGAGAAAATGAACAGAGAATTAAAGCTCAGAGGGAGTACATGAATGGTAGTGAAGTGTTACTATAATCAATTGAACACTAAATATTATTAGTATTTTCATTATTGCCAAAGAGGAAGATTGTTACTATAACTGATGGTGATGATGATGACGAATGACCAAGATCAAAAGAATACAAGATAGTAAAAAGGTTAGATCAGTTATTATCTTGTCATTGATGTCAAGAAATTGATATCTAGTTTATATTGTGTTTCAATATCATTCATTTTATGATATAAGTGCGTGTGAGTTAAGGAGATGAAGAAGTGAGATGTTATGAAGATGAATAACTTAATTGGGCAACTATTACAAGTCAAAAAATGGTAAGGTAATGGTGATATAATCTTTTTCTACCTAACATATAATTATGTCAAGTCAATAAAGTATGTTAATGAACATTTTTCAAGTCGCTAAGAAAAATATTTTTTTTCTACTGAGCAGGAAAAGTCACTCAGTAAAGGTAAAATATAAAAGGAAGTATGTTTTAGTAAAGGAACAGGAACACACAACACTGAGAAAGATAGTTTTAGACACCAAGAGAAGTTAACCAAAATTTAGGATAAGCCACTGAGCAAGGAACAATAATTAAATAAGGATTAGAATGACATTTAATGATTATCTATAATGAGTTGGATGATCATGATGATAAGAAAAATTAGTTATGAGATCTATGATTGGGAAAATTTGAGGTGATGATCTATAGCTTAGATCTAGATGGTTAAAATAGAACGAACAAGTTTCAAGAAAGTTCAAGTTCCTAGGTGAAAAGAAAATGTGTTATAGAGATCTAGATTCAAGATATATGAATTGGAGGGCTAAGGTTAATCAAAGGAAAATGTAATAGAGAAGATTAAGAAGAAAATCATATCTATATAAAAGATAGATTCGAATGAGAAAGTGTTTGGAAAATTAAAGAGTTGAAGAGTCATGGATTGATGTAGTGAAAAAGGAAAAGATAGATTCTGAGTTAGAAAGTAGGATCTAATGAAGTGTTGAAGCCAATGGAAAGTGAAGGATTGAACTAAATATAGAAGAGTGCACAAAGGATTTGGCTATGCAAAGATAGTTGCAAGTTTATAGGTCAAATTATTTACTTTTTCTTATTAGAATTTGTAACAGAGAAATCTCTTAACCGAGTAGACTTAATAGTCTTATTGTAAAATCCTTGAAAAAGGTAACATTCTAAAGAGTTTTTGGAGCCCTCTAACAAGGAAACTCCTAAAAGGGTGAAGATCCTAATATATCTGAGGTAAATCCCTTGATTGGGTCACACGTAATAGTTTATATTGTAATTCTTAACACGATCAACTCATAACCAAGTATACTTGAGAAGAATATTTTCTTAGTGGGTGACAATTCCCATAGTCATTTTTTCCAAAGCTAGTTTTCCATGTTAGATACTGGTGTTACATGTGATGAGTGATTAATGTGTTTTATTTAATGATTGTTAAAGTTTATTTATTGTTGTCAGTAAATAGTGAATTATGTTTAACCGAGTTAATTAGAGAATTTTTTAAGGTACAAAGGATCCATGATTACTGATTCACCCCCCTCTCCATAATCAAACAAAATTTTGAGTATTTCAACTTGATACAAAAGTTTCATATTCTAAAGGTAGTCTCTTCAAGATGTGATGATGCATCCTATCATACTTCATGGGATTACCATGATCCTTAAGTAGTGTTCTTAACTCATTGGTGTCATTGACATAGTCTTTTATTGTGTCAAAATTCCTAGGATTCGAGAGAAGTAGATCATCCTCAATTGTGAATCCCTTTTCCTCATCCATATTAACATACAAATCTTCATTTTTTTCCCAAGAACCCTTGGAATCCTTAAAGCTTGAAATGCATAAGAAGACATCTTCATGAAAATAACTCCTGATAATTCCTAAAACCATATTGTCTTTGATTTTTCAGTTATTTTTTGCATTATCATCCACTTTACAACCATCAAGTTCTTTATTTGTGCCATTTACATAAATATTTAAAACCTTTTCCATTAGTTTACTCCATACTTTATCTTTCCATGTAGCATAGTTATGTGAGTTCAACAATGGACATCTAGGTGAACCCATGGTGTAAAAAAAGAAAGAGAACAAGAGATGGAGAGACACAAGAACACAAAACACCCCCCGAAAATGATGCTTTTGGCACTTTATATGTAGTGTGTGTACAATTGTAACTTGTCAAAATAGGCCTAAGTGGACTTCTAATTTTGATGTTCACAACCACCTCAATGAGGCCAAATCAGACTCAAATCAATACTACGTAGAATCAAATCAAGATCAAAGCATTACAATGATCATACAAGGTCAAAAAGTATGTAGATATGAAAGTGATATTTTTGCCCAAATAAAGCTATAATTTGATAGAAAATATAGAAATTACTTGAAAACTATACACTTTCAAAAAAATGGCACCTAAAAATGTGTCCATATGTGCCTAAACAGAGCCTCTAAAGTTGCAAAAATAGAAACTAGAAATGTAAAGTCACCCAAATCTACAATTTATATCAAATCCATGCACCAAAACAAGAAAATAAAAGCACCACAGAGAAGTTCAAGACATGTTAGCCAAAATAAAATAAAATGTCACTCAATTTAGAGCCCAGATGACCGAGTTATGGCCTCTCAAAGTTAGACTAAAAATTCAAAATTGCAAATGGTGAATACCTAATTTTAAAACATTTTTTATGTCAGCAAAACACTATCTTAAGTTTGACGGTCAAATGGTCGTCACAGAAGTGCAAAAGAACTCAAAAATAATGGTCAAAAGGATGTCATGGAATTGATTTGAATAAATTTTTGAACATTTTATATCAAACAAAGGAAAAAAATGGGAGAGCACTCAAGCAGGAAAAACATTTGAAATTCTTGCAATTCACTAGTAGGTCCTGGTAGACTGTGTGGAGATTCTATGGTTGGGAAAGCACTGGAGTTGGGTACAATTGTCAAGAGGAATCTTGTGGCTCCTTTGTCATTTCCTATTAAGTCAAGTGGGGATGGGTATGGCCTGAATGTGTCTCAAGTTCCTTCGGGTGGTACTAGGACCCCCAGTATCATCCCTCTCTTCTGATTCGTAATCTAATTTTGGAAAAGTGTCCTTCAAGAGTTTCAAAGGATAATCCTAAAAAATATTTTCATGGTGTATCGATTAAAGGACTTCTATCTGGGAGTGAGGTTTCTATAGGTGAATTATTTTCTCATCCACTTGTGGAGAAGATAGAGGATAAGATTCTTTATGGGGCAGGCTTGAATGGTGTGATCATAAGCGATAAGGAAGGTGGTTCATCTAATTATTTAAAGTGGTCTAATCTTGTGGGGAAGAAGCCATCTAGTATTTCTTCTTGTCTTGATGTTGAGCAGATTTTGGATTTCCATAATAGTGATTTCTCTATCTTTCTTCCTGAACCTCTAGTGGATTTATTGGTCTCCACCATGGACCTTACACTGGTGGGGAAATTTTTCAGTTCCCGCCCAAACATTGAAGTTGTGCCTTCATTTGTACAAAAAAATTAGGTTCTTAAAGTTCAAGTTGTCATAACTTTTTTTTCCAAAGGCTATCTATAACTAGTACATTTGAGGCCAAATTTCGATGACCATTTGTCAGATTTTCAATGGTAATTTGTCAAAACTTTGACACATCTAGCCATCAACATTTTTGCATTGGAAATGGTGATGGAAGTGATAACCATTGGTTGAAAAATACTTCTTACGATAAATAAAATTTTTACTATGGGACCGATATGTCAAAAAATACTTCTTATGATGTTTCATCAGTTGGAAAGACAACGAATATTTAGTAGATGTCTAACAGGAGTACCTATCAAAGGTATAGCAGTCCCATCACACCAATCTATTAGATTGGGGTTCCATCTAATAGTTACCTATCGAATATCCAGTGATAGGTAATCGAGTACCGACATGAGCAACCGTTAGATGAATAGCTCTTCTGTAGGAAAAGGATTAATACCTATCAAAAAAGTGAGAGACTAGCATAGTAAAAATAACAAAGCTCAAAAGACCATCATAGTTAGTCTCCGCATTTGGTCCATATACTAACAAAACATTTTACATTTTGATAGATCATCAAATGAGAGGATTTGAAAGAATTTAATATAATATTTTCATAATAACATATATTATTTAAGTTGACATTGCACGAATTTATCAACTCCACGCACTTGTATACTAGGAGCACAGCCATAAAGAAGCATGTCCTCCCATGGCCTACATTACTCAAGCCATGGGAGGAGATGCTTCTTTATGGATGTGCTCAATGTATATAAGTGCATGAAATAGATAAATTTTTTCACCATCAAACTAAAATAATATACATTATACATGAAAATATCATCCTTTAAATTCTTTCAAATCACCACATTTGATGAGCTAACGAAATGTAAAATGTTTTGTCAATATATGGACCAAGGATGGAGACCAACTATGATGGTCTCTTGAGCTTTGCTATCTTTAGTCCTAGCTACTAGGTAAGGGCTGGAAGACTTATACATGTCAATCATTGAGAATAATCACCACCTTGCCTTTATGTAGACTGCATAGTATCCAATATAAGAGAAGGTAGAAAATATGAATGGATAAAAGAAATGAAAGATACAATAAAATTATCTTGTTATTTACTTCTCATAATTGATCCTAGTCTTGCAAAAGTAATTTTATATGATCACTAACACATTTTGTGCATGGATGAGAAACAATATCCAAAGTTTCTAGATTTTGAGAAGAGGTATGAGTGAAGGCCAAAAAAGGGATATTCATGAAGGTTAATAGATGTAGTGCTGAATCATCATCTCTGCACTGGTACTCAATCTGGAAACCCTCTCTAGCAAATCTCCACATCCAGCAAATCTCCACAAAAATCCCTTCTGGCCTCCACTGCATATATGTCTTCTTAGTATCTAAAAAATCTCCATCATTGATTCCCATCATTTTTCACCATCTCCATGGACTGAGACCTTAAATTATTGAGCTTCTCTTTGTTTTGATAATAGTTTAATACTCTCTACTTAACAGGGCCAACCATGTGAAGGTGGAAGATCATTTGGCCCCTCCTAGGAGCCTCTTATGACCCTTTATGACATTTTAAGACCTCTAAGATGTGTATTATTAGGGGTCCTAAAGGGTCATAAAGGGTCATAAGGGGTACTGGGACACAATAGCTGAGAAACATAAATGTAGGCATCACAGTCACAAGTTTTTGGAGACAACATAATTGAGTGGTATACCCAGATGATGTAAAGAAACCACTGCTCCTTTGGAACCAGAGGAGTAGTAGTTGCTTTGCATCATCTAGGCATACAACTCAATTATGCTATCTCCAAATAATTGTGACCATGATGCCTACATTTATGTTTCTTAGTCATTGTGATATCTACATTTATGTTTCTTATTTGTCATACGTGTTTATGTGCATGTTTCTTAGTTGTCTTAGCTTCATAACAATGAAGTAGATGACATATGAGAAATTAGCTTCCCAAGAAAAATCCCATTAATGAACTATGCGTACCCCAATTCCTATGGCCTTTGTGCATACCCAAAGTATAAATTTGAAACACAAGGGTAAGGCTTAAAGATTTTTCTAGTGATGAAAAATTAACTTCTTTAAGGGTTGCCCTTGTTGTTTCAAATATATCCTTCAAGTACATGCAAAGGGCATAGGAATTGGGGGTACACACAATTCATTTATGAGATTTTTCTTGGAAGCTAATTGCTTAGCTCTCATATACTTCATTTATTATCAAGCTAATTGTCGAAGGATCCAAGCCTAGGCTAGAAAGATGTCTTCCCATTCTATTTAAGCCATATTTCTTGTTCTTGTCAAACTTCCTTGGTATGGTAGGCGTGCTCTCTATAGTACTCTTTTTGAATTTGTGTTCGATGATAAGCATCTTCTTCTTCTTCCTAATTGCAGCCAGAACTTCCTTTTCATCAGGATTCAACTCCACTTCCCCCATCTCATCATCGTCATCACCCTCAGCTACCATCCTAAGCCCTTCTTCCCTCTCTAGTTCTTCAAGCCTCTACAATATATCTGGATCAATAAAGTCTACAACATTGTGTCCATCCATGATCTTAGGAATATCATCTTCTTTCCACTCTTCATTTACCAAAATATATCATGTCTTCAAGCATGTAGTCTCTAGTGCTTTCCAATCAATCTTAGTACAAACTAAAATAAGAGGCTTATTGGAAAAGAAAGGTGTTATGCCATGAAATAAAGTTGTATGCTGTGTAATACTATAACCACAGGACCCTAAAACATCAAGGAAAAATAAAACAACCACCTTCAAATGAGCCAAGGTAATAATATTGAGCATCTCTATGGTGTTCTTGTCCTCCAGGGGGTGGTCCAAAATACCAAGGGTATCAATAGGCTAAATAGCTTGAGACTGTCAAGGAGGCCTAATGGCTCTGCCTTGTAGCTCACAACATAAAGGATATTGCTCAAAGAAAAGTACATGTCCATATTGTAGAAATGGAAAAGAAACAAGAAAAAAGAGAAAAATAAATAAAAAAGAAAATATTTCAATTAAATAATCACCAACAATGATACACATAATACCTTTGTATGCAACCCATATTTAACATTTCAAATGCAGGAATGAAAGAAAACATGGAACTAAGCCCATAGTTCATAGGCCCATAGAGGGACATTTATCATAGTCATAGAAATATGATTATTTTTAAATGGAATACACCAAGGAGTACAATAAAAAATATTGACCGTTTACAATCATGAACAGTGAATAATCAAATAGCTCATTTTTTTATCAGCATGTGTAGTCTCTGTGTATATGAAAAATGAATGAAATATCAAGCTGAAATAAAATAGTGAACAAAAATTCAAATTCAAGGCCTAATTTATTAAGAGAAACAAACATTAGGATGAAAGAAAAATCATTAAGACTATAGCAAAATCATTAGGACTATAGAAAAATCATTAAGACTAGAAAATCAAGTTCTAGAAAAATCATTACGACTAAAAAATCATTTAGACTAGAAAATCAAGTTCTAGAAATGGATGGTTCTGATGCTTTACCATTACAATAATTGAGCATTCATCATTTGGTACTTCTTGGTGTATTCCATTTAAGTTTTTTAGTTGCCATGTTTATGTGCACGTTCTTTATGTGTTTGGCTTTTCTCCCTCGCAAGGGATACGTTGATAGGTAATTGATTTGAAAGCATAATGATTTGATAGTCTTTTTTCAGGATAGGCGTAATCATCCCACCAGTCTTAATTAGAAACATTTGTGATATATGTCAAGTACTTATAATCAGTATGCCCAACAAACAAAGTCTTAGTAGTAAAAGCATGTCCTTTGGTTTACTAGTTTACTTATAATCAATATGTCCTTTAGTTTACTAGTTTAGTCTAGTTTAAGGATGGTTTGTTTCATGTTTGAATGTACCATTGAATGAAGCTTGGCTATATTAAGTACAATCTTAAGACTCCTGACTTTGAATGTTCATCAAAGCTTAGGCAAATCTGAATGTTCATCACCTATGCATATAAGTGTTGATCATAGAAGGTATATGCATAGGTGAAAAACATGCATATTTGACCAAGCAATACTGGAAGCTAGACCCAACAACAAATACATTTGTGGTGATTTTCACGATAGTACATATGTTGCTGGGTAAGCTCCCAATAGTGCTCATGAAAATATGCATGTTCATCATGTGTGCATATGAAGTGGCTCTAATGGCAGATACAATCACTAAATTCTACATACTCATTATTTTGTTCTGGGTTGATATTGTCAGATATGGTCTTTCTTGAATGGAATGACTCATTACTTGTACATTGACTATAATGTTGGTGCAAGAAGGATGATTTGTTTGCAACCATTTTTTCAACTCTAATTTTCTCAACACAAAGGGACATTTATCATAGCCATAGAAATGTGATTATTTTAAAATGAAATACACCAAGGAGTACCATCATAAATATTGACTATTTACAATCATGAATAGTTACCCTAAATCAAATAGCTCATTTTTTTATTAGCATGTTTAGTCTCTATGTATATGAAAAATGAATGAAATATCAAGCTAAAATAAAATAGTGAACAAAAATTCAAATACAAGGCCTACTTTATCATGAGAAACAAACATTAGGATGAAAGAAAAATCATTAAGACTATAGAAAAATCATTAGAACTATAGAAAAATCATTAAGACTAGAAAATCAAGTTCTAGAAAAATCATTACGACTATAGAAAAAACATTTAGACTAGAAAATCAAGTTCTAGAAATCGACGGTTCTGATGCTTTTCCATTACAAAAATTCAGCATTCATCATTTGGTACTTCTTGGTGTATTCCATTTAAGTTTTTCAGCTACCATTTTTCTGTCCATGTTCTTTATGTGTTTGTCTTCTCTCCCTTGCAAGGGATACATCGATAGGTAACTGATTTGAAAGCATAATGATTTGATAGCCTTTTTTTAGGATATGCATAATCATCCTGCCAACCTTAATTAGCAACATTTGTGATATATGTCAAGTACTTATAATTAGTATACCCAACAAAAAGAGACTTAGTAGTAAAAGCATAAGGTTGCACATCCACATCCACCCTAGTAAGTATTAGAGCCTTTCAAATTTGTAAAGAACACAAACTTTGCAAATCAAATTGATATTTCATTAAAACCTATGTTCTTGATCAAGTTCTTAAAGATTAAAACATGAAATAAAAAGAAGATGCAATGAAGATGACATATGCCTTGTAGTGAGGACATTCAAGAGAGGTTTGATGAGTATTCAGATTCCTCAAAGATTGATTTTGGATCAGAAATTGGTGAAGAACATGAAGTGGTGTGTGGTGAATCTAAAGATGAGGAAAATCTAAATTTAGTGATGTGTGGTGAAACTGAAGATGGAAGGAAAGAAAAGTCCCACGTTTTGAATTTGGACAGTAGATGCTCCTTTCCTCATTCTCACAAGTCTATAGATTTGTCACATGGATTAAGTAGTAAAGAAGAGGCATCTAGTATTGGAATTCAAGATATAAAGGTTGGGTCTGACCATTGCACAAAAAAGGTGCTTGTATCCATTTAAAATTTTTCACCAAGGTATGACCATTGCACAAAAAAGGTGCTTGTATCCATTTAAAATTTTTCACCAGGGTATGACCATAATTCTAAGTTCATAATAGTGACATAACTCCACTACCTCAAGATATGGTAGCCTTTGGTCAATAAGAGAACAATGATTTACATCATATATTTTAGGGTACACATGGTGCAAGCATGGGACATGATGGGAATGATACAATTCATCATAATTAATAAAAGAACTATTGCCAACATTAGGGTACCCACAGATCAAAATAGTCTTGGTATTTGGGTCAATAGATGACAACCTTTCCATATGCTACCTCACCTAGTTGAGGTAAGCCAAAATTGGTCCAATTATCTTAATAATGGTACACATTCATCCAAGTGCAAAAACCTTCAAAGATTTGGAGTGGTAAAGAGAATCACTATGGTCATCACAGGATGGAGTGATATATAGTACAGAGCTATATAGGGATGGTTGATAGTGTTCCTTTAGGGAAGGGCGATTGTGAAAGACTTGTTATCATTGTATTATATATTTCCAATATGTTTGGATGCAAGTCAAACCAGGAGAATGAAGGATCACTCACTGATTGCATGATAACCCAGTTTTGAAGGGTCAATGGTTGAGGGGATAGTCAAGGTCTAGATATTGATAGTGAATTCCTTGAGGGAAGGGGGATTTTGAAAGACTTGTTATCATTGTATTGTGTATTTCCAATATGTTTGGATTCCAAAATATAGTTAAGAATTCAAAATTCATCCTCTAAACTAGAGACATATTAGTATAGGGGTTATCTCTTCTCAATGGGTATACATAAGATACTACTATCATAATATTGCCTTTGTGAACATTTAAAAACTAAAACCATTCAAATATTAAAGTTTCCACATACATCAGCACATAGTTTTGTTAGTAACCTTTCCGATAGGATAAAAAAAAATCTCTTTTATGGAACACATTATTTTTGCCCATAAGATCTAAGGTATTCTTATAGGATAATATCTAATATCAACTTACATGCAAGATGGAATACACATAAAGATATTCCTAAGAAATTTTAACATGATTCATTAATCTAGAGTTTCATCAACATTACTTATTAACTAGCTTATTTAACCAATTCCATATCCTAGAAATCCATAATAATCTTCTTACAAGTATACCTTTTCCCAACATTAACAAGTTTATTTGAATTTTACCATTTTCCAAAATAAAAGTCAGAGATTCTTTAATAGAGGGAGAGAAATACATGAGTCATATGGCTACCCTATTATTCAATCAAATTAATATGTTCAACCCACTAACATTTTGTATACACATTTCAATAAAAGAACATTTGAGGAGTAACTACAAGTATTTTTATCCTTATATGCATCTTCAATATGACATCTATACCATTTCCTACAAATTCACATTCTAATATTTTGATTTTAGGACAGTTAGAAAGTTTGACTTAAATCTTATTCTAATAGACATATCACTATTCCTTTCATAATAACTCATTGTTCCTATATAATAGCAATGTTATTAGCTTCAACTTTCATTTCACACACAAAATTCCAAAAAGGTAAATAATTACTACACAATTTTGTTTAATATCATATTCTTTCCTTATAGTTGATGGTTTTCACTAGATCAATTCACACTATTTACGACGATCATATATAATTCAAAATTCCTACCATATAATCAAACATTTATCCTTTCAACAATTGTGTACTATAATCCTATTTATTACAAAACCTTGGGGACATAGGTCCTTTACCGAAGGCCTCCCTCTAGCTAGGCACATTCTCCTTACAGACACATTGATTTTTCCCTATGCAATTTAGTCTTTTAAACATATTTCTTGAGGAGAAGGGAGAGACACATTTGATTTCAACAATAAATTTAATTTCTTACTTGAGAGGGTATATAAAAGAGAGATGCTCCTTCATGAACATCAATCACTGGTAATGCATGGATAGTCAAACCACTAGTCTCCAAAGCATTCAATAAGTGAATATGAATGTTTGAAAACTACTCCCAACAATTCTTAAACAAAATAAAGTATTTTTAAGAATTGTTGGGACTAGTCCTTTGAAGCGTATTAAACAGAATAGAATTTTTAGCATATTATTATCATTTTATTTCTTTGTTGTAAACATTCGAGTGGTTCAGTTTTAATCTACTAGTGTCATGCCCTAGCCCATGCTTTAACTCCATTATTTGATTTTATTAACTATTTTGAAATGTTGACTATGGTTATCAAATGGAAAAAATAGAAAAAAAAATTAAAATGCTGACTGTGGTTATCAAATGGAAAAAAAAAAGAAAAAAATTTAACACAATCTTTTTTTTACAAAACTGAACCAATGGCATGTTTACAACAAAGAAATAGAATGATAATAATATGTTGTTCAAATTCTATTATGTTTAATACATGCCAAAGGATGAGTTGTATGAAATTTTCAATCACATAGCATTTCATTGTTGGATGAGTGGATTGTGCAGGAACAATTAACATTAAACAAGGAGCAAACTCAACACATCTTGGAAACCACTGAATTCAATAATAAATGAAACCTAACATCAACACTATTCCTTTCATTCACTTATACCAATACTAAAGAATTTAATCCATTCAACATTACATATAATCATTAGATAGTTACATTTCCTGAATGTGTAGAGGAACAATCACGACCAAAATGATCAAAAGTACTTTCACCTGTGCACAAGCTATTCCAAACTTCAAGAAAAATGAGAAATATGCTATAGAAAATCATTCATATTCATAGTAACCATTCAAAGGATCATTTTGTCAATGAACCCTCTTATGGTACCCCTACGGTAGAGAAACGAAACCTCAAAATGGAGAAAGGAAACTTAGTAAAATCAATCTATGTCATTGTTTGTGAGGGTATAGTCATGATAAGTGCCTCTCAAACCTCTCCAAACATGTAAGAATGTCTTTAAATACATTATTGATCTCTTCTAAACATTAACACATGGACAGTCAAACCAGTAGTCTCCAAAGCATTCAATCAGTGAAGATGAATGTTTGAAAACTTTCCTCTCAACTTCCCCAAACACTCCTAATCGGTTAGAGGGATTAGTTGAGTTTTTAGACACTAAAACTTCTTAAACATACTTTATCTGATATGATGAATTGTAATATCAACAAATGTGAATCCAAACATTTCAAAATAGTGAATCGATATCATTGAGCACAAGCACCAATAACATCAAATAATGGACATAAAGCATGGACTAGGGCATGACACCAGTAGAATACAGTCATTTCAGTGAGCAATCATGATCAAATAAAATGCAATGCATTTGAAATTTGTGGTCAAATATAATGCTAGAGGCTTGAAAGACATTGGTCGTCAAAGATAACAATCAAAGATGAATAAATCACATACTTTCTCTTGCGCTCAACTTTCACGAAGGAAGATTTGATGGCCAAATCTTCCTTGTACCACATGAAGAACATGTCATTGGTTCAGTTTAGAATCTTATTATCATATTAGATAAAGTATGTTTAAGAATTGTTGGTAAGGATAGGAATAGTGGAGATTCTAGAAATATCCCTCTAACTGATTAGGAGTGGTTGGGGAAGTTGAGAGGAAAGTTTTCAAACATTCATATTCACTTATTGAATGCTTTGGAGACTACTAGCTTGACTATCCATGCATTACCAGTGACCGAGACTCATTAAAATTGATTTCTTAATTGAAAAGGACTTGTAACAACAAAATGAGGAAATTCTAGCTAGAGAAGAAATATATCGACACCAAAAATCTAGAGAGAATTTGTTGAAAGATGAGGACTGCAATATAATTTTTTTCCATAGTTCGGTCAAGGAAAGACCATTAATTAATATAATAGCTTCAATAAATAATGAAGTTGGTCAACAAGTTGTGGAATTAGATGCAATCAATAAGGAAGTGGTAGACTTTTACTCATCACTATGGTCATCACAGGATAGAGTGATATATAGTAGAGAGCTATATAGGGATCGTTGATAGTGTTCCTTGAGGGAAGGGGGATTGTGAAAGACTCGTTATCATTGTATTATGTATTTCCATTATTTTTGGATGCAAGGTAGACTAGGAGGATGAAGGATCAGTCACTGATTGCATGACAAATCAGTTTTGAAGGGCCGTTGGTTGAGGGGACAGTCAAGGCCTAGATGTTGATAGTGTTCCTTGAGGGAAGGGGGATTGTGAAAAACTTTTTATCATTGTATTGTGTATTTTCAATATGTTTGGATGCAGGGAAGACTAGGAGAATGAAGGATCCACTAGTACATTTGACCTGGTTTTTCTACCAAAATTTTTGACCATGAAATAAAAAAGTTTTGGTTGGTCAAATTATAGAAGGAAAACTTTCATTTTTTAAAATCCATGCCCGCATTTGTCAAAAGTTTGACCAATACTATGTAGGTCAAACTTTCAATGACCATAGGTATAACTTTTTTAAAAAAAGATTCCAAAAAATTATTACCACGATGAATTTTTTCAAGGTTGCAGCACACAAAACCTTGTCGAAACTATGTATTGGAATCTCATTGATGTAATTTGGAGGGCGGATTCAGCACTAAGGTAATGTGATTTTGTTTTCCCGACTCTTGTGAGAATTTGAATGCATCTATTTATTATTACCAGTTTTAAAATTTTGAACCCAATTTGTTCCCCAAAAATGTCATTTGATGGATATTTTATTGTTTTGTTGGGATTGGGTTTAGCTAGGATATTGTTGGTGGTGCAGAGAAGGCCAAAGCTTTATTGGGGAGCTAGCCAAAGCCATGGATTGCTTATCCATTATACAGATTGTCTGCAATGGGGTTTGAAAACCTCCTTTCGATTGAGATTGTCTGCATGGGGGTTTGAAACCCTCCTTTCGATTGAGATTGTATGCACTGGGGTTTGAACACTATCTGATTGAGATTGTGACTACAATGTAGTTTTAACAGTTGACATACCTTGTCTATCCTTCCACATTTTGCATACATGTCTACCACAGAGCTCACAACTATAACATTTGACAAAGATCCCTCTTTCATTATCTTTTGATGAATGTCCATACCCTATTCAAAAGATCCCATTTTGACAAAAACTAGAACCATGCTAGCAAGGGTTGTGGCATTTGGATTTACACCTGCAAACTACATTTGTTTGAAATCTTCTAAAGCATTTTTAACATATCCATTTTGTGCATATCTTCCAATCATTGCAGTCAATGAAACCACATTTCTTTTGAGTTATTTTGTCAAATAGTTTACATGGTTTGGTCATGCTTCCACATTTTGCATACATGTCTCCCAAGGCCCTTGCAACTACAACATCCAACAAAACCCCCCTTCCATTATCCTCCATTTCTCCCAAATGGAACACTGAAAGAGTCTAAAAATTGGTGGAAAGGGAGTTTGGAGGATGTACATTAGGATCATCATATTCATGAGATGGGAAGATGCAGTTGGGAGAAGTTTGCAATGATGAAAAGCCAAGCATCTGAAATGTGACTGGCTTAGTTTTTGGGTACAGTCCCCATAACTCACTGCTAGGATAGTTTTTAAACCCAAAACTTGGAATATAGGCCATTGGTAGGTGCCATAATATTTTCCAAACCCTTTTCTATAGAAAATCTCTATTTTATTGGGTGTTTGTTAGGTGCCATAATTAGGCCTCTGAGATTCTTGCAGTTGGGAGGCCTAGAGAATGATCTAGGCTTTGATATTTTTTGAGGACGACTACCTCAAGGAGAGTGTCAAAGAATTCCAATAACACATGGGGATTTTGTGGTAAAAGTTGGTGTTAGATGCAGAAAGCTAGATTTGTAGGCCCAGGAAGCACTCTGTACTAAAGGGACAACCATGCCTTGAAAGGTTGATAGACTAGTCTAAGGGGTTGGTTAGGCCATTGTAAGGTCACTTAGGTTGGGTACAATAGTTAAGAAACAAATAAGAAAATATGAATAAGAAAATATAATCTAGCTATGATTGAAAGTGGAGAAATGGTTTATAATATGAAATTCAATTCTATATATATATTTTAACCTCTTGATAGAAATGTTGAATCAAATGTGCAACCTTTGGCATTTTCAAGAGTTTTTTATACACTAAAAATTTAATCCTATATATATTTTTACCTCTTTCTACTTAATGCATGTCAATATTCTACATAATGTCACTTCATTCTTGACTAGTCTCTATTCTCTTTGTTTGACATTAGTAACTTCCCTCCTACAAGAGTCCAACAATTTATTTATTTGTTGTCATGCACTTTCCACTGATAGATACAAACAATATATTTTGAAATAGCCCAAGAATGAATTCTTTGATTGCTAAGTTCGACTAAGCTCTACCCTTTCTTCACAAATATGTACACCATATAATATACACTAATTTCTAGGCAATGTCAGAAACTATTGAAGTGGCTATTAACTCTTTCCTACATTTAACTTCTTTTCAACTCTAATTGACATACATTAGAACTTCTTATCTTTATTCCTAAAAATAAGAAAACAAAAGGCTTAAACAAATAATTTGAGGCTTTGAATTGTGATCATTGGATTGGATCAAATCATGGAGTTTTGGATTAAACTTTATAATATGAATTTTTTTATATGTTTTTAACAAATATAACATTATATTTATTAATTTGCATAGTTCCTAGAGGTTAAGTATCCTTTATCTATTAGTTAATTTCTTAATTAACATTTAATTGTTCAATAATCAATCCCAAAACTATCATTTATTAAGTTTAGGCAATGTTGTATGCATATCATTTTAATAACTTGGATTAACATTAGGGAAAGTCATGTGGAAACTTAATAACTAATAGCCTAGTTATAAATTTTCCTTTCTACTTTAAGGAGGTGCATACTCCTAAACAGAAGGGATACATCTTCCATTTCCTACATTGCTTGCAATATTTTAAACTCTCTGCTATGGATAGATTAGAAGTCAGTCCATGTGATGCACCATGCCACTACTCCATATCAGGGGGATTGGGAAATGATTTAGAATATCAAAATTATTCTACTGTGAACATAAAATACTCCCACACTAATGAAGGGTGCTCCCCTTAATACCACAAACACATAACAGAAATAGAGAAACAACAACAACAATATGGAAGAACAAAAAATTGGCTTCTTATTATCTCCACAAATGTGGAATTACAAACTTTCAGAATTACAATATGCAAAGCCACATGGGCATTCCCTTACAATATTCTGTAGGAAAAAGCCTCAAATCAATACCCAAATCTACTACCCAGAACTGCCCTAGACAATACTATAGGCCTTCTTTATATAGGCATTTTCCACCACCCGAGAAGGTTTTAGAAATTTAGCCCTAAGGGCTGACCAAACATAGAATTATTTTATTTTCAATTTATTACATCAAAGTCAGCTCAAAATAACTTTTGAAACCCAAACAAAAATTTTGAAGGAAAATTATTTTCTGCCATTTCAAGTGGCTTGACTTCCGGAGACCATAAGTCATCATCAGTTGACCCAATTGACTATTATAATCTCATTTCAGAAATGCCACGAAGCACTCTACAGGCTTGACCTACGCAAGTGCCCAACACCCAAATTTTCAACATCATTCGAGGCCTCTAAAGCCTTCAAAACCGAGTTCAAAGTTTCTATACCCTACTACCAATACCAAAAATCTTCAATATCTTCAAAACTAGACCTGATCTAGCCATGAAACTTTGCTAGCATGCTGATGTGACTGAGATGAACCTCCACATGTAAAATCAGAACATTTTGAGATTGTAAGGCCAACTTACTAAAAATAGCAAGTTTCCATAAATAGCAGCTCTACACAAGATAGCCCTTATTGAATACAAAAATGGAAACATTTTTGGGTGATGTAAGATTGCTCTTACACCTAGGATGCTCCTGCATCAGACACCTAGGGTAATTTGAGAAGTGACCCTGTCAGGACTCAGGTGTGCAGAGGAAAACTAAGATGGTTAACCTCCTCCTTTGTTAGCCATGATGAATCTTCAACAGGTCATCCTTTCCATTTGACCAAATACTCTTCATATGTCCTGTTCCTTGTGCTTCTACCAACACAACTATCCAGTATGTCTTCAATCTCCTTGATATCTGAACTAGTTGCTGGAATACTCCACTGTGCTGTTGTAACCTCATATTCAACACCTCCTTCATGATACTCTATCAAATCTGAAATGTTAAACACTAGTGAAATATTCAGCTCAGTAGGCAATTCTTCTCATATGCATTTCCTGAATCATGCTTCTTTGATATCTTACATGGCCCAAACTTCTTCATTTTCAACTTGTTTTATGTACCAACCATAAATCACTCCTTCCATAAATGAACCATGACTTCATCTCCAACCTAAAATTCCTTATGCCTCCTTTTCTCATCTACCTTAGCCTTATACTATGTATTCATCATGGTAATATGCTTCCTCACCTCCTCATGGATGTTCCTCAAATGTTCTACAAAATCCTCAGCTTCAGCACTACTTATTTCTTCTTTATCTATCTTTCTCAACTTAGATGCATTTCTGGGACTACTCCCATGTACAATCTAGAATGGTGATTTACCAGTGCTCCTATTGATAGAATCATTATATGTGAATTCTACCTATGGTAAAATCAAATCCCATCCTGTTGGCTTATCTCCAACCAAACATCTCAGCAAATTTCCCAAACTCCTATTCACCACCTCTATCTATCCATCAGTTTGTGGATGATGTGATGAACTAAACTTGAAATCTATCTTCAACTTCTTCCACAATGTATGCCAGAAATATCCAATGAACTTAGTGTCTCTATCTGAAACTATGGTCTTTGGAAAACCATGTAGTCTCACTACTTCTCTAAAAAAAAATTCTGCTATATGAACAACATCATTTATCTTCTTGCAGGGAATGAAATGTGCCATCTTAAAAAATCTATCAACTACTACAAAAATTGAATCATGTCCCTACTGTGTCCTTAGTAAACCAAGAACAAAGTCCATACTGATATCCTCCCAAGGCTTCTCTGGTACAGGTAATGGCTGATACAACCCTGTATTCTACTTCACTCCTTTCGCCATCTAACATACTCTGCAACTCTGTACAAACTTCTTGACATCTTGCTACAACTGTGGCCAATAATAATTTTCACTAACCAAAGCAAGGGTTTTATCTCAACCAAAATGTCCATCCAATCCTCCGCTATGCTTCTCCTTGATGAGATTCTCCCTCATAGAACTTCGTGGAATGCAGAACTGACTCCCTCTGAATAGCATATCATCCTAGATGATAAAATCCAGCCATTTCATCTTGTCTAGAATAACAAGTTCTTTACAAGCTTTCCAAGCTTCACCAAAATCAGGATCCTCTGGATACAAATTCTTAAGTTCCTTGAACCCACCCACCTCAATCTGCATCTCTGTCAGCAATAGTTGCCTTCTGCTAAGTGCATCTGCAACCCTGTTAGACTTTCCACTTCTATGTTTCAAAACAAATGTATAACTACAAAAAATCAACCCATTTCAAATGCCTTTGATTCAACTTTCCTTAACTATTCAAATATTGCAAAGCTTGGTAATCAGTATACAAAACAAACTCCTTAGGAAGTAGATAGTGTCTCCACTTCTTCAATGCCTGAACTATAGCATAAAATTCTTGATCATAAACAAAATATTTTCTCTTGGCATCATTTAACTTCTCACTAAAATAAGAAACAGGTTTACCTTCTTGGCTCATAACAGCTCCTATTGTAGTACCACTAGCATCACAGTCTACTTGAAACACCTTATTAAAATCTGGAATTGCTAAAATGGGTTATTCTATAACTTTTTGTTTCAACAATTTAAAACTCTTTTCTACCCCATTAGTCCACTTAAACTCTTTTCTATCCCCTCTCATTGTTTCAATCAAGGGACCATAAATACTACTAAAATTTCTGATAAAATTTTTGTAAAAACTAGCTAGACCATGAAAAGATCTTACCTCGGTAGCACTCCTTGGAGTAGGCTATTCAAGGATAGCCTGTACCTTCTTTAGGTCCATTTTTAGACCTTTTGTTGAAACTACAAATCTCAAATACACTAACTCTTTCTTCACAAAAACTACACTTCTTCAAATTAATCAACAATTTCTCATCTCTCATCTTCTCAAACACCATACGAATATGCATCATATGCTCTTCCAATGTCTTACTAAAGATCAAAATATCATCTAGGTACATAATGACAAACTTACCCAAAAATTCTTTCAGAACCTTGTTCATGAGCCGCATGAAAGTGCTCGGTGGATTGGTTAGCCCAAAAGGCATGACTAACCACTCATACAGTCCTTCCTTTGTCTTGAAGGTAGTTTTCCATTCATCTCCTTCTCTGATCCAAATCTGGTGATATCCACTCTTCAGATCTATCTTTGAGAAATACACAGCTCCACTCAAACAGTCCATAATATCATCCATTCGTGGCAAAGGAAACCTATACTTGATTGTGATCTTGTTTATTACTCTAGAATCTATACACATCCTCCATTCTCCATTCTTCTTTGGTGCTAATACTACTGGTACAACATAGGGACTCAGACTCTCTCAAATCAACCCCTTCTGCATTAACTCATGTACTTGTCTATTCAACTCTTCACTTTCTGCCGGTGTCATTCTGTGTACTGCCTTGTTTTGAAAATTGGCTCCTGGAATCAAATCCATCTGATGACTGATCTTCCTTACCAATGGTAATCCATTAGGTACATTATCAGATACAATATCCTAAAACTCATTCAACAAATTTGTAACCTCTACAGGTACATCCTCTACTTCTTCTTTACCAGCTTTTGGAATTAAAGAAAAACACACATGCTCATGCCTCATACCATCTAGGAATTTTCTTCCATCAACAAATGTTATTCCTGCATTACCACATACCTTTTCTTTGGTCTCCTTCAATGGCTCTAGCTTATGTCACACTCCATCCTTTGTTAGGGAATAGGTATTCACATGACCATCATGTACAACACATCTGTCAAACTACCAGGGTCTACCCAACAACATATGACATGCATCCATAGATATGATATCACATAGTACCTCATCTTGGTACCCGCCAATCTTGAACTTTACCAGGCATGGTTCACTGACCATGACCTTGTGGTCATCCTGCACCCAGGCAATCCAATATGGATGTGGGTGTTTCTGTCTCTTGAGCTTCAACTTTGTCACCATCTCTTCTGACACCAAATTGTTAGTGCTTCCACTATCAATAATCACATCACAACATTTAGCCTCACACTTGCATCTATTATGAAACAGGCTCCTCTTTTGTTCAGGTTCATTCTCACCACTCAGGAGGACTCTTTTGTTAATCAACGTTTCTCCTCTTTTAGCATCTTCTGAATTTGATGATCTGGCATCTTCATCTACATGTGCAACTCTGGCCTAGCCTTCATTCCTCCTATCTATCCTTCCTTGGTGTTGAGGACATTCAAATGCCCTATGACCTTCTTCTCCACAATGAAAACATGTTCTAGGGAAGCCTCCTCTTCTAGAACCTTGTCCTCTTCCTCTTCCTCTCTAATCTCTATTATTCTAATCTTGGAAATGATTGGAATTGTTTCCTCTTTGATTTTGACTACTACTAGCCTCATCCTTCTTTTTTGGATCTTCATTTTGGCCTCCATATGACCATCCACCAGATCGTCCACCATGACCTCTTCCATTTTGTCTGCTCTTGAACTTCTTGTTCATCTTTTCCTCCACTTTTAGGCAAAACTGGTATGCCTCTTCAATACTATTCATTCAAACAAAATTTATCTCCTCCTAAATGCTGGGCCTCAACCCATTAAGGTAATGAGAAAATTTCTCCTTAATAGCTTCCACATGGCCTATTCTGATGAGGATTCGATAGAACTCCTTTGTATACTCCTAAACAGATCATCCCACTTGCTTCAAACTTTGCATTTTCTTCAGTAGGTCAAGCTCATAATCAACAGGGATGAACTGTCACTTCAATTTATCCACCATCTGATCCCATCTTGTGATTTTATCTTTGCCTCTTCTATTTCACTCCAATTGAATCTCTTTCCTCCAGATCTTCGCATGACCTTTCAGTCTGGCCTTCACGAATTTGACCCTATCAGGATCCTCAATATCTTCATACTCAAAATATTCTTCACATTCATTGATCTAATCAATCAATTCTTCTGGGTTAAGATTTCTTGAAAATGTAGGAACCTGAATCTTAGGTCTTTTTTCAATCTTGGAAATGGCTCAAAAAAGTCTTTCTTCCTCCTGGCTCACAACTTTGACTTCTCCTTCTTGATCTTCTTCTTCGGCTTCATCCTCACTTTCATCTCTAACATTAAGATTCATTCCTCTATGAATCTCCTCTTGAAATGCTTGCACTTGTCTTTGGAGCACTATAACCTCAGATGTTACAACATCAGCTCTTCCACCACATTCCCTTTGTGGAGGCATTTTCATGATGCATGCTTAAACCCTAACCATGGTCCTAGCGCAAACTACCTCATAGTCAGAAATCTATTTACACACTTAAGAACTCATGCTCTGATACCACTTGATGAAGGGTGCTCCTCTTAATAACACAAACACATAATAGAAATAGAGAAACAACAACAACAATATGCAAGAATAGAAAATTGGCTTCTTATTATCTCCACAAATGTGGAATTACAAACTTTTAGAATTACAATATTCAAAGCCACATGGGCATTCCCTTACAATATTCTGTAGGACAAGGCCTCGAATCAATACCTAGATCTACTACCCAGAACTGCCCTAGACAACACTACGGGCCTTCTTTATATAGGCATTTTCCACTACTCGAGAAGGTTCCAGAAATTTAGCCCTAAGGGCCGATCAAACTTAGATTTATTTTATTTTCAATTAATTACATCAAAGTTGGCTCAAAATAACTTTTGAAACCCGAACAAAAATTTTGAAGGAAAATTATTTTCTGCCATTTCAGGTGGCCCAACTTCCGGAGACCATAAGTCATCACTAGTTGACTCGATTGACTATTATAACCTCATTTCAAAAATGCCACAAAGTGCTCTACAAGCTTGACCTATGCAGGCACCCATCACCCAAATTTTTGACCTCATCCGGGGCATATAAAGCCTTCAAAACTAAGTTCAAAGTTTTTGTACCCTGCCACCAATACCAAAAATCTTCAATATCTTCAAAGCTAGACCTGATCTAGCCATGAAACTTTGTTGGCATGTTGATGTGACTAAGATGAACCTCCACATGTAAAATCAGAACATTTCTAGATCATAAGGCCAACTTACTAAAAATAGCAAGTTTCCATAAATAGCAGCTCTGCACAAGATAGCCCTTATTGAATAAAAAAATGGAAATATTTTTGGGTGATGCAAGATTGCTCTTACACCCAGGATGCTCCTACATCACACATGAATTTCCACCTACACATTTCAAATCTATCATTTTCATCAAGGGCTATGTAAATCATCTGTGAATGTTCTAGGTGCCTAAAAACAAGCTATTCTAAAAATACTCAACGTTAACTAATTTCTCAAACAAATATAGCTTTAGAATTTTCAAATAGTTATTGCTCCTATTTTAGAACTTGGGTTTATTATGTGTTCTTTGTTCTCTATGTCTCCAAAAGACTTTGAGATCTGAAGTTTCAAAACATAAATGCAGGAAATGTAACTGATGAATTTTTAGGACTTAAAAACCCTTTTGGAAACTGATGTTTATAGAACTTAAGATGCTTCAGAGAGTTTTCTGGTTACAAGTCCTTTACATGGTTTAGTTTGTATCCCCATGTTTATATGAAATGCTAAAGAAAGATATAATGGTATAGTGATAAAATTGGATTTCTTGTTACCTAAAACTCACATCAGCTAATAGGAAGGGTTGTTTAGAAGATTGTGCAAGAAAATAAGTTGCAAAAATGTAGAGAAAAAGTAGGGTAGAATCACACCATTATGAAGTCAACACCACAACCTAACTTTGCTACTGCATCTGGATGGTGAATAAGAACTCCTTCAAGAACTTCCCTTTCATCTTTAGGCCGTAATTTGTCCCCACTTCTGTAGCTGTCATAGTTACCAAAGTTGATGTCAAGCAAAATGTGTAGAAACGTGAAAAGAAAACATGTTAGCAATTCCATCATTTGTCTATTGTTTGGGACAGTCACCATAGAATTATTTGGACTATCTCTCCTCTTGCCTTGTAAGGTCAAAATGATCTTTTTTTCTTCCCTCCATGAATAGACCTTTACCATCTTGTACTTGTGCAATGATAGGACACCAATGTGTGCACATAACTATATCTTCTTCAGTCACACTACTCTTCCAATTTTCCATCTTTCATGGTCATAATCATCAGTTTTTAGAACCATTATTGATGCTCCAATCTTCTAATCCTCTTTCATAGACCTCTTCCTTTTGCGACTCTTCAAATCAGCATATTCTTTCTTTCCAAAATAGATAACCCTTATCTCATATGAAGAATTATTTTTGCAAAGGCTTGAGAATAAACTTGTTACCATCCTTATGAACAAGTATTATTGTAGCCATCATATTTTCCTTCTTAGGGACTGCCAAGGTCTTCATGTACTTTTCTATCAACCATGAGATATTCAGATGCCACCACTTCAACTTCCAAATCTATTACTTCTTCCAAAGAATCCTTTGCTACAACACTTTGTTGTTTTGGTCAGGACATACTAGTAGGTCAGGACATACTGATTATAAGTAAACTAGTAAACCAAAGGACATGCTTTTACTACTAAGTCTCTATTTGTTGGGCATAGTGATTATAGTTACTTGACATATATCACAAATGTTGCTAATTAGGGTTGGCAGGATGATTACGCCTATCTTGAAAAAAGATTGGCAAACCATTATGCTTTCAAATCAATTACCTATTGATGTATCCCTTGTGAGGGAGAGAAGCCAAACACATAAAGAACATGCACATAAACATGGCAACTAAAAAAATTAAATGGAATACACCAAGAGGTACCAAATGATGAATGCTCAATTGTTGTAATGGCAAAGCAAATATTAGAACCGTCCATTTCTAGAACTTGATTTTTCTATAGTCCTAATGATTTTTCTTATTTCTTGTTTGTGCTTGGTGATAGGATTTTGAACGTTGTTGACATACTTAAATGGAATACACAATACCAAATGATGAATTCTCAATTGTTGTAATGACAAAGCATCAGAACCGTTCATTTCTAAAATTTGATTTTGTGTAGTCTTAATTATTTTTCTATAGTCCTAATGATTTTGAAAATTGTTGATAAAGAGTGTTTCTTTTTTTTATTATAGTATAAATGATTTTTCTATAGTCATAATGATTTTTCTTATTTCTTGTGTTTTGTCCCTTTTTTATTTTTTATGTATGTGCTTCGTGACAAGATTTTGTCACCTTCTTTTGATGGTATATTTCATTCACTCTATGTGGAATACTATTTTGTTCACTATTTTATATCAGCTTCATATTTCTTTCATTTTTCATATACATAAAGACTACACATGCTAATAAAAAATGAGCTATTTGATTTAGGTTTACATTTCATTATTGTAAATGGTTAATATTTCTAATGGTACTCCTTGGTGTATTTCATATAAGAATAATAAATGTTGTAATGATGGTGCGGTGCATTATTGATATAGGCTTGATGACTCTTGTCAATGTGCCAAACTATCAATGTGGTGGTGGGCAGTGTGTGTTGAAGACTTCACAAACACTGAACAACCTTGGATGACAATTTTGGTGCTGCCCAAATAGAAAAAAGGTTTCTAATATGTATATATTTAAAGTTTCTAATGTAAATACTATTCATTATAATATAAGAACTAATGTAGGCTAGGTATCACAAGGAAATAATGGTTGTGGATACTTTAGTTGGGTTGATGACAACTCATCTATATCTATCCACCCATCTCCACTTATCCGTGATGAAGGATTTGAGTGCAAAATGTGTCAGGCTAGGGAAAATTCTAAAATTATATTTTTACAATGCCTTCTCTATATTGTAATCACATATCTTTGTTGTGACCATATGCAGAGATGAACTCAGGAATTAGTTAGTTTAGTATTTTCATATTGTAACTATATTTTAATATTGATATGACATAACTTCTCTTTTCCTCAAGTGCGTATATATATGGTTTACATCTTTTTTTAGAATAATTCTTCATGTTTATGGCTCAGGTGAGCCCCAATCTACTATCAATCACATGATTTAACATATAGTGTTTTCTTGGTTATTACATTTGTTCCACGACCTTGACTATGGATTGACTATCATTTTCAAGCTTGAGTGAGGCTTTGTACCATGCAACGCCTTCAAATTTGTATGCAACACTAATTTATACTAGAGGTAAACTACATGTGTCATGTAAACAACATGGTTGAATGCAATCTCTTTTGCATGTTTTCAAGAGTTTTCCCAACAATACAAGTGTAAATAACGCATTGAACATAATCTACAGATGTTGTGTGGTATGAAGTCTCACTGAATTTTGAGCATAGCCTGGTATGAAGTCTCCCTTTATAAATATGACAGCTGAGAAACATAATTATAGGCATCATAGTCACAATTTTTGGGAGACAACATAATTGATTTGTATTCTCAAGTGATGGAGTGCAACTTCTGCACCTCTGATTCCAAGTTGACACTATGGGATACAAAGACCATAGATAAGGAATAAATTTAGAGAGTGGAGGAGGTCCATAATGACCAAAATAATATAGGATGAACCTTAAGTTAAATGAGGTAACTGCAAACATTTTAATATTTTTTTATTATTAAATAATGAAATTTACATATACTAGTGTTCTAAGCCCCCTCATTACATAACTTATTATTGTAAGCCCCCTCTAACTTACCCATCTAGAAAATGAAACTACAACCTATTGGGATTGAGACAAACCTTATAGAACAACAGCAGCTAGGAATGATTTCTTTCCAACATTTGTTGAATACATCTTTTGAATACATCTATAGCTCATGAATACAAGGTCCTCCAATAGATGTATTCAACAGATGTTGGAAAGTGATCCTTCCTAGCTGATTTTGTTCTATAAGGTTTGTCTCAATCCTAATAGGTTGTAGTTTCATTTTCTAGATGCGTAAGTTAGAGGGGGATTACAATAATAAATCATGTAATGAGGGGGCTTAGAACACTAGTATATGCAAATTTCATTATTTAATAATGAAAATCTATTAAAATGTTTACAGTTGCCTCATTTAACTTTAGGTTTGTCCTATATTATTTTTGTCATTATGGCCCTCCTCTGCTCTCTAAATTTATTCCTTATCTATGGTCTTTGAATCCCGTAGTGTCAATTTGGAATCAGAGGTGTAGAAGTTACACTCCATCATTTGGGTATACAACTCAATTACATTGTCTCCAAAAAGATGTGACCATGATGCCTATAATTATGTTTCTTAGCTGTTGTGTCCCAGGACCCCTTATGACCCTTTACGACCTCTAAGAATACATCTTAGAGGTCTTAAAATATCATAAAGGGTCATAAGAGGCTCCTAGGAGGGGCCAGATGAGCTTCCACTTTCATGTGGTTGGCCCTGTTAAGTAGATAATGTTAATTAAACTACTCTCAAAACAAAGAGAAGCTCAATAATTTAAGGTCTCGGTCCACAGAAAAATTAAATTAGACTTACTAAACCTCTTATTGTAGTTTGTAATAAGATTGATTTGCAACCACTAGAGACTACTCTACAAGCTTGAAGAAGTGGTATATTTTGACAAATGAAGAGTGGAAAGAAGATGATATTCCTGAGATCATGGATAGACACAATGTTGCAGACTTTATTGATCCATATATCTTGTGGAGGCTTGAAGAACTGGAGAGGGAAGAAGGGCTTAGGATGGCAACTAATGGTGATGAGGATTTCATAATAGCTGACAAACATAATTGTAGGCATCATGGTCACATTTTTTTGGAGACAACATAATTGAGTTGTATATCTAAATGGAGTGCAACTTTTTCACCTCTGATTGCAAGTTGACACTACGGGATGGAGAACAACTTAGAACTGGAGGTGTAGAAGTTTCTCTCCATCATCTGGGTATACCACTCAATTACATTGTCTCCAAAAAAATGTGACCATGATGCCTATAATTATGTTTCTCAGAGAATGTTAAACTATTCTCAAAACAAAGAGAAGCTTAATAATTTAAGGTCTTAGTACAAGCACTAGAATTGAGTTTTTTGGCACGGGCTGGGAAATTTTTGTATATCAACATGTAATAGAGTTTGGGCAAAAAACTCTATCACATGTTGATATACAAAAATTTCCCAGTCATGCTAAAAAACTCAATTCTAGTGCTTGTACTACATGACTGGTGCCAAAATAGGGCTCTCCCAATCACTAACTGTGACCCGCTAGTAACAAGCAACAAAATGAGTGTGGACACCAAAAGATAAATATCAAATAGGGGAAAAGATCCTACAACAACAGATGCAATAGCTATAGATATAGTTGAAGATATCCCAAATCCCTAGTATAATAAATATAGTGAAGAAAAAGAGTAATGCAGAAATTATTACTATTTTGGAAGATGCAAATCCAACCAAGGAGATGCTGAAGAAGCCAAATGAATTGATGGTGCAAGCACGTCATTTTGAAGTAAGTAGTATTTATTATATTAGGGATTTCTGGGATATCATCATCTGTATCTACAACTATTGCCTCTGTTGTTGCAGGTGTTTTTCCCCTATACTGAACATCAAATTGTGACAAAAATATCACTAAAACTATCATAATAACTCCATGAACATTGTTTTAAGTAATTATCTATGAATGTTGTGTATTAATATTGAATTATATGTCATCTTAATGAATATTGTTATGTGTTAATGGGGAATTTAGATTGATGTTAGGGGGAGGGGGGGTGAGGCTAGATGAGCTTCCACCTTCACATGGTTGGCCTTGTTAAGTAGATAATATTCAAGTATACTCAAAACCAAGTGAAGCTCAAACTAACATACCTTCATTATTTAATCAATTTTATTCATTCTAGGTCTTTTCTCATAAGTGCATTTTGAATGTGTCATTGTCAGGCAACTATCAAATAAAAAAATAGAAGGGCCAATAGTCAACTTCTCATTGTCATTGTCAGGCATAATTTGGCTTCATTTTGTGTAAGTATTCTCATATTGAATGCATCAACCTGTCTTGGACTAATGTGGATTATTTCATTGGTTTGTGTTTTTGAGTAGGTGAAGTGTTAAATAAGTTCCTATATTCTATTCTTTATTCCTTCAAACTGCAGGAGGGCGTGATAGATATACTCAACATAGAATTGACTGCTAGTCTAGACAATTGAACACACTGAGTCTTTGGCTTGAGAGAAAGAGTTGGGTAATGTTATTTCTAGAGACCTATGTAATTGTCCTCAATGGTCTCTTTTTATTTTAATAGGTATTTTTATATATATGTACTGTCCATGTTTTTTTTTAATATAGATTCATTTTGTGTATATGCTAGTGCTATGGAACCTAAATAAACAATTATAAATGTAATAGATAATGTCTTCAATGAAGGAATTGATGTACCACATGTAAACCAAAATCCATGCTTAATGCCATTTTGTGCAGAATGAGTTTGTCTATGAGCATATCAGATTTTGTTACACCCTTCATGATTGTAATGTTTAAGTTAAGTATTGATGAAATTTTCTAAAGTAGCAAGTTCTGTTGTCATTATTTTTTTTCTAGTGGTTCTAAGGAGATCAAGAATTATCAAGGAAAGATATTGAAGTGGAAAGGAAAAGTTTCTGAGAGGTTATAAATATTGAGTCATCGATCAGGTATACTTTTTTTTGAGTAATCACTACAAAAATGGTTATGTTTTCCTTAATTTTTAAAATAAGTCATAATTATTCAGTATCATATTCTTAGCTACAAGTTGTAGGTCTTCATACCATAAATTGTAGCGTACAAGTGTCCTCCCTTTATTCCAATGAGGGATTGGAATGAGTTCATTTTGGATGCAAAGGAGAAAGGGGATGCTCAAAGAGGAATTACGCTAGGAAATGAGAGAAGAAGGTATGCAATAGTATTAACTACTAGTACAATGTAATAATGCACTAATTAGTGATCTTTATATCTATATCATCTAACAAAGGCCAGGCTGCAAAAGATTAGGAAGCACAGACTTGGCTCTGGTGGATATTCCAAAATTAAAGCATGAATTGTAAGTAGTGAATATTAAACTATGGCCTTGTTAAGTAGAGAATATTAAAATATTATCAAAATCAAGTAAAGCTCAGAGTTAATAGTGACAGCCAATTAGCAAGTCAAAATGAAGTTCATCATTATAGGTATCTTGCATTCTCAATGTTTGGAGCATTATTAAAGGCACTGTTATAAACATGTATTACTGTTATGACCTCTACACATGTTTATGACCTTTATCAACATTTGTTATGTTATGATCCTGTCATTTCATTGTTTTGTATCAATGTTTCTTCACCATTGACTTTGTATAGAAAAACCCTTGAACAATCACTATTTTTTCACTTCCATTACTTCTTTGTCCTACATTTGTTGTTATTGAGAATAATGTGGTAATAACATGATTAAACACAAAACATAATTTGATAGCTTCAATAAAAGTATGTCTCGTTATAATAAAAATCAAGTGTACTAGGATGAAATCCTAATTTAGCTACTCAGGTGAGTCCATGAAAATGAAAGAAACCAAGATATGGACATTAGCCTTTCTTTCTTTCACACAATTAAATGCTTCTTCATCAAAAGCTTCTCCTTTTTTTCCTCTTAATAATTTACTCGAAGAATTTCATCTTGAAATAGAAAATTTGATTTAGTTATCTGCTTCATAATCTAAAGGACTTCTACCTCAAACTGTCAATTTCATTCAACATCATCACAAGCCCTTGTAAAGTACCTTTCCATTTGAGCATGGGTGATTTCAACCATTATAAACTTATTCCTATTATTTCTTTTAAGAATTTCTTTTGGCCATGTTGAATGAACTTTAGAATGAGCTTACACAGTCCAAAGGGTTTTAGATGGTTGTTTGATGTTGCAATTTTATAGGTCTATCAAATGGCATTTGAGACATATGAAAATTTTAAGGTTAGTAGATATTATATGATCTAAATTTAAGAAATTTCCCTCAACAATGTGACTATTGCAAGAATTTATATAATAGATAATCAGATGATCAAGTAATCTTTATTACTCTTTCTTTTACACCTAAATTAGTATATAATTTTATTGGAGCAAAGTTGAGTAATCTACATCTTTAAAATAGCACTAATTAATAGCCATTCTCTTTGTCTATTATGTGGTTTGCCTTTCTAAGGGTTTACAAGCAATCTCAATAGTATAAGCTGGTCCATTCAAAAACCAAATCTATGTTCTCCTCCATTTAGATAAGTAGACTGTCTTTTGTTATTTGATATATTATGTAGATTTTTTGTCGACGATATTTTTTAAATACTATGGTCTATCAATCCTATTTTCTTAATATCTGCATAAAAAATGGATCGTTGAAATGTTAATGACAAAAAAATCTACATGAACTAATGGGAAAGAATCTACATGATCTAATGGGAAAGAAATATATTGATCATTATAGACTAAAATTTTCATAAATCTGATCTCTAATATGTGTTTTCAAACTATAAACTCATTTTTAAATTTATCTTATGCAGATGAATACGACCCATCCTATAGAATTTATTGAATTTGGCCTCAATGGGAAGGAATTTCAACGTAATTGAAGGAAAACTTGAGAATTTTAGGTTGAAATATGAGAATTTATGATATGTTGATATCTGTTAATGAACACCCATCAGAAAGCATTTGATTTTATTTTCATGTTGGAATACTCCAAAGAGCTCGGTATTGTTATGAAACCAATCTTCTGTCAGTATGTTTCATGAAGTTAATGGAGCTCATGTGGTACTGTAGCAGTTCTAACTGTATAACCATTGACTAGTCATCTGGTAGTTTTTGGATTTTATGAATTCTTAGTTTCTTTTAATTTGTTGTCATCGAAAGTAGCTCTGCCCTTGTTTTGCACTTAAAACAATGATTATATTGGTGTAAGACATAGATATATATTTATATTTCCATATTAAATCTACTACTTTTTATTTGTATTACTAGTATATGTAGATCTCTCGTATGATTCTTTATTATTTTATAACGAAATAATACAATGGCATCTATGCTTAAACTGTTTAAGAAAACTTTTATATTGCTATGTTGGAATTATTGCTACTGGGGGAATCTGACATGAGTTCTATGAGACCTATGGTAAATCTAATTTCAAAAGTACATTTTAAGACTTAAAAAAATATTTTGTTCATCCATTATGCTAGAAATCCAACAAAAGACTTGGTTTTATGAAGGTAGAAATCTAATCCTATTCATGAATCATAACAATATGTTATAGTTTCCTTTCTATAATAGAATTTGTTGGGGTTCTACTTTAGAGATGGCGTTTGCTAAGCTGCAGCATTTTACTATTACAATTGTAAAAAAATTCACTTCTACTCATTAACTACATAGTGAATAATATTAAATTAGTTATTCCCCTTAAAAAAAAATTTCATTAACCAATAGAAGAATAAAGTGGGTTACTACAAACCAAAAAACCTTTTTTAACATAAGGGGACATGACATAATTGACCTATTTCATATGGTGAAATTGAAGACATATTGCAAATCTTCAAGCCAAGTCATGCTTACCAGTCATTTAAGAATAATGAGAAAAACCCTTACCCTTGTTTAAGGGTTAAGAAGCAATATGTGAGAAAGAAATAAAAACTCTTTGAAGGAAAGAATAGACCACTAGGTAAAGATAAGGGCTTTTAGGAGAAATCCTATAGTTGTGGGTGTCAAATGCAAAAATGAAAGCTTTTTATAGGGTTATTCTCTTCTTGGGAAACTATGCCAATAATCATACCAGGAGGGAAGGTGTTGTCACAAGGATTGCAGTGGCATCCTCTTTAGGTGTGAAGCAATTAGTCTTAGTGCATGACTCCCTTGTGGTGATTAATGTGATGCAAAAAGGTTTGTGTCCTAATTAAGTAGTGTATTCACACCTTTTCTTCCTTCCGCAAGCAATCTGATAATTCTAAAGAGTTTGTGAGAATTTCAAAATTTTTAATAATCTCATTTTGTGCCCTTTCATAAATTTCAAAGGATTTTTTTTACTAATTGGATTCTTAGCTCCTTGACCTCTAGAAATCTATAAAACTAAGAGATTCTGTTGCAAAATAATCTTTCCAAGTTTATCATATTTAAGAAAAGCAAAAATTCAAAACCAATCTTGACACAATTAGTTTACTATGGTCTTTCCCAAAACTGCTATGCCACATTGCTTCTAGCAAAGCTTGCCCGCAACATTTGTAATCTACACAACTACAATCTCATGTCATTTATAATCTAGTTATAGTCTCTTTTCCTCTTCCCTCAATTCCAACACTTTCTTTGGCTACATTTCATCTTTCTTTGACCATGTCTTCCTTAGGAATTGGTGTTGAGCAACCACACCCAATCAACAAAATGCTTCCCTTTCACAATCATGGAAGATTTTTAATAAATCTAGACCACCTTGCAATTATTTAACAAGAAGGGAGAATGTTATCACTGTTTGTTTAATGTTTTGAGACCCAATCAATATTGAGCCATCTGATACCCCAACACTTAGCCTTTTTAGATTTTGTAATCTTTGTGACCTCTCTAAAATACAATGAAAATTATTAGACTAGCTGTGATGTCCTCAACAATGTCAAGTCTATAATCACATTCTCAAACTTTTCTCAAAGAATGAGAAATCCAACTTCTCAAAAGTTGTCTTGTAAACGGTCACAAGATTTTAAAATGTTTGACCATCAAGTTGAAGTTAGCCCCTATAGATGACTTTAGGAAAAACTTACCCTTTTTGAAGGAGGTTATATTCTAGCTTCATTTGGCACAAATATAAAACAAACCCTCCAAGGGAACTTAAATTAATTTGTGGGTAGAGCTCTCAATTGTATTCAAAAGAAGAACAAAAAAATGACACATATTTTTTTAACCAAAAATTATTATTGGTCACTTTTTCAATGTTTGCAACATAGTTCTATCAATGAGAATACTATGTGTTTGATGTCTATTCTGACCAAGTGTCATTGAGAGAGAGATGAACTTTCAATGGTGTTTCGATGAAAATTATATATGTTCTACCTCTATTCTAACCAAGTGTCCTTCAAAGAGAGACAAACTTTCTTTGGTGTTTCAACGAGAATGTTGAACCCTCGACAATAGTTTGGTCAAAATTTCAATGAACATTGGTTGCATAGATAAAATGTATGATCTACAATTCTTCCAGGTTGAAGTGATTACTTTGACAAAGATTCGATCGATAATTCAACCACTATGGAGGTTAGAATTTTGACACTAGTTTGTCCTATCGTATAATCAATGAAAACAATTTTGACAATAGTTTTGGTCATCTATTCGACCAATGGGTATCAAAAATTTGACTAATCCTCATCGAAAAAATAGGCTAAAATTTACTAGTGATCACTCACTGATTGCATGATAACCTAGTTTTGAAGGGTCACTAGTTGAGGGGACAGTCAAGGTCTGGATGTTGATAGTGAATTCATTGAGGGAAGGGGGATTATGAAAGACTTTTTATCATTGTATTGTGTATTTCCAATATGTTTGGATGCAGTGCAGACCAAAAGAATGAAGGATCACTCATTGATTTCATGATAACCTAGTTTTGAAGGGTCACTGGTTGAGGGGACAATCAAGGTTCGGATGTTGATAGTGTTCCTTGAGGGAAGGGGGAATGTAAAAGACTTGTTATCATTTTATTGTGTATTTCTAATATGTTTAGATCTAGGGTAGACTAGGAGAATGAAGGATCACTCATTGATTGCATGATAACCTAGTATTGAAGGGTCACTAGTTGAGGGCACAGTCAAGGTCCAGATGTTGATAGTGAATTCCTTGAGGAAAGGGGTATTGTGAAAGAATTTTTTTCATTGTATTGTGTATTTCCAATATGTTTGGATGCGGGGCAAACTAGGAGAATGAAGGATCACTCACTGATTGTATCATAACCTAGTTTTAATGGGTCACCGGTTGAGGGGATAGTCAAGGTCCAGATGTTGATAGTGTTCCTTCAGGGAAGGGGGATTTTGAAAGAATTTTTATCATTGTATTGTGTATTTCCAATATGTTTGGATGCAGGTAAGACCAGGAGAATCAAGGATCTCTCACTGATTGCATGATAACCCAGTTTTGAAGGGTCACTGGTTGAGAGGAAAGTCAAGGCCTAGATGAATGGGCCATTCAAGGACCCTATTTCTTTGTATTAATTTCTATTCAAATTGGATGCATGGATTTCTTGTGAATTATTGGCTGTTATGTATCCTGCAACTGCATCTATAAATCTGCATATACTTCTCTAGGGTTGTAAGCCACTTAGGGATCAAAATAGAGAAAATAAATCAACATCATTCTTTGTCCTATTTCCTTTTAACAAAGTCTCAACTATCGATGATAGAATACATTTGATTTTGTAAGCTATCAATAAAAATGGCACCTAGCTAGAAGCTCACAAACTATCCATTTGATAACCATAGTCAACATTTTTTAAAAAATGGATATCCTTGAGCACAAGCACCAATAACATCAAATAATGGTGTTAAGGAATGGGCTATGGCATGACACTAGTACAATGTGGTCATTTCAGTGAGCATCTCAGTAATATACAATGGTGTCATTAAATGTACCAATAATATCAACAAACATGAATCCAGACATTTCAAAATAGTGAATCGATATCTTTGAGCAGGACAAGCACCAATAACATCAAATAATAGAGATAAAGCACTGGCTAAGGCACGACACCAGTAGAATGTAGTCATTTCAGAGAGCATTCATGATCAAATAAAATGCAATGCATTTGAAATTTGTGATTGAATATGATGCTACAGGATCAAAGGATGAAGAAATTACATACCTTCTCTCACGCTCATCTTTCGCTTATTTTCTACAGCTCCTTTTCTATGGCAATTGAAATAAAAAATATTTCCAACGCTTTACTTTTTTTTTATCTATACCCCGAAACTATTGGAATTTCAATGTTCAATTTAAAACCCATCAGAATAGTGACACCATCAAGGCCTATTTTTTTTAAAAAAATATTCATTGAAAAAAATTACCTGTCGAAAGTTTCTGTCGAAATTTGGCCCCAAATGTAGTAGTGTATCCTTCATCTTCTACAACAAGATCGATTTAGATTTTTTTTCTGTGGGGGCCCTTGGATGTTCGGTAGAATGACTTTGGATTTTAGGAAGTGGAGCCCTAACTAGGATTATAGTGTCAATTTATTCATGGCAGCCGTTGTTTGGGTTAGATTCCATGGTTTACCCTTGGAGTACTAGAATGAAGATGTCCTAAAGGGATTGGCCTCTTCCTTTAGTGGAGAACTATTTTCTTTAGACCCCTTGAAAGTGGCTAAATCTAGGTTGGTTTTTGCTGGGGTTTGTGTGAATATTTGTCAGTTTGATCATCCTTCATCAACCACTACTATCAACTCTAAGTTGGGGAAGTTGGAGAAGGAGGTGAAGTTTGAATCTCTACCTTTTTCTTGCTTTATTTATAATAAAATTGGTCATTGTGCTAAAAATTGTCCTCATAAGGTTAAGGAACCAAATTCAAATGTGTCTAAAGAACGGCCACTAAAGAAGGAGATCAAATAGATCTCGAAGGAAAAACCAGCTTCCACAGAGGCAAAGGTTTCGGGTATCAATGAGTCTAAGGATGCTCATTCATCGGGGAAGGGTGATGAATTAAAAGGTCTTGGTGAAGGAAAGGAAGGCTAGGAGGAAGGTGAAATTGATGAATCAACTGGGTCTAGAGTGACCAAATCTTAGGAGAAGGTGTTAGACTTGTTGGTTATTGCAAATATTTAGGAGATGCCCTGGGGGGATGTTGCTTCTCCCAACAATCCTTAGTCCTTGAAATCTATTATTCCTTTGGAGTCATTTTTCCTATCCAACATAGGGATTTAGACCTGGATCCTAATATGGGGGTTGAAGGTTGTTCCCAAAATGATCCCTTTTAGGATGCACAACCTTGTTTTGTGTTAATGGGGGATTCTTTCACCTCTAAGAATCTTGATAAAACTAATGAGGAGGATGGTTCTTGTGCTCTAGATACTCTTTTTGGTAGCTAGGAGGAAGATTCCTTAGATAGAGATGGAGTTGATTTTCTTAGTGATCCAAATGAGGCTCCTTGGATACAGCAAGTTGGAAGAAAAAAATGGAAAGAGAAGCAACACAAAGAGGTCTCTACACCAGCCTCAAAGGGTGTGACTACTCAAAGAATGGTGACCGATGTGGGGTATCTACAAAATTAAAGAGGTATAAGTTCCAAAAAATAAATTAGAGAAAGGGAAAGAAAGAAGGATATTGTAGATGGGAGACAACTCACCATCCACAAAGCTTGTACTCCTGTTAAAAAATGAAAGTTATATATTGGAACATTAGGGGTCTAAATAGACCTCACAAGAAGGATATTTTGGGAAACCTGGCAAGAGATAAAAAAATATGATATTATTCTTATCTAGGAGACTAAAATGGTGAAAGAAAAAGTGGAAACTATAAGTCTTTAAAAAATCTAATGTGGTTGGTTGAAGCTCTGAAGGAGCATCTGGTGGGTTATCTTTTTTTTTGGAACCTTTTCAATATAAAAGGGGAGATTTTGTGTGAAGATAGGAATATCCTTAGTATTAAGTTTGTTCTCATTAGACCTTTCTTTGAATGGGTTATCGGTAACATTTATGCTCCTAACACTAAGGTTGGTAGGAATAAGTATTAGAATACTATTGAGAATCATATACTCTCCTTTCTTGATTGTCCCTAGCTTTTGATGGGTGATTTTAATTCCCCTCTGAATGACAATGAAAAATTTGGAGGTGTGGACTCTCAAAGCCAGATGGAAGGGAGGATTGATCTTATGGACCCGATTAACATACAAGGGTTTTTTGATGTTGATCTTAAAGGATTGAATTATACCTGGTCAAATAGGAGGATGGGTACAAATCTTATTCAAGTTAGGTTGGATAGATCCCTCATTTCTGGTAACTGGTTTAATAGTTTTTTTTTTCTCTTTATCTTCTTTTACTAAAGTTGGTTCAGATCATTTTCTCATATCTTTTTTGGTGGACTCTTTGATCACTTATAGGAATGTGCCCTTTCATTTTGAGAAGATCTTGTTGGACCATCAGGATATTGAAATTAGGATCAAAGAATGGTAGGATGTTCAAATCTAGGGTTTTGCTATTTTTAGAGTGGACATAAAACTCAATCACAATAAAGAGAACATTAAATCCTTGAGTTAAAATGTTTTTAGGGACATTTTCAAGTCTAAGATCTCTCTTAACACTGTGCTAGATTCTATTTAGGATACTATTTAATAGGTTTCTCTCTCTCAAGATCTTAAGGATAAAGAAGAGAATCTTTTGGCTAATTTTCATAATATCATTTCTAAGGAGGAAGTATACTAGAGAAAAAGATATAGATCTTTGTGGCTGAAAGATGGAGACAAGAACCCCCATTTCTTCCATTTTTCTTCTTCCAAGCATAGGGCCTCCAACAGAATTTCTAGCATCCACCTGCATACTGGTTTCGTGAACAATGATAAGGATATTAAGAATGCCATGGTGGATTTTTTCTCTTTTCTTTTGTCTGAGACAATTCCTTATCTCTTACAAAAAAATATCCTTCTTGAATCCATTCCCTCCTTGTTGGATGAGAGAGATAATAAGTTGTTGATTGCCATCCCTTCATTGCAAGAGATTAAAAGAGTGGTTTTTCTTTTAAAGGTGAGAAATCTCTAGGCCCAGATGGCTTTCCTTTATTTTTCTTCTGTATTTTCTGGGGAATTTTTGGGTTGGATATTGGTAATTCACCCAAGGATTTATTTGGCTCTAGATCTGTTCTATGGGAATTGAATTCTATGTTCATTGTTCTTATTCCTAAAAAACATGGTGTGGATACTGTGGATGCCTTTATGCCAACTAGTCTTTGAAATTCTATCTATAAGATCTTCTCTAAGGTGTTAACATTGAGATTGCTTTCTATTACGCCTAATATCATCTCTCCTCAATAGAGTGGTTTTGTTCTAGGATGGTATCTATTTTGGATTCTATTATGAAATTCCATGAAGTGACTCACTCTTCTTTTTCCTCTTAGAATCCTAGTTTTATTCTAAAATTGGATATTTCAAACATATATGATAGGGTGGATTAGGCTCTATTATTTGAGGTTCTTAAGGATTTTTGTTTCTATGATAAATTCATTCAACTAATCAATCAACTCATTAGTAGTGCTACTACTACTATGATTGTTAATAGGTCCTCTTCCATATTTTTCAAACCTTCCAGAGGGCTTCGCTAAGGGGATCCTTTATCTCCTATCATTTTTTCTAATATGGCAGAGTTTCATGGGTGTTTCTTTCAAATTTTGGTGATGAAGGGTTTTGTTAAAGGCATAAAACCTTCTTCAACTATGAATTGTTTAACCCATGAGCATTTTTCGACAACATGATGATTATGGGATCTTCTTCTATTTATGAAGCTAGCAATGTGAAGAAAGCCCACTCTCTTTTCTCCACTGCTATGGGTCAATCTATCAATTGGGAGAAGATTTATTTGTTTTGTATTAAAAATCCCTTGGATAGACAACAAAGAATAGCCAAGATCATCAGTTGCTCCATTGGTGAATTTCCTGCTACTTACTAAAGCCTCCCTCCAGGTGTTAATCCAACATAATCTTTTTGGTTAAATATTGTGGGGAGATTCAATAGAAAACTTGCTAGTTGGAAAGGTGTTTTATTGATTCAAGGTGGAAAACTTCAACTCCTACAAGCCTCTTTGAAAAGTCTTCCTATCTATGCTTTGATTCTTTTCAAAATTCTCTCTAATTTTTTTGATATTATTAAGAAAATCTAAAGGAATTTCCTCTGGTCTGGTGTTGAGGATAGGAAAAGATTGGCTTTGTTGCATGGGATAAAGTGTGTAAACCCCAAAAATGGGGAGGCTTGGGGGTTTGTCTAATTAGGGTGATTAATAATGCCTTATTAGCCAAACAAATCTAGGAGATCTATGGTGAGGAGATGAAATGGAACCAAATCATTCATAAGAAGTATCTTTTCCCTTTCACCCATATTTTTCATTTTCTAAAGTTGGAAGTAAGGATTAATGGCTCAGCTATTTGGAATACTATAGAGCAAGCTAAAAATACAACTCTCATTGGGGTGAAGTGGATGTTAGGTAATGGTTGCAGAATTAAGTATTCAAAAGATTGTTGGCTTAAGAGATCTCTACTTTCTTCTACCTATAATATTCAACCTCTCATTGAGTATTGTATCAAAATATTCGGTCCCTGGGTTAGTAATTATTGGAGGAATCAATCGTGGGTTGATTTGATGTTTGTGGATGATTTCCTCAAACCTTTGATGCTAGATCTCAATGTGTGGAGACTTGAGCCATTGGTGAAGGATGCTTGGATCTATGCTACTCATCCCTTTTGGTCCTATACTATTCCCTCAGCATTGGATCTTATTCTAGATCATTTAGATCCTCCCCCATTCTGGGCTAAGGTTTAGGATATGACGTTGATTCATAAAATTAACTTATTTTATTGGTTGGTTTTGCAGAATAAGATTTTTTACTCTAGATAATCTTCAAAAGAGGGGGATGATAATGGTTAATAATTTTTTCCTTTGTATGAAGGAGGATGAAACTATCTTCCATTTATTTGTTTCATGTCCTTTCTCATGGGAAGTTTGGAACATTTTTTTAAGTATTTGGAACCAATACTGGGTTTTCCCTGGTCGCATGCAGGATGTTTTTATTCAATAGAGAAATGTGGATGTGGGAATTGGTAGAAACCTTTGGAATATTATTACTCCACATGTTATATAGAAAATTTGGAGAGAGCTTAATGATAGGGTTTTCAAAAATAATTCTCTACTTCCTTCCGTGGTTGCGGAGAAAATCAAAAGAAGTATCCAGGATAATTGTGCTGCTATGATGGGTGAGAAGCTAGATTTCTATGCTAGAAACAACCTTTAAAAGGATACCAAAGCCTCTAAATATTTTTGGGAGAATGCTATTTGGATCTTTGCCCCCAAAGGATGGATTAAAGTCAATTTTGATGGGGCCTCTAAGGGAAACCCGATTCCTACTGGGTGTGGTGGGATTCTTACGGATGACAAGGTGATGTGTCATGTTCTTATGAACTTCCCTATAGGTATTTAGTCTAATAACATGGAAGAAGTGGTGAGCCTTCTCTAGACCTTAAAAATTATTGATTTATCGAAGTGTAATAAAGTGTGGATCGAGCGTGATTCTATGATATTTTAGATTGCATTAAGAGAAAATCTAAACCATCGTGGATGATTAAAGCCTTTATTAAAGATTCTCTTAAAATCATTAATACTTTTCATGATGTATTTATCTCACATGTGTATCATGAGGCTAATGGTATAGCTAACACTATAGCTAACTTGGTTGTCAAATCAGAGGCTATCATAACTTGGCACGGTGGTAGTAATCTTAGTGTTGATTTGAAAACTAAGGTTGAGTATGATAAGATTCATAGTTGAAGAGTTGTTTTGGATTATCTCCATAGTAATAATGAGATTATGTCTTTTAATTAAGAGTTGTAATATCATTATGGAAATTTTTGGCTTTCCCAAGAATGAGAGGAGAAGACACCAGTTCATTAGAGTGGTGACATGTTTTTCCTTTGTCATTGTTTTTGTTTTGTGCATACTTATTGCTGAGAATCCTTTCAGGTTTGAAGGTGTTGCATCAAGTATGGGTGGGGATTTGAATCATCAGAAAACAAAGAACTATAAGAAATGGAAGGATGAGAAGATCTAGGATAAGGTGGGTAAATGTAGGCTTACCCCTTTTATGCAAATATTGCATGGATTTGGTGAAGAGGTCACCAAAAGATTTGTTGATAGTTGCAAGGATGACATTGTGAATATTGAGGGAATGGAGGTCAATATTACCAAGGACCTCATTTCTCAAGTCTGAAGCTTAAGTACAAAAGGGATGAAATTTTACAGGGATAATAATATCTCCTATAATGCCATTCATCATTTTCCCAAGGATAAAGATGAAACGAGCAATCTAATCAAGGATTCTAGAGGGTGCTATGATGTTGATATGTTCAAGGAATCCTGGTCTAATGTTCTAGTGGCCATTATGGAGTATATAACCCTCAATAGGAGGTACAAATAGGCCCATTCTTACAATTTTGTTCTTCTTTATCATTTTGGGCATAAGGTTAGGGTTTCCTATCCCTTCTATTTTCTTAGTTCTCTTCACCAAAGAATTGTTGGACATAAAAGGAAATAGAGTAAGCATGTTCTTCATTAAGGGATTATTTTTCTTATTGTAGATCATGTCAAGAAGATTGTTTCTCTCGGCCTGATTCCTCCTTAGATTATGGGTGGTGGGTCTACTAAGATTTTGGAAAAAAGAGGTAGGGATGATGTGTGCAAGGAGGGGTCAGCCTCTAATGTTGAAATTTGTGAAGAATAGTGGTATGGAGACTGAATCAGAGGGGAAAAGTGTTGAGGGTTTTTTGGATATCAAAGGGTATTCTTAGAAAAGAATCGATGATTATAGTAAGGACACTCTTTCTGTTAATGGTAGTGATTTGGAAGTAGAGGGTGATAAAAATATTAGGACCACTATGGAGATGGAAGAGCAGAATGACCCTGGTCATGAGAAAGTTCCTATCCTGATCGATTATGAAAGCTCTGTGGACCATGATGTTCCTCTCTCCCCACATAATGAAGCCACCATGGATGTGTTTTTGGACAAAACATCCAAAGAGGTGATATTTGAAGATACTATTATAGAAAATGAGATTCCCTCCTCTTCTAGAAATATTCCTTTCTTCAAGGTTGTTGATATGCAGGATAGAAATGTTTAGCTTCTCAAGGAAGACCTCGAGGATAAAATTAATCCCCAGTTTGGAGTCCTAAAAATGAAGAATTCTATGTCCATGTACTCCTTCCATTTGGTTAAATAAATTTTTCATGAAATCAAGACTTTGATTCTTAACTTTAGATCCCTTTCTACCAAAGTTGATAATATCCAGGGGAGGTTGGACTCTAGGTTTGATTGGAAGGACAAAGCCATGGAGAATGGGGACAAAAAGAAGATGAGTTTGATGCTAGAGAAAGTGGATCAAAATGAGTCTACCCTCAATAATCTTATCTTAGACAACAATATATTTATGGGGACTACAGTTAAGTGCATCAACAATATCAAGAAGGAGATGAACGTGGGGTCCCCTATGAAGACTGAAGATACCAAAGATGATGATGAGGACCAGACTAGTTAGGCATGCATACCAAATCTTCTAAGAAGAAGATTCAGGATAGGATTTTGGAGCTCTCTGATCTCAATGATGCCAATAGGAATATGTCTAATGTTAAAAAAGACATGGAGGCAACTTTGATGGAGTTTTCCTAGTTTCTTATTTTTTGTTGTTTATTGTTTTGTCTATGTTTCTGTTCTTGGGTATTCTTTTTTGGTTACTAGTTTTTGGCTAGTTTTGTTGCTAGGTTTTTGGTCTGCTAGTGGGATTAATGTCTAATCTTTCATTATAATTTTGTATGGGGTTTTGGGTGCCCCCAAAACCTATTTTTACTAGTAATAAAAAATTGTCAAAAGGATGTCAAAATTAATGGGTCAAACTGATGATACAAGCCACATGTTAAATTTGATGACTAAATGGTCATCAATGCAAATAAGAAAATGAGCCCTATGATGGTTGGAGGCCCATCAAATTAAAGATAGTGAAAATATATGAAAATGTAATTTTTTTAAAAAGAAACCCATCACCTTGCTAACCTAGATACCTCGACCAATAGTTATCCACTACATGTCAAGAATGGATTGAGTTTTCACTAGATGTTTTGTAGATGAGAAAGCGTGATCGATGAAAATGTCTATGGAGCATGGTCGATGCACTACCTAGAAAGACACCCAATAGGAGTGATGTCACTCAGGTCAGATCGTAGCTGAGAAGGTGCTTCTCGATAGGGATGTGGGACTTTAGTCCCACATTCACCATGGGAGAGGAGTTTGGATTTTTAAAAACAAAGATCTACAACTCTTAAAAAAAGAAGCTCTTGGGCTTGATGTGGTCTTTCCATAAGTTTTTAGTGTGTTGATGGTTGTTTTGTTGAATGCTCATTATCGCTCAGTGGTGTCGGGACCTGATAGTTCAGTCCCCTGCATGTACAAAAAATTCTAAAATATTCTATGATTCTTAAAGCCCAATCTGAGAATAAACCAAGGGTCGGTACAATGACAAAACCCCAAAATTTTTCCAAATTTTTTTTTCTAATTCTAGACCCAAATAAATATTCAAAAATTAAAAAAAAAATCCAAAAATCTACACTAAATTTGTAGATCAGACTGCCCAAGTCTGATTTGCAAAAAAAAAATTGTCTCAGATTTGACTTTTTCCAAAGGTAGGAAAATTTTTAGTCAAAATTTGTCAGAACAACCACCACAATGCAATCCTAAGGTCAAATATTTCTCTAGACACTCCCACGAGATGCTACACATCTAGATCTGAATCGTGGCCCTCCCAAAGTTGAATCAAAGAGTTCTCCATGGCTATGCAATGAGACTCCTATGGCTTTGATACCATGTAAGAATTTTCATAAGACAATGAATGGAATGCCAAGATCTAGAAGCTCAAGAGATAGAACAAATAAGAGAGAGGAGATAATATGATCAAATGAATAACTTGATAATGATCAAATGATAATGGATGCAATAAATCTAAGTACATGTAGGAGTGCCTTAATATATAGGTAATGCAATAAGACTACATGATAATGAGATGATAAGCTATCAACCACACTAGGTGGAATCATGATGGAGGAGCATCCTGAGTGTAAGAGAAATCTTGTGTCACCCAAAAATATGTTCAGTTTCTTTTCAATAAGGGCTATCTTGTGCAGAGCTTCTATTTTTGGAAATTTTCTATTTTTAGTAAGTTTTTTGTTTGAGCTTGGAATGGTCTATTTTCTTCCTTGGAGGTTCACTTTGGTCATATCAGTCTGCCAGTAAAATTTCATTGCCAGATTAAGTCTAGTTTTGAAGATATTGAAAATTTTTCGTATTTGTAGTAGGGTCCAAAAAATTTGAACTCAGAGGCCCCAAATGAGGTCAAAACTTTAGTTGACTAGAGATTTTTCTAATCAAGTGTTTTAGAGAACTTTGTGCCCTTTCTCAAATGGGGTCATAATAGCCAATCAGATCAATGGGCAATGACTTATCATCTTTGGAAGTTGGGTCACTTGAAATGGAAGAAAAATGAATTTCCTTCAAAATTTCTTTTTGAGTTCCGAAAGTTGTTTTGAGCTGACTCTGATGTAATAAAATTAAAAATAAAATAATTCTATGGTTGGTCAGCCTTAAGGGCTAAAATTTCTAGAACCTTCTCGGCGGTGGAAATTGCCTATATAAGGAAGGCCTGTAGTGTTTTCTAGGGTAGTGGGGAGTAGTTCTAGGTAATAATTCGAGGCTTTTTCCTACACAATATTGTAAGAAAAATGCATGTGTGGCTTTGCATATTGTAGTTCTGAAATTTGTAATTCCACACTTGTGGAGATAATGAGAAGCCCATTTTCTATTCTTGCAAATTGTTGGTGTTTCTCTATTTCTATTATGTCTTTGCGATATTAAGGGGAGCGCCCTTCATCAAATCACATGTCCACTAAAGGTGGATCATCCTCCATTGGTCATCAAAGTATGTGCAACAATGAGAGGATGATAATGTGATAAGAGCACTAAAGGTGGATCTTATAGACAAAGAGGTATGAGATGACAACTATCACCACCTAAAGTGGAAATTCTCCTACACCATGTAATAAAATGAAATGCAAACTCCTAGGTGTCTCAATGAAAACTAATATGAAAATGCATTATCCTAAGTAAAATTTTTAAATTATAATTAGCGAATACTAAATTACACTAATAATTTTGAAAGGAATTAATAGAATAAGGAGGTAAAGAGAAATACTATTGTAAAGATATATCCCTGAAAGTACATGTGAAAAACTTAGCCATGGACCTATAGTCATGAAAAAAATCACTACATATAGTTTTGAAAGTCCTAACATGAATCATAGGATCACCCTTACCATTATAAGTCTCAAGACGAGGTATCTCAATATGTTGTGGGATAATATCATGAAGGATATATAAGGAAAGGGGATTAGCAATATCACATGTAGGGATATTCGAATTAGATTGAGTGATTTGATCGACTTGTTATTGCAAAGGGTGATGGTTTGAACCAAGCTACTAATGGTAGGATTAGATGATGCAATAGTAGGTAGAAACATATTGGATGTACTAGGAAATTTGTAGGAAGTAGATGGAAAATGTAAGGATGTTGGTGGAGGATTAGAAGGAATGAGAAGATGATTGGAATATGTGAAAGGAACAAAATTGTATGAAGGTAATGAAGAAGGTATGGAATTAGGAGGAACACTTGAAGGAAGTAAAGGTTTAGGAAGACCAAAAATAAGAGGATTAGAGACTTTTGTAGATGTTTTCATGAGGTGGCACATATGTAAGAATTATGTGAATACTAGTAGAAATGGGAAAATAAGGTTCAAGGGTTGTGGAAGGATGAATATATCATAACTCTTGAGCACATTTCATCAAAGGATTAGCATGATTATTGATAAGGTGTGATATACCACACAAATTGGAGATGTTATTATCATGAGTGATAATATTCTTAATAGACTCAATAGATGCACCACTATCATGATTTATGTTCTCTTTCACAAGCTAATTTTCCATTTTATCAAACTCATCAGAGAGCGTATCAACTTGGGTAGGAGGAACTCTTAATACTTCATCTTCATCATGGGATGAGTGAGAAGAGTTATACACCACTATAGGATTATGATCTTGAGGAAAAATATAAGTATCATCATGGTTCCTATGAAGAAAAGATGAATCATGATCAAAACTATTAGATTGTGTCTGCCAAGTTAATTAGAGAATTTTTTTAAGGTACAAAGAATCAAGGATTACTGATTCACCCCCCCTCCCCCTCTGTAATCCAATAATTGGTATCAGAGCTAAGTAGTCTAAAGAGATAAGTTTGAAAGACTTAAGTAAAATATCCGAAGATGTATAGGAGAAAAGTACCTAAGTTCAACAAGGAAATTTTCTCAACATGGCAAAGAAAGATGAGATTGTATCTATCAAAAAATGGAAAATATGCACTAAATCATTTGGATAATAACTATACTCCACTACCTCCTAGAACCATGATAGTTGATCATATGAGAGAAAAGAAAGAGCACAACTCAATAATGATAGAAATTGCTTCTTCCTTGATGGATGCTGAATTCAATGATTTTAAGAACCATAATACTTCAAAAGAGATGTGGGATAGGCTTACACTTATTTATGGAGGAGATCAACATGTACAAAAGGAAAAGGTTAATAGTCTCAAATTAAAATATGATGAAATAAGAATGAAGGATGAAGAGAACATTTCTCAATATAGTTTCATAATCAAGTAAGTTGTTAGTGCCATCAGAGGTGTTGCTGGAACATTAACTAGTGAAGAAGTGGCATGTAAAATTTAGATAAATATTTCATCTAATTATGTTATTCAGGTATCTTCTATTGAGGAATTGAGATCCATCCCGAACAATGTTTTTACTCTTGAATCTTTAATCAGTAAGTTGATAGCATTTGAGTTAAGTAATTATGATAATACTATACTGACTATTGAAACTTCATTTAGGTCCTCTCTAAGCATTGGAACATTAAGAAGACACCGAGAGATTCATATTATTTCATGTGGAATTGAATATGATAGTATCCTAACTGAAGAGAAATAGCAAAAAGGGTTAGAGGCATTGTTGGCTAAGAAAGTACTGAGAGGTAAAGGAAAGTATAAAGGTAAATCACCTCTAAAATATTTTAATTATAATAAGATTGGCCACATTGCATCTAGATGTCCTAACAATTATAGGAATGATAAGAATGATAAGAAGGATAACCGATACCAAATTTTTAGAGACTAGAAGGAAAAAGGAAATAATTTATGCTACCTAGCTAAGGAAGGTGTAACTAATGATTAATCTAATGATACTAAAGATAGTTATGAAGTGGTCTATGTTGTTGTGAAGGATGATATAGAAGAAGAAAAGTGTGAAGATGAAAAAGCTCTTATTTCTCATGTAAGAAAATATGACCCATGGACTATTGATAGTTGATGTTCACATCATATGACTAGTGATATTGTTAAGTTTGAGAACCTAGAAAAGTGTGATTGAGGATTTGATAGATTTGGAAATGATACTCTATATTATATAAAAGGAAGAGGATCCATTATATTGAATGAAAAGAAGATATTTGATGATGTTTATTGGGATCAAGGACTAAACTAAAATCTATTAACTATTTCACAATTGAACACTAGCCACCGATTGAAATTTCAAAATAGAAAAGTGAAGATCTAAGGTGCTGATGGAGATTTGATGGGAACTAGTGAACAGTCTAAAGGTAATCTATTTTATCTTGATACTACTTCAAATATTTGCTCATTTTTTAAAGTTGAAGATGTATGGCTATGGCATAAAATACTTTGTCTTGTAAATTTTCATAATATGATTAACATGAAAAAAAAGAATAGAGTCAGAGCTCTACCAAAATTAAGTAAACCTAATAAAGTGATGTTTAAGGAATGCCAGATTGGTAAGATGATAAAATCAAGTTTCAAAAGCAAGTCTCACTCATCTAATGGTATTTTGGAATATTCTATGACAATTCAAAGCTATTACGGAGATCGCTATATCATTTTTTTTTGTTGATGACTAATCAAGAATGATGTTGGTTATGTTTCTAAAAGAGAAGCCTGATGCATTCCAAATGTTAAGGTGGTATAAAGCTAGAGTTGAAAAGGAAATAGGTAAAAAATTGAAATTTTTAAGATCAAATAGAGGAGGTGAACTTATATTTGATGAATTTACTATCTTCTATAATGAAAATGGAATCAAAAGACAAGTATCTACACCGAACACTCCACAACAAAATGGTATAGCTGAAAGAAGGAATAGATCTATAGTTGATTGTGCTAGAACATTATTGACTAACAAAGAGATTTCACAAAAATTCTAGAGAGAAGCCATTACTAATGATGCCTACACACAATCGAGTAGAATTGAAGAAAGATACTAGGGTGACCCCACAATAGTGGGTTACACTTTTTTAGACATGCTGATTTTTATTGAAATAACACATTTAATTAATAAAATATGATTATTTATCCCTTGAGAGATTCCATTTGAAGGAATTAATTAAAAATGGTTAGCTCAAGGGTATGTGCAAGATCATCAGGGGCCAAAAAGTGGCAATGTCAGTTCAAAACTTTAACAATGTAGCTAATGACTTTTTTTTCACCCGAATTTGATAAAACAAAAAGGGTATCTTAAGGAGATTATCAACTTTCTATTGATATAATTTCTATCAAATTTTGAATTTGGTAAGTAATTATTAGTTATTTTCTAATTGAGCTACCTCTAAAGTGTTGATTTATATATTGAATTAAAAATGACTACAACCTTCAGACGGTATAACATTTTTGAAATCTAAAAAATGCGTCACATTCTATGCTTTGCCTACTATAAGGAAAAATAAATAAAATTTGAATTTTGTAAAGTTTTGAATGAGCTAAGGTGGTTAGACATGAGATTTTTTTTATTTTGAAAATGTTGTAGCAAAAAATTCATAATTAATTATTTTTTTGGAATTAAATTATTCAAAAATATGCATCACATCTGGGCATGAGTCTACTACTTATATATAAAATCTTATAATAAAATATTATCATTTGATTATTATTAAGGTGGTCAGACATACACCTACTTCTTTTTTTTTTCCTGAAACTTTTTTACTGCTGCACTGAAATCTATACATTTCACCAATCATACTAACTTTTTCTCAAAAAAGGCCTAGTAGTTTAGAAACTATAGTCAATTTTCTATAGATTCTATTCTTACAACTTTTTGATATTAGATTCATAGCTAGTTGAAATTTTCATGTCAAGTTGACTAACCCTGATTTGCTGATTTTTCATTGCCACTTAAGGGCATAGTTTGGCCCCTCATGATCTTGCACATACCCTCAAAGCCTCTTAGATAAAAAGCATTGATATAACATCTATACTCCTCATTCATACCTACAATGGAGTCTCCTTCACACCTATTAAAATGTTGAAAAAAATCATTTGCAAATTATCTTTTGGCAGATCAAATGAATCCATTTGACAAACATATCTATGTAGTAAGGTGCTACTATGAAAGATATTTCCAATGATTATAATTTTAATATATATTAAGTTTATTATGACTTTGTATTTTTACTTTTACTAAAATACATATTTCACTGTATGTCTTCCTCTACATTTGACGCTTATGGAAAAATAGTAAATGAGAGAAAAAAAATTCTTAAAAATATATATTCCCTAGGTATTGAAGTTCTCTTTCTATCAAAAAAAATAAAAGTGAAATTGGAAAAATACACAAGTTATAAGTTGTGTAAACAAGGTATGTTAATATGATTTAGAAGAACATAGACGGGGGGTGAATCAATTGTTCTTGGGTCAAGATGTATCAATTAAAAATTTTAAACACTTCAACAATCTTAGATCTAATAACCAACACTACTTGGTCATTACAAAATATATGCCGGAAACATATAACAATGTAGTCCACTATCCAACAGTATTTAACTTGCAAAACATAGAAATGTTCACACCACCACATTCACTCAAGTATTGACACCAGGATTTATAGTGGAAACACAATTTGGGAAAAACCACTTTGTAACATGTTACTGATATATTTTCACTCTTCTGAAGTGAACTCTATGTAAAGCCAACCCTATCAAAGGTTTACAAACACACTGCTAGGTGTGATCTTGTTAAAGGATTTCAACCACCTTGTTAGGAGTGGGCCTTGTTAGAGGACTTAAGTATATTCCATTAGAATGAAATCTTGATTAAAGAATTTAAAAAATGACTTTTCAGTCAACCTTGATTAAAGGATTTAGATTGATACAATGGTTAGAAAGTAGTAGTAGTATTTGATCTGAAAAACATACAACTGACTTTGCAAATAACAGATCCAATTCGCACATATATGCTAGCTTACTAACTGAGTTCCATTTCCATATCCATCACTGATCTACTTATAAATCCCTTCAAGCAATCATAACTCTAATCAACTCCTTCACCTTTGGCCTTTCTGCTTTATCAACCAATAACATCAACAATTCTAGCATCCTCTTTAACCTCACACTTAGGCTTTCCTATATACCTCTTCAATAGGTTGATCCATCTTTTTCCTCTTAATATCATCTATAGATCTTAGGTTTAGGTAGGATTAATTGAATCCTTACCTCATTCATGTTATTCATCCATCCTTCTAGAAGCATCTTCAATCTCTTGATTGAAATCATAATAAAATGGTGTATTATGCATTAAATGCTCCATACAATTAATTAATAAAGTCAACACAATTTACATAATCCAAGAATTCAACTAAGCCAGCTAGGAATCTAAATTATTCCTCAAATGTAAATTACTAATGCTCGGTCAATATTATGTTCAACTCCTTGGTCATCATTGCGTAGCTCAGTCATCTCTTCAAACTATCTCCCTCGGCTAATGTTGTCACTCAGCAATAAACTAATGTTTGGTCAGCACTAAATTTACTTAGCATATACTAGCTCTCAGTCGACACTAGCATCACTCGACTTAAACTAGATTTCTTCACTTTTTCTCAGTTAAGCCTACTTGTTTAGTCTTGCTTCTTACTTAGATAAAAAATACATTGTCTTATCATTATGCCACATAATCAAGTACTCATTGAAGTATCAAATAACTCAACCTTTCTCTAGGTTCTATTGTTATCACCCTTGCCCTAATCCTTCTCATCAATCAATATATATAGTACTTTCTTAGATAGCAATTGTCTTACCAGTGAAGGTTTGAGATGAATACCAATACAAAAATTTCTTCAATTACAATTTCCAACAATCTACCTCTTTGGCATTGATGGCAACACCATATGAATAACACATGATTCACCAACCAATCGATAGCTTTTTCATTTCATCAAAAACATTTGTAATATCCTTAGCTTCATTCTAATTCTAAATCAATTATTCTAGCTTGCTTGACCATCCACACAGTTACTCCCTCTGAATCTTTTTTGTGTCTCTTTTCCTCTGATTCTCTAAATTACTTCCTCTTTTATGTTTTTTTCATCTGAATCTCACCCCCTTTGACAATAATTTGAAAGCATTATCTAGAACTTGCATCTTTCAAATGTAGATATCATCTTGTCATTTCAGTACCAATATTTCTCCCTCTGTCATCTTGCTTATGATTGATTATAGCTTTTCTATACTTTTCACAACTCTAGGCCGCTCCTAAAGTACGACCTTTTCTATGTCAATTTGTTAGGTACTCTGTGCAACATATTTGATGTAGTGCTCCTAGCTTGAATAGGTAGCCTCAGTTAGGGGAAGAACCCCTAATTTATCTCTAAGATATTCATGAGAATCCTTAGGTAAATATTTTGTGAATATGTCTACTAGTTGTTCCTTTGTATTCACATATTCCATTTTCACCTCTTTATCTTGTGCCAATTCCCTCAAGTAATGATACTTGATAGAAATATGTTTGATCTTTGTGTGCATCACTGGGTTCTTTTATATGTTGATATCACTTTTTTTGTCATAGTATATGACAACTAGTTCAGTGATTTCTTCTTTCATGTCTTTCAACAATTGCTTGATCCATACCAAATTTGAATACTTCACTGCAGCTCCTACATACTCAGCTTCAACTATAGATTGGGAAATGCAATTTTGTTTCTTCCTTGTCCAAGAAACTAATCTTTGTCCAAGAAAGAAAGCTCCACCACTAGTACTTTTTCTATCATCAACATTTCTTGCCCAATTTACATTAGTGTAGACTTTCAGTTCAAATTTATCATGCTTCTTGTAATCTAGTCCATAGTTTTATGTCCCTTTCAAATATCTCATTATCCTCTTCATAGCCATCATATGACTTTCCTTAGGATTGGCAAAGAATCTTGCCACAATCCCAACTACTAGGGCTATATCTAGTCTACTGTGAACAACATATTGCAGCTTTCCAATCATGGATCTATATAGAGTTTGGTTTACTTTCATAGTATCATCATTTTTAGATAGTTTCTATCTAGTAGCCATGGGAGTACTTATTGGACTTGATCCTCTATACCAAATATTTTTAGTATCTCTTTGACATATTTAGACTGTGTGATAAAAATACCTTTTTCCATCTGATAGACTTGCAAAGCAACAAAGAATTTTATCTCACCAAACATAGACATTTCAAACTTAGTTTACATCTCATTTGAAAATTTCTTACATAGGGCATCTTGTCCTCCAAATATGATATCATCTACAAATATTTTAGCTAAAAATATCCATTTACCTTCTTCATCTTTCATGTACAGATTGTTGTTTTCATTTGTCCTTGAAAATGCAATCTATATGAAGTAATCGTCTAGCCTCTCATACCATGCTCTAGGGGCTTGCTTCAATCCATACACTACCTTATTCAATTTGCAAACCATATGTCTCTTGTTTGGATCAACAAATCCTTTAGGTTTCTCAATGTACACTTCTTCTAATATATCATTAAAAAATGCATACTTGACATCCATTTGGTATAACTTGAAATCTATATAAGAAGCATATGCAAGTAGAGTTAACACTCCTAATCTTGCTACAGGGGAAAATGTCTCCCCATAGTCTATTCTTTCTTCTTGTGCATAACCCTTGCATATTGTTAGTAAACAGATTTGACCTTGATTTAATCTTTCTAAAGAATATTACACTATTACCCTTTTGAGACAAACATTCACTAACAGTTGGGCAAGTGCTTACTATAGATCACTTCCCTCTGAATTGTAATTTAGGTACAACTCCCTAAAATAGATTTTTGATGAATTTCATTTATTCAATTTCATAATTTAGCTTTTAACCTAAAATCTTAGAAATGTTTCTCTATTGTTCTTAGATGATTATCTCACCAAACAATATTTCCAAAAAGAGAACAAGATATGCCATAGTAGAAAATCATAGTTTTCTACTTCTCATAATACCTTGGGAGATAATGTAGATCAAAGAATAAATCAATAGAAGGAAAATCAAGCTAAGATCATTGATAAAATCAACATACTGATAGAATTTTTTAAAGAAATTGCAAATGGATTAAAACGTCACCACAGAACATGCATCCACTCATTCCAAATTACACAGATTTGAAATATAATAAGATTGATATATTAACTATCTTTGCAACATAGGAAAAAGAGAGAAAAATATATATGAGTTCTTCTACAAAAAACTTGATATATCAAATAGTTTTACTTCTAAAATAAACTTTAAAAAAAACTAAAAAAAAACTAGTTCTTTTCCAAAATTTCTAACCCTTTCTCCAATACTACTAAACTACTTAAAGTTTTGAAAAGCTGAGAGGTCTCTTGAAAAACTAGACCTCTTGGTTAAAATGGTTAAAAGAGTAACCAAAGTAGAAAGGACACACATCCTTTGAGTTTTTCAAGAAACTAAAATAGAACTAAATTTTAGGATCTGTTTCTTTGTCGGTAGCACGTTCCTCATCTCCAGCGAGATTCTCTCCTTCACCTACGGTAGACTGGGTTGCCTCCCAATGCTTGTATGCCTAAATAATCTCCCTTGCGAGCTACAAATGAGAGATTTTAATGTTCATAATCCTAGTCATCACCACTTCCTTAGTCCACTTTGATTTCTTAACTCAATCAATTATTACAGGAAGATGATCTATGCAAATATACAACACGGATTCAATCCTGGCCACCTATGTGAAATCTCAGGCTTTAGGGTTAGAATTTTGTTTAATTTTCTTCATGGTAGTCTCAAACACCCCAAGGGCTACTTTTAAGTCTTTCTCTCCATGAATGGTCATATATGTATGAGAAAAGTTAATCACCTTGAGTTCATTCATCATTGTTTTTTGTAGCTACATGATTTCATTCTCATTGTCTTTATTTTCAAAAATGGTACACTTGATAGTGGTGAGATGCTAGCTGATATTATTCCTAAGAATGAAAAAGGTTGCTTCATCAAGTGATTTCATAGATTTTTCTATGCTAAAGTTCATGAACCCATACTTCTCAATTTCTAAAAACTTGGACATGGCTCCAAACCATTTTTCATCCTCTCTCCCCCACACTTATCTCTATGTCTATAATTCTCCTATCAAGGCTTATGTATCAAAGAGAACATATTGAGCATCTTTGAGATATCTGAGGCTTCTTTTAATGACTTCATTGATCCATTCATCCACCAAATATACCAAGATTCGACCTCGTTGAACCTGGCTCAAGAAATATTTACTTTCGACACAGTCTGGGTCAAATATTTGGGGAGACTGAACTAGGGGGGTAGCATCAAGACTACAAAAAGTGTTAATAAAATGTGACAATTTCATGATTGTTTGTTTTAATTCTTTCTTTTCATTTCCATCTTTCCATGAAGAATACAACATCTATTGAGCTATTTCTTTTAATAAATGATTTTTGCCTGCCCGGTCCATAGTTCCTAGCTCTACTTTGGTGACTTCAAAATCCTCTACCTTAATCTCTTGTTCTCCTTCCTTTGGCCTATAGGTGGCTACCTCTATAGTCCACTTTCCAATTTTCACATCTGCGAACATCCAAGATATGCTTTTTACCTTTTTGGTTTTTGGAGTTTTCTATGCATACTTACTAACAATATCTTTCATAGAGACTAAGACTGGAACTAGGCTACATTTTTTACTTAGGGAAGAAACTAACCATGTATGTGTGACACCAAACTTGATGGTTTGCTCAGGAGTCTTTGCTAGTGTACCAATGACTTCCAGCATTGCGTCATCTAGATAAAAAATATCTTTATCCACCTGTTCATTTTCAGCTATGTAGAAACTTGCATCTTCCAATTTGTCTTCACCCAAATTAATTGTTAGAACATCTTCTTGAGCCATGTTTATCTTAACCCTCAATCTGGTCTTAGACCATGTAATTCTCTGCGAAGGAGAAATTGGTAAGGGATCAGCTATAGCTTTCTTTTGGGTGTTCCTAACCTATTATTTCTCTGTAGACCCTACATTTTCAATTTGTGTAGATGGATTAGAAACATAAATTGGAGAATGTAAAGAAGTACTTCTAACTTCTTCTTTTCCTATTTTAGATTCTTTTTGTTTTCTTCTTGATTGAAAAAATTCATTTGTTAGATGAATCACACATAAGGTCCTCTTCTCAATATTGTACTCTTCTTCATTCTACCAATCAATAATAGGATCAATTTTTTCAATTGACTTCTTGAAGCTGGGTTTAATCAAATCAGACCCATCATCAGTTATCCCTTCCACATTGATTTGAAGTCTCATTGATTGAATTTGCAATATGCACAATCTGTTGTGTGCTCTTTCTTCTACTAGTGTTTCATCACAGTAGTCCTCCTAGAAATCCTTTAGGTGAGGTATATGAAACATGTGAGACCTAAGTCCTAAACTACCACTGGCATATTTTTTATTATCAAATCACACTCTTCCAGTATAATTTTTGAAGTCAAAATGACAAATGTGAGTTCCAATATTGACATTTTCTACCATAGTTTTACATGATAATTTTCCTAGTGATATAGTGAGAGCCTTTTCCCATTCTTCTTTAGGGAGAAATATTTTCAAGATAGTGGTGAGTTGTCTACAAATATTGACTAAGATGAAGCAATCAAATGCATACCTAGGCAATCTCATTGGCGGGTCTTCAAAACCCCCAATTCTGATGTAGGTAAATCTAGGAAACTGAATGTAATCGCTTCCATACTTGGTTACTAGCTCCTTAGCTTCTAAACTAATTCTCTTCTTAGAGATACCAGCTAACATCTAGGAAACTGAATGTAATAGCTTTCATACTTGGTTACTAGCTCCTTAGCTTCTAAACTAATTCTCTTGTCACAAAACATAGTTTACCCATGAATGTGTCATGCACCCTTCTATAATTTTCAATAGCATTGTCCTTCTATAGAATTGGGTAATATTCATAGACACACATGTCTGCAACCCAAGGTTTGTGTGTCATTCCATGCCATTGTCTGTTGCAGGCCAAGCAATACATGAGATAAGAGGACATGAAGAAACCACTACTAATCAATTTAGATGTGTTGAACTATTCTCTAAGGGAACTGCCAATTAATTTAGCCCAATCTAGGAGTTGTGTTCCTTCTAGGATGATTTGAACATAAAAATACATCCAATCAAAGAAAATATAGGCTACTTGGGACCACTTTACTCTATACAGCATCACCATTAAATCACTTATATATGAGTGGACATGGGTTCTATTGAATTTCTTAGGCAAACATAAACCCCCTCTTTATGGGTTCAACAACCAATTTTTAGCTATGGAAGTGTGATTTGCATCTCCATTTTTATTGAGCTTAACAATAGACTATGCAAGAGAAAAGGTGGAGAAGGTCTTTTATGGGAGTTGTAGTGCGTGAGTCACAATTTCCCTATTGATAGGCATTAGGAAACTACCATCTTTATTTTTGATTGACTTTGTCCATGCATCATAATTCCTTATGCATTCAAGGATCAATTTAGAGCAAATGATAGTGGGAGGAAATGTCGCTACCAAACATAACCCACTCTGTAGAATCTCCGAAGCTGGAGTACCCTGTAGGGAATTCAAAATATGGGAAGGCAAGTTTTCCACATTATAATCTTCTAGGTCCATATTTAACACTATGGGACCATCACATAATAAACTTGAAGTGTTCCCAAATAGATGAAAAGTTGACCTCATGACTGTAGAAATTTAATTTTCTATTCACCTCTTAGACTACTGAATTTGAAAATATCACGAGGGTAATGGCCAAACTCACCTTATTTCTGCAAAAAAATTTGATCACAGGAGCTCCCAAGTTCTTACCTCCACACAACAGCTTCTTAATAATAGAACATTTAGGATTTTGAATAAAAAACTTAACTTAAATAGAATCATGAGAGCTTGAGAATCTATTACAAATCTTTCATGGAAAGAGTGGGAAAAATTTTATTTGACATCTCATACATGTAAGCCATAATTACCAATTAAGAAAATCTCAAGATTAGTAAAAATAATGATTATTCAGATCTCTTGGGCATACTTTAAAAACCACTTTCCATAACTAGCATTAAATGCTTTCTCTCCTTTTGGCCCCGTTGCTTAACTGTCACCAGACTCTCCTTCTTTCATAATTCTCCTAGATTCCTTCAAAGAAGAAGAAGGAACAAATTTCATGGCTGTTCAACATTGTTCAAGTATGTTCAAGCCTATTCAAGGTTTGTGAACTTCTGAGTTAGACCAATTGATGATTTGAATGCCAGGGTATGTCACAAACCAATGACTGATGTGCTATAATCTTCTTAAATCTCAGCAATAGGTAGATTTCCTTTACTTGCTTATCATCCTGTCATGTCTTCACAAATGAAAAAATTAATATGAACATCCTTGAATAGACTTGAACACCATTCAAGGCTGTTCAAAGGTGTTTAAGCATGTTCAAGAAAATAGGGCTTACAAAATTTCATGCAACTCAAAACCAAAACATGACCTCAAAAAGGAAGTCAATGAAATACTTTACCAATCAATGATGGGTAAACTACAATATGTTTTACATAGTAGGCATGATATTGCACATTCAGTTGGTATTGTGGAAAGGATTTTTTCCAGTCTAAAAGAGACACACATGTCTACACTACAAATAATATTTAGATATCTAAAAGGGACTAAAGATTTCAGTCTACTATACACAAAAGGAGGAAATCTTGATCTCAAGGTGTATATTGATGCTGATTGTACTGGAAACATTGATGACAAAAAAATTACAAGTGGTGGATCTTTATTTTTAGGAGAAAGGTTAGTGACATGGTTAAGCCTGAAAAAAATTGTATTTCATAGTCTACTACCAAAGCTTAGTATGTTGCTGCAACTATAAATTTCTCAAACATAGTTTGAATAAAACAATTACTTGAAGGTGTGCAAAAAGAGATTATTGATCCAATTACAATTTTCTATGATAATACTAGAGCTATAAACATATCAAAGATTATAGTGATACATTCAAAGACAAAGAACATTTTTATCAAGTATCATTACTTGAGAGAACAAGTACAAGAAAAACATGTGATATTGGAGTATATGAACTCAAAGGAATGGATAGTTGATATATTTAACAAACCACTATTGAAGGATGCTTTTGAGTATCTCTAAGGTAAGCTAGGGGTTATTCCCCTCTAATATTCATTGAGGAAAGATGCATGCTACATCAATTCAAGCATTCATTAGAATATATCTTATCAGTTGATGCTAGTGTTCACTATGTTAGGCCATTTTCCTATCATTGCAAAAAATTTAAGAAAATGGTCTTATCGTGCAAAAATATTATCAAAGTTGTCATGACCACCTCCAAACTTTCTCTGATCTATGAAGAAGATCTATCAAGTTTCATGACTTGTGCCCTTATCTCCAAGATGTCACCAAGCCCCATTCATGATTGCATGTTCTCAAGTGTAAAAAAGAGGGAGATATAGAATTTTTTAAGGTCTAAGAAATAGGTCGAAATCAAGGGCACAAAGGTTAACTGTTAGTACAGACAGTTATATAGCAACTGGTGTCAGCGGTGTTCTTGGCAGAGTAACAGATAGTGTTTTATGTATGGTTGTCTGTACAGTTATCATGGAGCCTTGTGCACTTGGATATATGTTAAAGACATGTTAGTGATGTTTTAGTTATGGAAACATAGTCTTTTGATGAGTAGAAGTAAAGTTATGTAGTCATTATTCACCAGCAACAATTTCCTATGTTTATTCAGAAGAGCCGACATAGATTTTATTGGTTCTTGAGTTGCGCCTATCCTATGGATACATTCCCTTGGATTTAATCTTGGAGGAGAGTTATTTATGTTTGGTTAAGAGTGCATTAGTTAATTCAGCTTACAAAGAAAGATATAGTTATTTTGGTAGACCCGACAGCGTGTAGCATGCGTCTACAATTATCTTATTGGATAGGTCCCAGAATGTGTTGCATGCATAGTAGAGCCCATAGAATGTTTGTAGGAGCTTTTTATGGTTTATCTAATATGATTTCAAGGTGGTTCTAATAGGTTGACTTGATTATATCATTTAGAGGAAAGATATTTATAAGCAGTCATTTGTGATTGCTTGAGCATGGTTCATGATTGATTAAGAAGAGTTGAGCTGAGTGTACAAAGTGTTGAGCCATTAGAAGAAGGTCTATGTGACCAAGTAAAGTACTTGTGCTATTCATTCAAACTGATCGAGATAGTAGGTCAAAGAACAGTTCACCAAGATCTAGATATAGTGTGTATCTTTTATTCATAAGGTTGTAGCCTTCACCCCTTTGAGAAGTGAGCTCTTGGATAGGGCGTCATCTCCCCTAATATGGAAAATTGTAAAAGACTCTTAATAGGATCCAACCCTTGACCATGTCTACTATACTTAATATATTGAAAAGAAACTCCTAACAGGATTAAGGATCTTCTAACAAGGATCATTATATACTAGTATGCTATATTAGTGGGTATTAAGTCCCACTAGGGTTTTTACCAGTTTAGGTTTCCCCATAACCAAAACATTGGTGTTGTGTTCATGTGTTCTTTCATTATGTTTATTCTTTATGTTTAAGTATACTTAATTGGATAAAGAATTGAATCTTGTAGATAATTGATTCATGCTCCCCTCTCAATTATCTCTTGGGACTATTCCTAAAAATTGGTATCAGAGCCAAGTGCCTCAGAGAGAAATTTTAACAGCTTGAGGTTGATCAAATGGAATACTTTAGGAAAGAAATTCCTAAGTTGAATGGAGATAATTATCTTGATTGGAAGAACAAGATGGTGACTCATTTGCAGTGCATCACTTTTGAAGTTTTTAATGTAACTATCAAAGCAGCCAAGATTCCTACTTTAGAAGACCTTACAAAAGGTGATGCTATTGACACTCTAAAGGAATTGTTTCATTAGAATTCTATAGCTAAAGAAGCCCTTATCAGTGCCCTATCTGATGGTGAGTTCTTAGAAATAAAAAAAATGTAGATACAACCCACAAAATATGGAAGCACCTAGAAGACATATTTGAAGGAGACAAACAAGCAAAGGATATGCACAGAAAGACATGGAAGAAAAGATACAATGCATTAGAGATGATGCCTAAGGAAAATATTAGAGATTAAAATCAAAGGATAAATGAAGCAGCTACTGGTATCAGGAACAATGGTGGAGAGATCTTAGAGGAAGATATTATGGACAAGTTGATGACTACTCTTACTCTAGAATATGAAAGTAAGATCAACATCCTTGATGAGACCATGCAGCTTACATCAAATTTCAAGAGAGATCCTTGGATCAACAAAATCTTAGCTTTTGAGATTTCAAGATTGAAGATAGAACCAAAGAGTGAGATAGCTTTCAAAGCAACCGTTCATGGTAAGAAATTTGCAAACACTTTTGGTAATTTTGATGGTGATGATGAAGAGAAAAAATTAGATGATTTCATTTCATGATTTCCAAAAGATAAAAGAAAGGAAAAGGAAAATATGAAGGTCAATTACCATTTAAGTGCTTTTGATGTAATAAGATTGGTCAGTTTGCATCTAAGTGTTCTACTAGAGCTCGAAAGTTTAGAAAGGATTACAAGCCTAAGTATTCTAAGGAATGCTACTATGGTGGAGATGGAGTTTTAGATGAAGAATCTAGTGAAGAAGAAACTAGATTCATTGATATTATAGACAAAATGAATAATAAGATAGTTCATGAAGATAAGAAAGAGAATCAAGAACTAGCACTGATTTCACATGCTGACATCAGGACAGACTAGATTATAGATAGTGGTTGTTCACATCACATGAGAGGTGATAAAGGAAGGTTTGTTCATTTGGACAAATACAATGATGATATCATTAGATTTGGAGACAACACTCCTAAACCTATAGTTGGTAGAGGAGCCATCACTTTGCATGGAAATAATAGTACTGATGATGTCCTTTATGTTGATAGTTTGAAACATATACTTCTTAGTGTTGGATAGTTACTTGGAAAAGGATATTAGTTGGAGTTCAAAGATGACAAATGCATCATTAACAACAAGGATGGTTTTATGATTGCATCAGGCTCAAAGACAAGAGGTAATGTTTTTCAACTCAATTCAGAAGCAAGTTGTTTTGTTGCTAAAGTTGATGATAGTTGGTTGTGGCATAAAAGAGTATGTCATATCAATTTTGATAACATAGTAAAGATAAGCAATGTTAAATAAATAAGAGATCTACCTAGCATATAAAAGCTAGTTGATACTATATGCAAGGAATGTGTGATGGGAAAGCATGTGAGAAATTCATTCAGGAGCAAGGAGAATTCAAAAGAGAACAAGTTTGATCTAATTCATATAGACCTATGTGGTCCAACTCAAACAAGATCATACTATGGTGAAAGGTATTTCATTTTTTTTGTTGATGATTCTACTAGGATGTGTTATACACTAAGTTTGCACCCTTGTTTCTAGCTCTCGTAGTCTTGATAACCTAGTATAACATGGGAATCATCTCCAGGTTGTGGGACCTATGCTAACTAAGATGAGACCTCTAGGTTCTAGGCTAGTTCCTCTTGGATAATCACCTTAATTTTCTTCTAGATAGGAAAAGTAAATCTTTTGAGGGAAAGGGATAGAAGGAATACTTGGAAAGGGAAATGACTGAAAGAAATCTACCTACTAGGTCATACACTAAAATTAGGGTTTGGATCTGAGTATAGAGGATGAAAATAATGAACAACTTAGGTCTAGGAGATCACAACTCACTAAATAGGCTTGCATAAGTATTTCATGGAAGGGTCTGCAATAGAAAGAGGTTATTCAGGGAAAGAAAGGATTTCACAAACAATAGCATTCGTAAGGGATTTAGACATAATTTATGACCTGCAAACAAACATTCACCTCTGCAACTCAGTATAGGAATGAGATAGATAGTCAAGGGGTTGAGGTATACCCACAAGAGCATTCAAATCAAATTACCCACAATAATACACAAAATTACAGAAAGAGAGAGGGATCAGGAACCCTAAGATACCACCAAAAACATCATATACTTTGATTTAATAAGAGATAATTTAGGCAAGGAACCATAGGGACATGAAGAATTGTCACAAAATACCTCTATAATATCTGAAACATCAATAAAAGATTTACAACTGTATAAGTCAAAGGGTAGAAATGATACCACATATGACCCTTAAGAAAAGTGAAATTCTTTTACAATTGTCCAACTTTGAGCACTAGGGCTCCAAAAAAGAACTATATACAACTCAACTACATGTAGGTAGGATTCAAAACCTAACAAGGGTTACTAGATTTTCAATAGAATAACCAACCCTAAATCTATCAAATCTGATCATAAATACCACTCTACAAAAATCTCAGCCGATCAAATATATCTTTGAGTGCCCATCCCTGTACTGAAATGGCCTATAGATAAAAAAAATTGATCCAACTACCTCTCTATAAGTCAGGCCATCATGAATGCTCAAATTTGGTACTCTCATAAAGTAAGAATCCACTGAAAATAGCTACCTAGATCTCTGCATTATTCTCTTTCCAACTGCAACCGCCCCTAAAATCATAAATTTTGAGCTACCCATGCCTTCGTATTCGATCAATAGGAACAAATAGAAGAAAACCCCATGAAAGATATTGAAATTCCTTCTTGAAATAGTCAAAGGCCACATTATTAGTCAAGAGCCAATAGAAAATGAGCACATCATAGTCGACCGACACCTTAGAAGGAAGAAGAAACTTGACCTTGCACCAAATGATGGTCACATGATTGCATGGGATCAAAAGATCCCATGCGGTTATGTGACCACCGTTAGATCCTCTTTGACTACCAACATACTTAAGATACTTGGCCCCACTGATAACCACCAACTATTCTGCCCAGCAACCAATAAGAATCAAGCATGTCAGATAATCCCATGATAGCATCAGATTAAACACTGGAAGATCAGATGGTGGTTACATGATTGCATGGGATCAGAAGATCCCATGCGGTTATGTGACCACCATAGGTCTTGGACAAGTTGTCATCCCCATAGATTCTCTAACCATCAAACCCACCAAGAGCCCTGTGATCACCTCACCAGCCACTAAAAAATGAACACATCACCACCTGAGGACCCACCACTAGAGGCTTGGCAGTAAAGCAGATCTAATGGCCATCACATGATTACATGTAATTAGAAGATTCCATGTGAACATGTGACCACTATAGATCTTCAATCAACTGGGGCCTACCTTACTTCAGGTCCACTGCAAATCTTCATTGAACTACATCAATGGTTCTTGCATGATCACATGGGATTAGAATATCCCATGTGGTTATGTGACCACCATTGGATCTAACTATGAATGAAAATTGGGCCCAGGGGAAATATTAAAGGCTGGGATGTAGGAAACTTAGGAAAATAGGTAGTAGGACCTTAGGAAAATAATAGCATGTGGGTTTTTAGAGATAAGTGGCCCGGAAGGGTAAAATATTAAATTAGAAAGGGCCAAGGCTTGATAAGGGTTTTATGGGGTTTAAACATTCACATATGAATTTTTAATGGCCTTCAACTAGAAAACTAAACAACTGTAGAGGCCAAGGAAAAGGCACAGACTTCATAAAAATTCTCAAGGGGCTAACATAGGATTAAAAATGCCAGATAGAGCAAACCAAGCCAAATTGCATAAGATAGGAAATCTTGGGGAACATTTTGGCAATTTCTGCTGGATGTCAGCTTGCTAGACATGGAAACCAGTGGCCTTGAGTAATCCATTGGGCATGGGGTCATCACTGAGCACAAAAATTTGACAAAGGGACAAACCTTGAACCGGAAAGACAAACCTATGCACAGGCACTTCTTGAAAAGCTGAAAACTAACCTAGGAAAATAGGGAAAGAAAAACAAGAAACATAATTACAAGAATTTACAGAGAGGGATTAACCTCAAAGAAGAGCTTCAAGTGGAAACCATTTACTAAAATTGGTAGGGAACCCCTTCAAGTGTTGATAGCTAGAAAGCATTAGGTCCCTTACACTCTATTATAACAAATGGTCCACCCCAGAATGAATCAAATTTTGTATGCCTACCAGGTCTGGACCTAAACTCATCCCACTTGAGGACTATGTCTCCAAGCTTGAAACCATTGATCCTAGCTCTTCTATCAAAGGTCCTCTTTGTCTAGATCTTATGGAACTCCATAACCTACATTGATTTGTCTCCAATCTCTTCCAACTCCATCAACTAAGCATATCTGATCTGCAAGGGATCTCTTTCTTCAAATAGGGCATATTGAGTAGCCAAGTCCAGAGCTAGAAATTCAACTGAGATAGACAACTTAGCTTCTCTACCATATACTAGCACAGAAGGAGAATTACCAATGATCTTATTTGGGGTAATCCTATCTAACCATAATGTAGACCTTAGTTGATATTCCAATCCCTTTGGTTGTCCTGCAGGGTCTTCTTGATTATCCTAATCAAATTCTTATTTGTTGATTCAGCTAAGCCATTGCCTTGAGGGTAATAATTTGAATTGGTATTCAGATAGATGCCATTCTTGACTGCCCACTTTGAGACTTTGAGGCCTGTGAATGCCAATGCATTATCTGATATTATAGAGTTTGGAGTGCCAAATCTATGAATTATATCATCATAAAAAGTTAAGACAACACTCTCATCTGATTCTTTTAAAGAAATTGCTTTTGTCCATCTAGTGAAGTAATCAATTGAAGTAATTATCCATTTGTGGCCTGCACTAGATGGAGGATTGTTCACACCAATGAAGTCTATACCCCACTTCATGAAAGGTTTCTTTGTTTTGACTGGCCGTAAGGGCAAGGCTGCAAGCCTTTCCTTTCCTACAAACATGGCACACTTGATGCATTTTCTCACATACTCATGGCTATCCTTGAAGATAGATGGCTAGTAGTATCTAGCCCTCATGATTTTAAAAGCAATAGTCCTAGGAGAAAAGTGACCTCCAGAAGGTCCATCATGAAACTCAAATAGAACATCAGCTATCTTTTTTTAATCTATGCATCTTAAAAGGACACCACTATGATCCTTTCTAAAAACAATCTCATCTATCAACATAAAAGAAATAGATTGTAATCTATAATACCTCATTTTTGTTGAATCTAGATCTGTAGGACATTGTCTTGTCTTCAAATAATTGATCATATTAGGCAACCAGCTTGTTGCCTTGGCTTGTTCTTCTATAGAATGCACCACTAGAGATGCATCTATTATTTTTGATTTCTTTGAACTTTCATCCCCTACCAAATGTTCACAAAGACCTCTTCCTCTAACCAGCTTGGTAGTTTTAATATCTATGTCATATTCCATCACCTTCGTGATCCAACTAGCTCTTTTCTCATTTAGGTCTTTAGAAAGCATAAATTCTTTGACACTTGGATGAGTAACCTTAAAGTGTACCTTGCTATGGGTCATCAAAAAATATCTAAAATTTTTAAGGCTTTTTACCATAGCAAGTACATGTTTTTCTACAAAAGAGTATCTCTATTCATACTCCTCTAAACCTTTGCTAAAGAAAGCAATAGGCTACTCCAATCCTTCTGAATTTTCTTGAGTCAGCATTGCAAATATAGCATCATGATCTCCATAAGCATAAATGATAAAATTCTTATTTAAATTTGGGTTTAACAGGGCAAGAGCTTCTATCAAGGCTTCTTTGATAGCCTGGAAATTGGACTTCCCTTCCTTAGTCCAACTAAAAGTGGAACCTTTCTTTAACATGGTTGTCAAAGGCTTTAGTAAATCTACATGTTAGGCAAGAAATGCCTAACAAAGTTAATCTTCCCTATGAAAGACTGGAGACCTTTCTTATGATGTGGCAATGGTAGCTCTAGGATGGTTGTAATTCTCTCAAGATCCACTATAATTCCTTCTTTGGATACTACATATCCCAACAATTTTCCTTCATGAACTGAAAACACACATTTCTTGGGATTAAGAGATATCTCAAATTCTCTACACCTTTCAAAAATCTTTCTCAAATGTTTGATATGGTCTACTGCATGTTTTGAATAGATAGTTATGTCATCTAGATAGACTAGTACAAACTTGTACAGGAGAATTTTAAAGGCCATATCGATTGCCTTTTGAAATGTAGCACCTGCATTTGACAAACCAAAGGGCATCTTTTGATAAGCCATGGTTCCCCACTTTGTTGTAAATGTAGTCTTATATTGATCCTCTTCATTAACTAGAATCTGATTGTATCCTAAATAGCCATCCAATAATGAAAAATCTCTTAGATCCAGAGACACATTGTAAGATTTGTTCCATTGAGAGTAGTGGATGGCGGTCCTTTAGAGAAGCTCTGTTAAGATCCCTAAAGTCAACACATAGCCTTAGCTCTCCATTCTTCTTCCTGATAGGAACAAGGTTGGAAACCCAACTAGTATGCTTGATGCGGTAGATGATACCACTTTCTATTAATTTGAGCACTGCCTTATGCATAAGCAGCTCAAGTTTTGGATTAACAGGCCTTTGCTTCTGCCTCACTGGTTTGGCATTTGGTTCCAATTGAATAGTGTGTTGAGCAAGGGCTGGGTTAAAACCTTTAAGGTCTTCAAACTCCCATGCAAAAACATCACTAAATTCTTTGAATAATTATGTGTAATCTTTCTTTTCCAAATCAATGTTCACTTTTCCAAATTGTAAGCTCTTACCTAGTTCCAACTCTAATTCAACACAATGTTCTTGTTGAACTACTAGGCCATCTTTATTTTTCTTGACTTTATCATCCTTGTTGAAGATAGCTTCCAAGGTGACAAGACCTCTAGGCATCTTATTAGACTTGAGTTGTATCACTTGATCACCATAGTTCTGTGATAGCCTATCTTGATTATGTTCTAAAAAGACATCTTCTTCAAAGAACTAGAGAGTTTTTTCATCATTGTTAAAGACCTACCAATTGACATCATTATCAGGAATAGAGGGTCTGACAATCACTTTGATATGTTGTTGATCTATTTCTTTTGAGATACTATTTGGAATGTCATACTAAGATCCAACAACAACTAACCTATCTACATTTTGATTTAGTTTCCTAGGGATAGAAACAATATTGAAAGCACAAAAATCTTCAATTGCATCCCAAACTCTATGTTTGTATTCTTTCATGACATCATTTTTTATTTCACTTATCCATCTTACTTGGTTGACAACTAATTCACTATCACCATAAACTTTTAAGGCCTTAAGCCCTCTTTATCTAGCCCATTCTAGTCCATTGACTAGACTTTCATACTCTACAGTATTGCTAGTGTAGGAGAAATTGAATCTAAAGGTAGTATAATACCTTTCTCCTTTTGGGGATACTAGCATAGCACCACCACCAGAACCATGTCTACTTCTAGCTCCATAAAAAAATAGTTCCCAAACCTGATTATTCTGATCTTCTGAATCAGTATCTCATTTGAGAAGGCTTGGTTCTATGGCTCCGCTCTCTTGTATCAGATAACTTCCCAAACCAAAATCCCAAATAAGATGTTATTGGGCCTCTGAAGCTCTTTCATCTAGAAGAATATCAAGAATACTTTCTATCTTTGTGGTTAGTTCACTAATGGTTTGGAAGTCACTGTCATCAAATATAGGGTAGTTTGCATTGATGGTATTGGACACATATGGTTCTATATGGTGTGCTACCAATGGTTCTAACTTAATGGTTACCTTGGTCCCATAACTTGTATGAAAAAGCATGTGAGACTAGTCAGAAGATAGGTAGCATCCTATCTTGCCTGTAAACTCCCTTGATAGACATATGGCAAATAATGTAGGGAGATCTATGATATATATATCAAGGAGGATGGAAAAATTAGGACTAGCATGAAGGATTAGACTTGTGTCCTTGGCCACACCTATAGTATTGACTGAGGATCCATCAAGTTGGGTGACCTTCTTTTGGAAGGGCTCATATTTTAGTCCTAATTGGTCAGCCACCTTCTTAGGCATTACAGTGCTAGTAGCTCCACTATCTATCATTACCTTGTGTGGCATTAGCCTTGGAGTTTCTACTTGGAGCTTCCTTTTCTTGATCAGTGTTAACCAACACTGGCTTTGTAGCTTCTTTTGTAGGTTGAGGAGTTGTTACTTTAGTCATGGCCTTCTTCAAAATTTTAGGTTGTCCTGGAAGAGCCAAAGAGTCCCACATGGACATGGTGACATTCACCTTCTTCATGTTGTCTACAATGTTATAAGGTGGCATAGTGTGTACTCTCTATTGTGCCTTTACTATGATGGGCTCCACTTCCTTGAGAGTTTGAACCTCCTTGCTTGTGATGACAGGAACCTCCTTAGGTGTGATGGGATTAGCTGGTTGCAGTGGATCTATAGATTTAGTGGCTTTGTCATTGGAATCTTCTCTCTCCATGTCTTGAGCTCTCCTTTTTTCTCTTGTATAAGCGATAAAAGCAACTTCATCATTGACTCCATTGAAGTCTGGATGTTCCCAATTAAAGAGAGCAGTCTCATTTTCTTGTGACTCTTGTTGAGGAACCGATCCACTAGATGAAGCCTCTGATTGAGCTTGTGAGGCATTCTGAACCATTAGAGCTTGGTTCATCCATCCATTTGAACATGTAGCTTGATTATGAGGCTGATTACAAGGAAAAAACCATTCATTATCCATAGCCATATTTATTTGACTAGGAACCATATCCCTCACTAGGTTTGCAGAATTTAGAGGTGCAGGGTTATATGGTTGGAATGGTCTCTGATTAAAACTTTGCCTTTGTCCTTGGTACCCTCCTTGGTATGGTGGCCTATTTTGTTGATAAGGTTGTCCTTGATTTTGATATTGTTGATTAGGACCTTGGCCTTGTGGCTTAAAGGATGGTCTGATTCCTTCACCTCACTTCTTCAGATTTGTAACCTCTTTAGTCAAGGTCTACAAAAAATTAGTCATCTCTTGTATACTAGTTTGCTGACTATTCTTTATCTCTTGTAACTCTTGAGAGAAACCTGTTGTTAGCTCTTGACCACTGGTACTAGCATGGGGTGCCAATATAGTAGGAATAGGGGTAAATGGGGGTACTTGTGCAGGTGCAACGGGTTGAAGGATAGGGAAGATGGGAATTGGTGGCCTTCTAGCAATCATGCCTGCTTGGATTAAATAATTTTTAGACCTAACAGCTATGTTAAAAGGTTGGGGTAAAGAAGTAGCACCCATGGATTGGATCATGACAAAAATTTGACCATTTAGACTTTGCAAGTAGTAAAGAAAAGCATGGTCAGCAGATGGCCTTATAGAAACTAGAATTCTATTCCATGTTTTGAGGAATCTACTATTGTAATCTATCATTTTCTCTTGAGGGTCTCTCTTAATGGTTGTTAACTACTCCACCAGAGACAAGTTATCTGATTTATCCTCAAAATTTTTACTTAATGCATCCCCTAATTCATCCCATGAAGTAATAGAACCAACAGTTAGAGATCTAAACCATTCTAGAGCCTTACCTTTTAAAGAGGCTGCTAATAATTTTGTGGCCACATCCTCTTGGGGTATGTTGTGTATGTTGCAAATGGTGTTCACATCTCTTATGTGCTCAAAAGTAGTAGTCTTCCCTTCACCTATGAAATTAGGTATACTCTTAAGTGCCACCAAGGGCACATCATGATGTTGAGAAAAGGCTAATGGACTCCCTTGGTTGAATGTTGCAAAAGAAAACCGTCTTACCATTGTAGGAGTTGGAATCTAAAGATTAACAACTATGTGAGTTGTATTTACTGCTGGATTTGAATCCTCATCTAGATCTCTAGTTAGAGATATACCTCTTCCTCTGGAATGAAAGGGAAAAGGTCTCCTTTTTAAGGTATTCAGTGGTGTTGATTGAAATCTCCTTGTAGGGGATGTTCTCTGAGTTGACCTACCTTTGTGACTTCTTCTTGTTGGCAACTCTAAAAATTTAGTGGGATTTGAGCTCCTAGTCTCAATCTTTTGCATAAACCTTAAACAAGGTTAGCCTGGATCTTTGAAATTAGTGGAGTCACCAGATATACTTGATAGAATGACTTCTAAAAGTCTGTGTTATGCAATCTGTATATCAGAGATAACATATCTTTAACATGAATCTGATTCTTTTATGGTCCCACCAGGCATGGCAAAATTGTTATGCACTAAGTTTGCACCCTTGTTTCAAGCTCTCATAGTCTTGATAACCTAATATAACATGGGAATCATCTCTAGGTTGTAGGACCTATGGTAACTGAGATGAGACCTCCAGGTTCTAGGTTGGTTCCTCTTGGATAATCACCTTAATTTTCTTCTAGATAGAAAAAGTAAATCTTTTGAGGGAAAGGGATAGAAAGAATGTTTGGAAAGGGAAATGATTGAAAGCAAACTACCTACTAGGTGATACATCAAAATTAGGTTTTGCATCCAAGTATAGAGGATGAAAATAATGAACAACTCAGGTCTAGGAGATCATAACTCACTAAATAGGCTTGCATAAGTATTTCATGGAAGGGTCTGCAATAGAAAGAGGCTATTCAGGGAAAGAAAGGATTTCACAAACAATAGCATTCCTAAGGGATTTAGACATAATTTATGACGTGCAAACAAACATTCACCTCTACAACTGGGTATAGGAATGAGACAAATAGTCAGGGGGATGAGGTATACCCACAAGAGCATTCAAATAAAATCACCCACAATAATACACAAAATTGCAGAAAGAGAGAGGGATTAGGAACCCTAAGATACCACCAAAAACATCATATACTTTGATTCAATAAGAGATAATTTAGGAAAGGAACCATAGGGACATGAAGAATTGTCACAAAATACCTCTACAATATCTAAATCATCAATGAAAGATTTAAAATTGTATAAGCCAAAGGATTGAAATGATACCACAGAAGACCCTTAAGAAAAGTGAAATTCTCTTACAATTGTCCAACTCTGAGCACTAAGGCTCCAAAAAATAACTATATACAACTCAACTGGACGCAGGTTGGAGTCAAAACCTAACTAGGGTTACCAAATTTTCAATAGAATAACCAACCCTAAATCTATCAAATCTGATCATAAATACCACTCTACAAAAATCATAGCCGATTAGATATATCTTTGAGTGCCCATCCCTGTACTAAAATTGCCTATAGACAAAAAACCTTGATCCAACTACCTCTCTATAAGTCAGGCCATCATGAATGCTCAAATCTAGTACTCTCATAAAGTAAGAATCCACTGAAAATGGATGCCTAGATCTTTGAATTATTCTCTTTCCAACTGTAACTGGCCCTGAAATCATAAATTTTGAGCTACCTATGCCTTCACATTCAATAAATAGGAACAAACAAAAGAAAACCCCGCAAAAGATATTGCAATTCCTTCTTGAAAGAGTCAAAGGCCACATCATTAGTCAAGAGCCAATAGAAAACAAGCACATCACAATCGATTGACACCTCAGAAGGAAGAAGAAACTTGACCTTCCATCAGACGGTGGTCGCATGATCACATTGGATCAGAAGATCCCATGCGGTTATGTTACCACCATTGGATCCTCTTTGACTACCAACATACTTAAGATACTCAGCCCCATTGATAACTGCCAACTGTTCCACCTAGAAAACAATAAGAATCAAGCATGTCAGAGAGTCCCATGATGGCATTGAATTAAACACTAGAAGATGAAATGGTAGTTGCATGATCACATGGGATCAGAAGATCCCATGCAGTTATGTGACCACCGTAGATCTTGGACAAGTTGTCATCCCCATAGATTCTCTGACCATGAAACCCACTGAAAGCCTTGTCATCACCTGGCTGGCCACTAAAAAATGAACATGTCACCACCTAAGGACCCACCACCGGAGGTTTGGTAGTAAAGTAGATCTAACGGCCATCGCATGATTGATGCGACCACCATAGATCTTCAATCAACTGGGGACTACCTTACTTTAGGTCCACTGCAAATCTTCATTGAACTAAATGAATGGTTGTCACATGATCGCATGGGATTGGAAGATCCCATGCGGCTATGCAACCACCATTGGATCTAACTATGAACAAAAACTAGGTACACAGGAAATATTAAAGGCCAGGATGTAGGAAATGTTACCCAAATTTTCATGTGCATGTAATTTGGCTAAATCTATCCAAAGGTCTCTATTTTTACCCTACCAAGCATCCCTAAAAATTTCATGGCTTTAGGATTTATCTTCTGGCCTTTGCAAATTTTCTAACTCCCTGGTCTGCAAGTTAAAAATTCATAAAAATAGCCATTCAAGGCATAAAACCCTAAGTGACCCTAGCCTTCATTCTATTTTCAAGTTACTTTATCGGTCACTTAAAAATCCCAATACCCATGTGCACTTTTATCATATTGGACCAGTCACTAGTTCTCTTATTTCCCTGATGATTACCTCTTCCATTCAATGATTCAGTGACTACAGTGTTTCTCTCAGTCGCTTAATGTGTCATAGTGACCATGTAACAACCAACAATTCAGCAGGAAGTCCATTCTTCCTTTAGTCGCATAATCACTAAATCTTTGGACAATTTTTTTATGTGGGGTCCCAAATAGGAGGATCAATGATTAAGGTATCTTCACATAGGCTGTTGTTAGAGCATGAGATTCTCAAACAACCATTGATCTTCCCTTTACTCAGCACTTCAAACTATCAGTGGGTCCACTGCAACATTGTCCTACATGGAGGCTTCCTATTGGTCGAGAGGTGGTGACTTGTCTGATATTTATAGCGGGCCTGGCAGACTATGTTCCTTTTAGATCAATGGCTCATGTATAATCTTATGGGGTTTCTTTGACACATGAGATTATGCACTGACCATCGATCTTGCTTTATTATTGAGGCTCTGACGGTGGGTCCTTTCTTGCTAATGTGCTCACATTTGATTGGTCAACATAGTGGTGACTGGTGTTGCAGTGGGACCGTGTCAGAAGGTCTATGGATAAGTTAGAAAAGCTAAGATCTACTATGGTCGTATGATCTCATAGAATCTTCTGACCCTATGAGATCATGTGCTTGCCATTGGATCAGAATCTTGGAAGATAGTGGGTCCGATGTCAGGAGAATGTGCTACGTGTATCTGATGGGGGCAGCATTTGATTGGTTGGTGAGAGTACATCATGGAGATTTGTCAGTGGGCATGTGGTCTTTGTCTCCGATGGTAGGTTAAAGTCCGATCAAGATCCATGATTGTTGTTATACCGCTGGGTGAAGATGTAGGTTGTTTAAGGCCGCGGTATAATGATGACTATCTGATGTGATCTTAGTCTATTGTGGGTCCTATTGTCAGGTGGGTCTACAACATGTCTCATTTGGTAGCTTGTGATTGGTTGTTTGGTATGCTACATGGCAGTTGTCAATGGGTCTATGGGGTGAGGGATTTCTAAATATCTTAACGTTCGCTTTGATCTGGTAGTTCTCATTATACCAGGGATCCAAGATGCTCGACTTTTAGCATCAGGGTATAGCGACAAGCATCTGATGCTCTTTCTATAGGTCATGGATCCAAGTCTATTAGATGTGCTGATTTGCTTATGTTTCATTGGTTCTAACTTCCATGGTGGCATTTGACTTGCTAGAGGGGTTATAGACTATTTTAAAAGGCACATCATGGTTTTTCATCTACAGGGAAATTTCCCATCGATGGTTGCATTTTAATTTGAAGCTTTGTTAGCCATTACCATTTGAATTTGAATCTTCTATGAAAGTTTCTTGCTAGGGTTTTCATTTTTGCGGCCGTGCATGACATTTTGAGTAGTTGGGATTTAATTCTTTAGGATAGGGATGGTTGGAAGGATTGTGATAGATGATCTGATCATCAATGCCATGGATTTTACAGAGTACCATGATGTGTTGAGGCTTTAATGAGCTTGGCACCACCTTTTGTAGGGTTAATCATTTTAAACCCAAATATCTTCAAGATTAGATTTAGAGCCTTCATGGCTTAGTGGAGTTGCAGGTGGGTAGATGAGTCAAGGTTTTTGTGTTTGTAGGAGGGCTCAGTACAAGATCAACACGTAAAGAAAAGATATGATTTGACCACCGGTGTTCTTAGAGATTTGGATGATGGTAATCAGTGTACCTTTAGGGTTTGATATTGCTATATCATGTAACCCTAGTTAGGTTAGTTTCAACTCTTGCCTACGTGTAGTTGAGCTGTATATAGTTCTTTTTTGGAGCCTTAGTGCTCAGACTTCACATTTTGTAAAGAAGAAAGTCTCTTTCTTAGAAGGCTATCTGTGGCATTTTTCTACCCTTTGGTTTTCTACATTCTATAATCTCCCATTGATGATTCAAATATTGCAGAGGTATTTTGTGACAATTCTTCATGTCCCTATGTTTCCTTGTCTAAATTATCTCTTATTGGATTAAAGTATATGATGTTTTCAGTGATATCTTAGGGTTCCCGATCCCTCTTATTTTTTGTAATTGTGTGTGTTATTGTATTTGATCTGATTTAGATGTTTTCATGGGTATACTTCAGCCCCCTAACAGTCTTGTCTCAATCCTACACTGAGTTGTAGAAGTGAATGTCTTCTTGGAGGTCATAAGTTGTGTCTTATGTTCAGGCCCTCCTATGAAACACTTATGCAATCCTATTCAGTAAGTTGTGACCTACTAGACCTAAGCCTTTCATTGATTCCATTCCTCTATACTGAGATCCAAACCCTAATTTCAGCGTATCACCTAGTAGGTAGTTTGCTTTCAATCATTTCCCTTTCATGCATTCCTTCTATCCCTTTCCCTCAAAATTTTTACTTTTCAGGTCTAGAAGAAAATAAAGGTGATTATCCAAGAGGAACTAGCCTAGAACCTAGAGGTCTCATCTCAGTTAGCATAGGTCCCACAACCTAGAGATGATTCCCATGTTATACTAAGTTATCAAGACCAAGAGAGCTTGAAACAAGGGTGCAAACTTAGTCTATAATAATTCTAGCATGCTCGGTGGGACTGTAAAAGATCATATTAATGTTCAAAGGTGTTCCCATTAGTTCATCTGCAAAAAGGATGAAAGAAGTTTAGTACACAAGGAATATTAGTACAAGCTTAAGCTCAAGGATACCCCACCTTGGTTCCAGTGTATAACATTTCTGGCATGCCTGGTGTGACCAAAGTTCAGATTTATGTTCAAGATATACTATCTCTGATATGCTAATAGCATGCTACAGACCTAGAAGAGGTCATTTTGCTAAATATTTGGTGACTCTAGAAAGTCTACTGGTTTCAAAGATCAAGTGTTGGTATGTTTCAAATCTTTCATATTCAAATTCTAGCTAATTGCATGAGTAGACATGTCAAGTTATTATGGACACTTAGGTTACCCACCATCCTATTATGAGAATAGTGCTCAATGGGATAGTTATCAACTTTATCAAAGTCACCTAAAGCCTACTTTTATCCCAAGCTTCCATAAAACACAAGGTTGTCATTATATCCAGCATGCCCCAAATGATGTTGCCCTTGTGCAAGATTATGAAAGGGCCCTCCCTCAAGATGGATCATGGGCACAAGTGGCACAACAAAAAATGCAAATCCAACTCTCCTATCATGCTTACCACCCACCCGCCCCTTCTTAGCCTAATAGGCACAGGATTCAGAGCCTAGACTTTATGAAAGAGCAAGAAGAGACCAAGAATCTATTGCTTGATTTGATTAAGCAAGTGTCTGAGATCAGAGAGCAGTAGGTGATAGAGGCTCAAGGCTATGAGCAAGATACAGTTCCCCACCATGTGGTGGAGATTCTTGTTGATGAGAAACAAATAAAAAATTTCCAAGAAGAGATCAGACATTGAGCTGACATTGAGATAGCATGGTTGAGATCACAAATTGCTCAACAAGATGCCCCTAGACCTAAAATCCCAATCTAGAGGACCCATTTGTCCCAAGAGCCTACACCTAAAGGGCATACAAAGCATTCATTTCTAAGCTTTAGGAGCACCCTTCAAGAATTTGAGCTTGTTTTGGAGTAGTTGCAACCTTATTGTGGTCTGCAATAGTCTAAAGATTATATTGAGAAAGAACCAGCTGCAAGGGACCAACAACAAGATGATAAGGCCTCCAGTTTTCCAAGCTTCAAGATGGGTATGCCTTCTATGTCTCCCTCTAATCCACCTTAATTTCATATCCCAAGTTTTAAGGAAAATAATTCCTTCGAAAAACCTATACTTGAGATGCAGCCTACCACTCTACAAGAGCATCCTGTTCAAGAAATTTTTTTATCCCAAGAGGCCCCTCTGGTCTCTCAGGATGATGAAGTGTTGTGTATACCCCAATGGACTCTACCTCCTAGTTGTCAGATGCCAAATATTTTCAAAGATACTAGTCTAGTGTCTAAGCAAGGACCTCTGGTAAATGAGATTTCATTTGAAGAGGAGGAGAGAAAATCTGAGGTATCAGTGCTGAGTGATGACTGTGGTGAAGTGGGCTGGTAGGATGAAGAAATGGAGGTGGAGATTGATGCTCAGCCTAAGCTCTTGGTTGATTTGTTGAAAGAGCTACCCCTCTTTGTTGATAATGAAAAGGAGATGATGCGATTACCTATGGCTGAAGATCAATCAGAACAAAAAGTTCACCATCAATAGGAGGTTGATACAAAAGGGGATGCTATGCTTTTATTTGATAGGCTACCTAGTTTTGTTGAGCAGGATGATAAAGATATGATCATAGCCACCTCTATGAAGTTGTAGTAGCTAGAAGAGATTGATCCTGAGGATATGTTAATTCATGAGCTTGATCTCATCTTTGAGGAGGAGACTTCCCAATGTGTAGAGGATAACCAAAGCCATGGGGAGGATTGTTTAGAGCACAGTAAAAGAGGCTTATGTATGGAGCCTGATTGTAAAGAGTCAGTCATTCCTGGGGATCTTCAAGATATTGATAATTTTGATCAGCTCTTGGCCTATTTAAAAGAGGAGGATGGAAGACCCCTATCCATAGATGATGACTTGACATGGCAATCCATGATGGAGGGCAACCATGAAGATAAAATAGAATCCATTAGGGAAAGTCCTACCTTCAGACTTTCAAGAGGCTACCCCATCAGATAATTAGCATAGAAGGAGTTTACCAGGACATCTCCATATGATCAATTGGAGGGAGGTAAACTTGATCCTATTCTTGTAGAGGTAGTTAATAATCATTTAAAAAAAATTTGTGTGCCTCATGTCTTTGTAGCTACCCTTATGTGCTTAATGCAAAATATCCTAATGAGGAAAGGTAGCTATTTTTCATAACCAGTGAATGGTTTTGTTTGACCAGGTTTCTATAACTAGTTAGTTTAGGTTAGGTTAGTTTTTCTTGCTTTCTTCCAGCTTTCTAGCCTAGTTTTCCTGCTTTCCAAGAAGTGCCTGTGCACAAGGTTGTATTTCTGGTTCCAATTTTGTCTCTCTGTCAAATTTTTGTGTTCCTAAAATGACCCCATGCCCAATGGATATGTCAAGGCCACTAGTTTTCCATGTCTAGTAGGCTAACATCTAGCAAAAATCACCAAAATGTTACCCAAATTTTCCTATGCATGCAATTTGGCTAAATCTATCCCAAGGTCTCTATTTTTACCCTACCAAGCATCCCTGAAAATTTCATGGCTTTGGGATTTGTCTTCTGGCCTCTGCAAATTTTCTAACTCTCTGGTCTACAAGTTAAAAATTCATAAAAATAGCCCTTGTAGGCATAAAACCCTAAGTGACCCTAGCCTTCATTCTATTTTTGAGTTACTTTATCAATCACTTAAAAATCCCAATACCCATGTGCGCTTTTATCCTATTGGCCTAATCGCTAGTTCTCTTATTTCCCTAGTGGTTACATCTTCCATTTGGTGATTCAATGACTGTAGTGTTTCTCTCAGTCACTTAATGTTTCACGGTGACCACGTAATAGCCAGTGATTCAGTAGGTGGTCTATTCTTCCTTTAGTCACATAATCGCTAAATCTTTTGGTGGTCCTTTTATGTGGGGTCCCAAATACGAGGATCAACAGTTGGCATATCTTCGCATAGGCCATTGTCAGAGCATGAGATCTTCAGACAGCCATCGATCTTCCCTTTACTCAGTGCTTCAAACTATCAATGGGTCCACTGCCACATTGTCCTACATGGAGGCTTCCTATTGGTCGAGAGGTGGTAACTTTTTCAATTTTTAGAGTGGGCCCAATAGACTGTGTCCCTTTTAGATCAATGGCTGGCATATAATCTTAGTCGATTTCTCTAACACATGAGATTATGTGCCCACCATCAATCTTGCTTTATTGTTGAGGCTCTGACGATGAGTCCCTTCTTGCTGATGTGCTTGCATTTGATTGGTCCACATAGTGGTGACTGGTGTTGTAGTGGGACCATGTCAAAAGGTCTGCACATGAGTCAAAAAAGCTAAGATCAAGGGTGGTTGTATGATCTCTTAGAATCTTCTAACCCTATGAGATCATGCACCTGCCATTGGATCAGAATCTTGGAAAATAGTGGGTCTGATGTCAGGAGAATGTGCTACATGTATTTGAGAGGGCAGCTTTTGATTGGTTGGTGAGAGTATAGCATGGAGATTTGTTAGTGGGCCCATGGTCTTTGGTTCCAATGGCAGGTTAAAGTCCAATCAAGATCTATGATTGTCATTATACCACAGGGTGAAGATGTAGGTTGTTTAAGGCTGTGGTATAATGATGACCGTTTGATGTGATCTTAGTCTGTTGTGGGTCCTATTGTCAAGTGGGTCTGCAACATGTCTCATTTGGCAGCTTGTGATTAGCTGGTTGGTATGCTATGTGGGGGTTGTTAGTGGGTTTGCAGGGTTAGGACTTTCTATAGAGCTTAACATCCAGTTTGATCTAGTGGTTGTCATTATACCGGGGATCCAAGATGCTCAACTTTTAGTATCATGGTATAGTGATAACCGTCTGATGCTCTTTCTGTAGGTTGTGGGTCCAAGTCTATCAGACGTGTTGATTTTCTCATGTTTCATTGGTTGCTGACTTCCATGGTGGCATTTGACTTGTCAGAGGGGTTTTAGACTATTTTAAAAGGTGCATCGTGGTCGTTCATCTACCAGGGAAATTTCACATCGATGATTGCATTTTAATTTGAAGCTCTGCTAGCTGTTACCATTTGAATTCAAATCTTATGTGAAGGTTTTTTGCTAGGGTTTACATTTTTGCAGTCATGCATGACATTTTGAGTAGTTGGGATTTAATTCTTTAGGACAGGGATGGTTGGAAAGATCATGATAGATGATCTGATCATCGGTGCCACAGATTTTACAGAGTACCATGATGTTTGGAGGCTTTAATGAGCTTGTCACCACCTTTTGCAGGGTTAATCATTTTAAACCCAAATATCTTCAGGATCAAATTTAGAGCCTTCAGTGGAGTTGTAGGTGGGTAGATGAGTTGAGGTTGTTATGTCTGTAGGAGGGCTCAGTACAAGATCAACACATAAAGAAAAGATATGATTTGATCACTGGTGTTCTTAGAGATTTGGATGATGGTAATCAATGTACCTTTAGGGTTTGATATTACTATATCTTGTAACCCTAGTTAGGTTGGTTTCAAATCCTACCTATGTGCAGTTGAGCTCTATATAGTTCTTTTTTGGAGCCTTAGTGCTCAGAGTTCACATTTTGTAAATAAGAAAGTCTCTTTCTTAGAAGGCTATCTGTGGCATTTTTCTACCCTTTGGTTTTCTACATTCTGTAATCTCCCATTGATGATTCAGATATTGCAAAGGTATTTTGTGACAATTCTTTGTATCCCTATGCTTCCTTGTCTAAATTATCTCTTATTGGATTAAAGTATATGATGTTTTTAGTGATATCTTAGGGTTCTTGATCCCTCTTATTTTCTATAATTGTGTATGTTATTGTGCTTGATCTAATTTAGATTTTTTTTTGGGTATACTTCAGCCCCCTAGCAGTCTTGTCTCACTTCTACACTGAGTTATAGAAGTGAATGTCTGCTTACAGGTCATAATTTGTGTCTTATGTTCAGGCCCTCCTATGAAACACTTATGCAAGCCTATTCAATAAGTTGTGACCTACTAGACCTAAGCCTTTCATTGATTTCATTCCTTTATACTAAGATCCAAACCCTAATTTTAGTGTATCACCTAGTGGGTAGTTTGCTTTCAGTCATTTCCATTTCATGCATTCCTTCTATCCCTTTCCCTCAAAAGTTTTACTTTTCATGTCTAGAAGCAAATTAAGGTGATTATCCAAGAGGAACCAGCCTAGAACCTAGAGGTCTCATCTCAGTTAGCATAGGTCCCACAACCTAAAGATGATTCCCATGTTATACTAAGTTATCAAGACCAAGAGAGCTTGAAACAAGGGTGAAAACTTAGTGTATAAGAGGAAACTTAGGAAACTAGGTAGTAAGACCTTAGGAAAATAATAGCACGTGGGTTTTCGGAGATAAGCGGCCTGAAAGGGTAAAATATTTAATTAGAAAGGGCCAAGGCTTAATAAGGGTTTTATGAGGTTTAAATGTTCACATACAAATTTTTAATGGCCTTCAACTAGAGAACTAAACAACTACAGAGGCCAAGGAAAAGGTGCAGACTTCATAAAAATTCTCAGGGGGCTAACATTGTTGGATACAATTGTCTGAAGGAGATTGTTGGATTAATTGTGTGTTGTCTTTGATGTCACACAAATGTCATATCATTTATCATGCTCCGTCAGTCATCAAAGTAGTTCTCAGTGTTTATCAAGCTCAGTCAGTTAGTAGGTGGTTTTTAGTGTCTACCGAGATCTCTCAGTCTCCAAAGGATGTTGCAGAATTCATAGTGTTTACCGAGTTCACTCGATCACTGAAGGAAATCTTTTCAGGATTAGTGTTTACCGAGCAAGGTTGGCCCAACAAAGATTTTTGTTAATTTGAGGAATAAAGTTTGTTTATTCTAGCTAATTGTTGTAATGATTAGTAATGTTTGTAATGATTATTAGTGCTAACTTGAAAATCTAAATGGACAATCCAAATGGTATATATAGAAGGTCAAGTTGTGAATTAAAAGTGTGCAAGTGGAAAAAAAGGAAAGTGTGAGCGAATTTTGAATGATGATTAGATATCTTTGAGGGCTAGTAGAGATATATTTGATCAAGAAGGATCTAGTAAAGGAGAACATAGATCTGTAATCAGAAATTCAGTTGCATGATTATTTAGGTCACTTCAAAGTTACTTTCTTACCATTGTAGCAGTGATTTCAAAATCTCTTAACAGAGTTGGTTTAACAGCCATTTTGTAAATCCTCTAACAAGGTTAGAGTTCTATTGAATTATTTCAAAGACCTCTTATAAGGCCACTCCTAAAAGGGTGATTAAATCCTCTAACAAGGTCACACCTAACAGTGTGTTTTGTAACCTTTAACCAGGTTGGCTCCTAATAGGGATCACTTCAGAAGAGTGAAAAATAGTAACTAGTTACATTGGTGGTTTTTCCCATATTGGGTTTCCGTGTTAAATCTAGCGTCTCTTGTGCTCATGTTATTTTCTTTATGCATGCATGTTAATCACTAATGAATACTTAAGAATAGTTATAATTAATACTCACTGCAATAACCAAGTTTCAACATTTCTCTGTATGTTTACCGAGTAACAGCAGCAAATGATTTTTTAAGACATCTAAGGGATCTGTGGTAATTTTTTTTTGGTTAACTGATTCACCTGCCCCTGTTAGTTACTCCATCTATATTTCCAACAATTGGTACTAGAGATTTTGGTGCTTGCAGTAAGGGTTTCAAGGACGTAAGCTAAAGATCAAGATGTCTTACAAGAGAAAAATTTCAAGGCTTAACAAAGATAACTTTTCAGCATCACAAGGTCTGATGAGACTTCATCTAGTTTCCATTGGTGATTCAAGATGAAAATATATTGATCAAGAATATACAGCTCCTATTGGCCCATTAATTATTGAAGACATTGCAGAGAAAAAGAACCATAACACCATGATGATAGACATTGCATCAGCTCTCAGCTATGAAGAATTTGATGAGATCAAAGACTGCACAACTTCTTATGCAATGTGGACCAAGCTAAAGAAAATTTATGGTGGTGATGAAAATGTGAAAAGAGCCAAAGCAAAAAGCCTAAGAGGACAGTTTGATCAGATGAAAATGAGAGAAGATGAAAACATTGCAAAATATGTTGAAAGGATCAAGGCAAGTGTTAGTGCAATTAGAGCTTCTGGAGGAAAAATTGATGATGAAACTGTTATAAGTAAGGTTCTCAGAACATTACTTCCTATCTATGCAATAAGAGTATCTGCTATTCAAGATAGAAGATGTGAAGAAAATCACAATATAACTTTGAATGCTTTAGTGGGAAGATTGATAGCCTTTGAGTTGGATAACTATGACAACTATGTTCCAACTTCCAAAAATATTGAATCAGCATTTGAGGCCAAACTTTTGACTTAAGAAGGGCAAGAAAATCTAGTCAGAGAGTGAAGAAGAATCAGAGGAAAGTTCTGATAGTGATCTTGAAGTTATTGAAGCATTACTTGCAAAGAAATATACTAGAGGCAGAGGTAAAAAAAATGGTAAAACTCCCTTAATCTATTTTTCATGTGAAGAAATTGGTCATATTGTAGCTAGGTGCCCAAACAAGCAAAGAAAGGATGAGAAGAAAGGTCACAAGTACAATGGCAAGAAGAATTTAAAATCATTCAAGGATAAAGGTAAGAAAATATGTTTTTTGGCTAAGGATTCTGATGATAGTGAAGAAGAAATTGTCTTCATTGCTGTAAAAGATGAATCTGATGATGATGAAGATGAGATGGCACTTAACTCTCATATAAGCAAAAATGATACATGCATCATAGACAATGGATGTTCACATCATATGACTGGTGACAAAACAAAATTTGAACACATTGAAGACTATGATGGTGGTAATGTAAGGTTCAGAAACAATGAACCTTGTTGCATAATAGGAAGAGGACAAATCTCATTAACCAAAGAACTTATATGTGATAATGCATATTGGGTTGAAGGACTAAAGCATAATCTTCTAAGTGTAGCATAGCTAATCAACATTGGATTCAAGGTTGAATTCATGCATGGAAAAGAAAGACTACTGGATGACAAGGGAAAATTGATTGGATCAGGCAAACAAACCAAAGGTAACTTGTTTTATCTGGATCTTGGTGAATGCTCATGTTTTATTGCACAAATTGAAGAAAGTTGGTTATGTCACAAAAGGTTATGTCATGTAAATTTTGATAACATGGTGAAAATAAGAAAGTTAAAGAAATTAAGAGGCATTCCTACTTTGAAGAAACCTGATGTTGGTCTATGCAAGAATTGTCAGATTGGAAAAATGGGAAAGACTAGATTTAAAAGTAAAAACTATCAGTCTGAAGATATTTTGGAAATTGTGCATACTGATTTATGTGGACCTATTCGAATTGAGAGCTATACTGGAGAAAAATTCTTTATTCTCTTTGTTGATGACTACTCTAGAATGATGATTGTTATGTATCTAAGAGAAAAGTTAGAAGCATTTGAGAAATTCAAATGGTATTTGGCAAGAGTAGAAAAGGAAACAAGAAAAAGAATGAAGTGCTTAAGATCAGACAGAGGTGGTGAATTCATCTCCCATGAATTCAATAATTTTTGCATTAAAAGAGGAATCAAAAGGCATGTATCAACTCCAAGAACTCCTGAGCAGAATGGAATAGCTAAAAGGAGGAATAGATCTATCATGGATTGTACAAGAACTCTAATTATTGAAAAGAACATTGCTATGAAATATTGGAAGGAAGCTATTAGCACTGCAGTTCATACCTTAAACCAAGTACAATTGAAGAAAGACATTCAAAAATCCTTATGAGTTATGGTATAGCTATAAACCCAATGTAAGTTACCTGAAAGTATTTGGTAGTAAATGTTACATCTTAAAAGAATCTAGAAAAGGCAAATTTGATGTGAAAAGTGATGAAGGAATATTCTTGGAGATTTACAGGAGATTTGTTTACATTGAACCTAATACATTACCAGACACATCTGTCAATAAGGAGACTCCATCTAGTGAGCCTAGTACAATAACAGAGTCACAAGAAGTTCAAACCAAGTCACAAGAAGAATTTCAAACTGAGTCACAAGAAGAAGTTCAAACCGAGTCGCAAGGACCCAAGTCTCAGTCTGAAGCTACCGAGCCCAAGCAACCTGAACCTGAAGATGAAATTCAAGAAGATGACAATGTAACTCATTCAAGAGGAAAGGAACCTATGTTGGCCAAATATGTTAGGAGGCATCATACACCAGATCAGATTATTGGAGACAAATTAGATGGTACTATGACAAGAAGTAAACTAAAAGGTACATGTTTACTTGCAAATTTTGAACCTAGAAATGTCAACGATGCATTGGAAAATGAAAGTTGGATTGAGGCTATGAATGAAGAAATAAAACAAATAGAGAAGAACAAAACATGGACTCTTGTACCTAGGCCTAAAGATAAAAATGTAATTGGAAAAAAATGGGTATTCAGAAATAAGTTGAATGAAGATGGTCAAGTATCAAGAAACAAAGCTAGATTGGTATGTAAAGGATATTCTCAAGAAGAGGGCATAGATTATGGTGAGACTTTTGCTCCTGTTACAAGATTAGAAGGTGTAAGAACTCTACTTGCATATGAAACACATAAAGGATTTAAGGTATATCAGATGGATGTAAAATCTACATTTCTCAATGGTATTCTTGATGAAGAAGTCTACATTGAGCAACCTGAAGGTTTTATTGATCCAAACAAAAGGAATATGGTTTGCAAGTTACACAAAGCATTGTATGGTCGAAAACAAACCCTAGAGCATGGTATGAAAGATTACATAACTATCTTATTCGGATTGGTTTCAAAAGAGCTAATGATAACAGTAGTTTGTACATTAAGGAAGGACCAGATAACAAAATTGTTTTGGTAGAAATATTTGTCGATGATACTATGTTTATAGGTGATGATGATCAGTGCAAAGAATTTGAAATGTCTATGTTTGGTCAAATAAAGTTCTTTGTTGGTGTTCAAATTCAGTAGAGCAAGAACGGTATCTACATTACTCAGTCTAAATACATCAAGGAAATACTTAAGAAGTTTGGTATGGAAGATGCAAAACCAGTTTGTACCCACATGTGTACTGGACTAAAGCTTACCAAAGATGATGATTCAAAACAAGTAGATCAGACCTTATACAAATTAATGATTGGAAAATTATAGTATGTAGTTCATACAAGGCCTAATATTGCCTTAGCAGTTGGTATAGTAGCAAGATTCTCAGCAAAACCTAGAGAAAATTATATGATGGCAATCAAAAGAATCTTGAGATACTTGAAAGGAACTGAAGATTATGGCTTGTGGTATAAATTTGGAAGTAATCTAGACTTAAAAGTGTTTACTAATGCTGATTAGGTAGGAAACATTGATGACAGAAATAGTACAAGTGGTGGAGCATTCTTTCTTGGCAAGAGGTTGGTATCTTGGACTAGTAAAAAGTAAAATTGCACATCCCAATCCACAAAGAAAGTAGAATATGTTGCTGCAGCAGCAAACTACTCTAATATTGTTTGGATTAAATAGTTATTGGAAGGCATGAAGGTTGAGATCAAAGAACCAGTTGTTATATTTTGTGATAATACAAGTGCAATAAATATTTCAAAGAATCCAGTAATGCATTCCAAAACCAAGCACATTGCTATAAAATATCACTTTGTCAGAGAATTGGTGTAGGACAGGGAAATCAGATTGGAATATATTCATACAAAAGAATAGATTGCAGATATATTCACCAAGCCACTACCTAAGGATGCATTCTTGTATCTAAGAGGTAAGTTAGGGGTCATTCCCCTATCTGAGGCTCACTAAATAAATTTTTAGTGATGCATCAACTAGAGCATATTGAAGATCATTTAGTTGATGCAGCTTAGTCAAGGAATCATTGCATATGAATTAGTACTCAAGGTACATTGCTATTCACCTAGTATGTGTTGTCTTTGGCATGTGTTGTCAAAGAGGGAGAGTTTGCTGTCATATTTCAAGAAATTTCTTAAGATTTATAAGAGGGAGAGTTTTCTTGGAGAGTTTTTCAGTCAAAAAGAGAAGTTTGCTGATAGAGGGAGTTCTCATAGATGAGAATCAGAATGAAGCTAAGGATATGTTCCTTACTCTATGTTTTCTGTGAAATTTCATTATGCTATGACATGTCGTGTTGCCATCAATGCCAAAGAGGGAGATTGTTGGATACAATTGTCTGAAGGAGATAGTTGGATTAATTGTGTGTTTCCTTTGATGTCACACAAATGTCATATCATTTATCATGCTCAGTCGGTCAGCAAAGCAATTCTCGGTGTTTACCGAGCTCAGTCAATCAACAAGTAGTTTTTAGTGTCTACCGAGATCTCTCGGTCTCCAAAGGATATTGTAGAATTCATAGTGTTTACTGAGTTCACTCGATCACTGAAGGAAATCTTTTCAGGATTAGTGTTTACCGAGAAAGGTCAGCCCAGTAAAGATTTTTGTTAATTTGAGGAATAAAGTTTGTTTATTCCAGCCGACTGTTGTAATGATTAGTAATGTTTGTAATGATCATTAGTGTCGACTTGACAATCTGAATGGTATATATAGAAGGTCAAGTTGTGAATTAAAAGTGTGCAAGTGGAAAAGAATGAAAGTGTGAGTGAATTTTGAAGGATGATTAGATATCCTTGAGGAGTAGTAGAGATATATCTGATCAAGAAGGATCTAGTAAAGTAGAATAGAGATCTGTAATCAGCAATTTAGTTGCATCATTATTCAAGTCACTTCATTGTTACTTTCTTACCATTGTAGCAGTGATTTCAAAATCTCTTAACAGAGTTGGTTTAATAGCCATTTTGTAAATCCTCTAACAAGGTGATAGTTCTATTGAATTATTTCAAAGACCTCTTACAAGGCCACTCCTAATAGGGTGATTAAATCCTCTAACAAGGTCATACCTAACAGTGTGTTTTGTAACCTTTAACTAGGTTGGCTCCTAAAAGGGCTCACTTCAGAAGAGTGAAAAATAGTAACTAGTTACATTGGTGGTTTTTCCCATATTGGGTTTCCATGTTAAATATGGCGTCTCTTGTGTTCATCTTATTTTCTTTATGCATGCATGTTAATCATTGATGAATACTTAAGAAAAATTATAATTAATACTCACTGCAATAACCAAGTTTCAACATTTCTCTGTATGTTTACTGAGTAACAACAACAAATGATTTTTTAAGACATCTAAGGGATCTGTGGTAATATTTTTGTGGTTAACTGATTCACCACCCCCTCTCAGTTACTCCATCTATATTTCCAACATAACATAGGATTAAAAATGCTAAAAAGAGCAGACCAGGCCAAATTGCATAGGATAGGAAATTTTGGGGAAAATGATGGTGTGGGTTGCATTCTTAAAAGACAAGTCAAAAGATTTTGAGAAGTTCAAAATATTCAAAGCTAAGGTTGAGAATGAATCTAGACTAAAGATAAAATGTTTAAGATTGGATAGAGGAGGAGAATTCACCTCTGAAAAATTCTATGAGTACTATGAAGAACATGGCATAAAGAGACATTTAAGTGCACCTAGAACCCCTCAGCATAATGGAATTGTAGAGAGAAGGAATAAGATCATTCTTGATATAGAAAGCACCATTATGATAGAAGGAAAAGTTTCACACACCTATTGGAGAGATGTGGTCAATACAATAGTCTATACCATCAATATAATTCAATTAAAGCCAGGTGCTGAGAAAACACCATATGAGCTATGGTTTGGTAATTTTCCCATAGTAAAATACTTTAGAATCTTTGGAAGCAAGTGCTACATCAAGAGGGATGAAGATGTAGGCAAGTTTGATGCAAGAAGTGATGAAGGTATTTTTATTGTTTACTTTACTAAAATTAAAGCATATAGATGTTTCAATTTAAGATTGAAAAAGATCATTGAAAGTGCTCATGAAAGATTGATGAAAAGTTTATGATCCAAGAAAGATATCATGATTACTCACCCATGATTGAAGAAGAACCTAGACCCTCCACTAGTGAGATAGTTATTGAGGAAATGTTTGACAGTATTGATGCGTTATTCAATGACCTTGAGACAAGTGAAGAAAATAATCCTAAGGCTGATGAGTCAGCATCACTTAAAGTTCTTAAATTTACATAAAGAAATCATTCCAAGGTAGACATCATTGGAGATCATAGTGGCAAAGTCTTAACAAGATCACAAGAAAAGAACTCAACTAGCAGTGAAGTAGTATGTTTACTATCTCAGATTAAACCTTTAAGTGTTGAAGATGCTTGTAATGATTCAGATTGGCATAATGCTATGAAAGAAGAACTTGATCAAATTATTAAGAATGGCACTTGGGAACTGGTCCCAAGACCTAGTGATAAAAATATGATTGGAACAAAGTGGATATTCAGAAACAAGATGAATGAAGATGGTACATTAGTAAGAAATAAAGCAAGATTAGTATGTAAGGGATATGCACAAAGAGAAGGCATTGATTATTCAGACACATTTTCACCTGTGAGCATATTAGAGGCTATTAAGTTTTTTTTAGCCTATGCTATAGTCAAAAACTTCAAATTTTATCAGATGGATGTCAAGTCAGCATTCTTGAATGGAGACTTGAAAGAAGTATACATTGAGCAGCTAGAAGGATTCACCTTATTGGACATACTTGATATGGTATGCAAATTGAAGAAGGCCCTCTATGGACTTAAGAAAGCCCCTAGAGCATGGTATGAGAGACTAGATGGATACTTAACAAAGATTGGATTCAAGAAAGGAGTAGCAGATTGTAATCTATTCATTAGAGAGACATCTGAAGGTTTACTACTTGTAGCTATATTTTTTTATGACATTATCTTTGGAGGTAATGAAAAGCTAAGTGCTAAATTTGCCAAAGAAATGTAGAATGAGTTTGAGATGAGTATGATTGGTCCTATCAAATACTTTTTGGGACTAAATGTACAATAGACAAAAAAAGGAACTTTTATTAATCAGTCAAAGTATGTGAAAGAGATACTAAATAAATTCAAGATGGATGATTGCATTCCAATAGGAACCTCTATGATCACTGGATACAAGCTTACAAAAGAAGATGACTCACTAGTAGTAGATATAAAATTGTATAAGTCTATGATTGGTAAACTCATATATCTTACTCAGACTAGACCTGATATTTCCAATGTAGTTGGTATAGTTGGAATATTTGCAACAGAGCCTAAACAAAGTCACCTCATGGCACTAAAAAGAATATTCAGATACTTGTAGGGTACTAAAGATTATGGTCAATGGTATCCTAATTTAGAAAATGTTGAGCTTCATGTGTACACTGATGCAGATTGGGTAAGATGTGTTGATGATAGAAAGAGTACATCAGGTGGAGCAGTGTTTCTTGGTGATAGAATTGTCACTTGGACAAGCAAGAAAAAAAATTGTATTTCTCAATCAATAGCAGAAGTAGAGTATGTTACAGCAGCCTTGAATTGTTCTACAATTGTTTGGATCAACCAGATGATAAAGAATTTTGGAATTCAGATTGATTATGCTATTGTTATTCACTTTGATAACACTATCACTATCAATATGTCAAAGAACCCTATGATGCATGCAAATACAAAGTACATTGAGATCAAGTATCACTTCCTAAGAGAGAAAGTGGGAGAGAAAGAAGTCAAGCTGGACTATGTGAGTACTAAAGATCAATTTGCAGATATATTCACAAAGCCCTTGCCTAAGGATACTTTTGAGTATCTCAGGGAGAAGTTGGGAGTAATTCCCTTCCCTGATTCTGCTTAGAAGAAAGAAGGAAAGGCATCAATCCTCTAGAACTGATGGAAGGTTGATTACTCTACCTCTGGAGTAGTATCGATGCTTAAAATGAATGGTTCCCTTTGCCATTGATGTCAAAAGGGGAGTAATATATAGAGTCATGAAAAATAGAAAGAAGAGTTATATAGTAAGGGTGAGCAGCATTCAAATATGACAATAGTTCAGTTGAGGAAATGGAGAACATTAGTAAATATTGTAGCAGATAGAGGATTCATCTTTGGGGGATTTTTGAAGAGGAAATGGAGAATGTTATAAAAGAAATGTTCATTTGGGTTGGTGGTGGTTTTTTATTCCACATGTTGCCATCAATGCCAAAGGGGGAGATTGTTGGAGATTTTCCAATAGGCCAGTAATGACTGTATGTTTGTCATTGATGACAACATATGGAAAGTAGCATGTATGGAAGTCTTATGTAGTAAGCTTTTAGTATATGTAGCATGGACATGATATCAGCATGATATCATGGCCGCAGAGGTTAACTATTAGTACAGATAGTTATATAGTAGCTGGTGTCAGCAGTGTTCGTCATAGAGTATCAGACATTATTTTATGGATGGTTGTCTGTATAGTTATCATGGAGCTTTGCACACTTGGATATATGTTGAAGACATGTTAGTGATGTTTTAGTTATGGACGCATAGTCTCTTGATGAGTAGAAGTAAAGTTATGCAGTCGTTATTCACCAGCAGTAGTTTCTTGTATTTTTTCAGAAGAGTCGATAGAGATTTTATTGGTTCTTGAGTTGTGCCTATCCTATAGGTATGCACCCTTGCATTTAAACTTAGAGGAGAGTTATTGATTTTCCATTAAGAGTGCATGAGTTAATTTAGCTTACAGAGAAAGATCTAGTTGTTTTGGTAGAGCTGATAGTGTGTATCACGCGTCTACAATTATCTTATTAAATAGGTCCCAGAATGTGTTGCATGCATAGCAGAGCTGACATAATATTTTTTGGAGTATCTTATGGTTTCTCTAATATGATTTCAAGGTGGTTCTAATAGGCCAGCTTGATTATATCATTTAGAGGAAAGATATTTATAGGCAGTCATTTGTGATTGCTTGAGTGTGGTTCATGATTGATTAAGAAGAGTAGAGCTGAGTGTATGAAGTGTTGAGCTATCAGAAGAAGGTCTATGTGACAAAGTAAAGTACTTATGCTATTCATTTGAACTGATCCAGATAGTAGGTCAAAGCTCAATTCACTAAGATCCATATATAGTGTGTATCTATTATTCAGAAGGTTGTAGCCTTCACCCCTTTGAGCAGTGAGCTCTTAGACAGTGTGTCCTCTCCCCTAACAAGGAAAATTGTAAAAGACTCCTAATAGGGTCTGACCCTTGACTAGGTCTACTGTACTTAATATATTGTAAAGAAACTACTAACATGGTTAAGGATCTCCTAACAAGGATCATTATACACTAGTATAGAATATTAGGTGGGTATCAAGTCCCACTAGGGTTTTTACCTATTTGGGTTTCCCCGTAACCAAATCATTAGTGTTGTGTTCATGTGTTCTTTCATTATGTTTATGCTTTATGTTTAAGTATACTTAATTCGATAATGAATTGAATCTTATAGATAAGTAATTCACCCCCCCCACTCCCAATTATCTCTTGGGACTATTCCTAACATTCATTAAATTGTTGAAGTCCTAAAACACTAGCCAATGTCTATTTCTATGTTTCCTTTTTGAACACTTGAGATCTGATTAAATGCATGTGCCTTTACTTTAAGTTAAGGGGTCAACCTATGTGTTAGTGGTTAGGAAGTGATCGGGTTCCCTTTCGACAAATAAATTTCTTAAAAAAACATAGGCTTTCCCTAGGGTTTTTCTCTATCATTGGATCTGTTTAATCTTGTGGTTGTCTCATGTCTACAAAGCCTTCCTAATGTTAGCCTTTCCTCTTTGCACTTTTGCGACCGATTGCCACCTATCCTTAGTTGTTATCTAGGCCTGATTACTTAAGTCTTAATCAATTGACATCTTCTAGGTTGATCGAACGGTGGTCCTTTTGCTGCAAAGAAATTTTTTTAGAAAGATATTCATCACACTTATGTGACAACCATCTGATCTTCCAGTGGGTATGGACAAATGATACAGTGGGTCCAATGCCACATGTTGTAGATATCTCTAATTTTCATTGGTCATGAAGGATATTGATGTGGAGGTTGTCAGTGGGGCCAAGGGTTTCAAGGTGTTAAAGGGACACCATATGTAAGTTGATCTGATGGATGTCGTATGTTCACAATGAAAATTTGATCAGATGTTTGTGATAACAATGTTGCAATAACTGTTGTGTTGAGCATCATTTTTACATGAAGATAATGGCTAGGAATTTACAAGAGCAAATTCCCCTCTTGGAAGACTGATGGGATCAATCTCAAGGTTCCTTCTAGCTGGGTCTCAACCACTTGGATAGCTCAACGGAAGAAAAATATGAATCTATTAACAAGGAGGCCTTTTTTGGTTCTTCTCTTAAGGGAAACTATAAAATTTTTTTTAGGAAACCAAGATATCTCATTTTTTATACGATATTCAGATTTAGGAATGAAAGCAATACTAATTTAATTAATCTACTAAAAATAACTTGCAAAGAGTGTTAGAAGATGTAGGGTAACAAGATATTTGAAAGAAATTGATAAAAAGAAACCTAATGGACATATGCTAGCATCACACCACCATGCAAATTAAATAACCAAGAAGATGAAGAAACCCACAAAATAGAGATCAGATCATGTCACAATATTTAGCTAAATGGATGCAATCATCAATGGAATTGAGAAAATGCAAACATATGATAAGACAAAAATAATTAGATCACGAAGCCACCCCAGATGTGCACACACGTGAGACAAGTGAATCTTCAAGCACCAAAGAATAATCCTCTCAGAAATTCATCACAACACAACAATGCAATGCCATCAAACAAAAAACTAAAATATCATAGGCTTAAAACTATTAAACAATCAATTGGCTCTTTGAAATAAAAGAATGAGCAATTCATGCATTCATAGATTTCACATAGATAGTAGATAAATCACACTATGAATGAAGCACCAACTATATTGTTAGAAATAGGGAATACTGAGAGGGGGGGTGAATCAGTATTCTAAAAACTTTATCTTTTGCCCAAATATGGATATAAAAGATTATCTTCGCACATGCATAACATAAGAAACTAAATAACATGCATAGAAATAACATCAAAGAACTCATAACACATTGTTTGTTCTTGAGGAAACCCTGGCCAAGGGAAAACCCTGGTGGGGATGGTACCCACAAAGATTCACTAATAAAAAGTATCTTGTTAAGGATATTGATCCTATTAGGAGTCTATTACAAGCATATAGTGTATCAGTCCTGATTAAGGGACTATAGGCCTTGTTAGAAGCCTTAACCCTGTTAGGAGTTGTCAATACAAAATCTGATTACTAGATGAGCCCACTGCCCAAACAAGTAATATACAGTGTATAAAAAATAGGTTAAGGTACATAACCTTTTCTAATTGTATAAATATTCTTTTTATGCTCTTATCTTCACATTATCACTATTACATTTGCTACACAATTGCATTTATCACATCACTTTTTCTTTGCTTAATCTTCTCTTCTTTACAGTTACAATTCATATATATACAAGTTATTAAGGCTAATAACTTTACATGGCTAGCTTCCATATATCATTATCTAAGAGTTAACATCTAGGATGTCATCCCTTTATATTGTTAAGTCATTATTTTGATAAACAAAATAATCCCTTAACTCTTTACCAATTTTGGGCCTTCATATTCTGTCCTGTTGGCTTCACACTGTCTTTGAAAAAATTGTCATAACTAATTCCATACATGTCATACTAACTTTCACTTTAAGATGGGTCATCATTAGCCATCATAGAGTCTATGTTCAAGTGCAAAAGCACTAAAATCACTCTAGTCAATGTCGCAAACAAAAACTATGTCCTGGAACACTATGAAAACACTGTCTCACACTTAGACAAATTTGTGATGCGCTCTGCTATATTTGCTCTCTAACTTGTGTGATCTTCATGAGGATCATATGTTTCCATAATGACAACATCTATGTACTCACTTTAGCCAAATTGCCAACAATCTCCCCCTTTGTCATTGGTGGCAACATATGAGAAAATTGGCTAAGTGTACAATAGCAAAATTCCAAAATTGTCTCAAAATTGGCCATAGTATAAGATATATACTATCCTTATATCTCCTCAAAAATAATTCTTATATCTCCTAAAAAATAATTCTTATATACTACAATACTCCCCCTAAGAGTATACATAATACTATTAATCTTTTGCTTTGTATAATTCTCAATTTTCTGTATATCTCTCCCCCTTTGACAACAATGACAAAATAAAGTAGGGAGACTAACAAAATTGTAACACAAAAGATTATACCTTAAATGTCTTATTGCAAAGCCGGTAGGCTTGCAACACAATCTAAAAAATCAACTTTTATAGCTTCTAACTCTTTTTCCCATGACTTCTTGATGGAATCTACGACATTAAGTAGTGTGCTCAGTCCATAAGCTACAATTTGACATGCTTGGAGGGTCTCAAAGTTGAATTTTTGAAATGATATCCTATTTTTAAGACATTCTTCCAACTTCTCTTCAATAACACTTATCTTCATGGAAGTATGTTCTCTCAGAAGAGTGAGTCTCCTCATTTTTCTATTCCTCTCATCTTGCAAAATTCTTATTTCATCATACAGCTTCGAAACTTTCTTCTCAACATGACTAATCTTCACATTAGGATTAGAAAGAAGGTTTGATTCATTCTAAATCTCTACTTCCTTTAGCTTGATCTTCTTATCTTCTTCTACTGCCAAAATCTCTGGTGTTGTACACTATATGTACAAAGACTTTCATGAACTCCCAAATGTCTCCTCAAATCCTTGATACAGATATCAAGACTATTGACATCATCTCTGATATTTTGACTAATACTCAAAAGCATTCCAACCTCATAGTCTGCTTGTGCCTTCACCTTTGTAATCTCAGATAAATCTGTAAACTCATCATCAAAGGTTCTCATCAATTTCTTTGCTTTCTCGAGAGGGTCTGTATCTACAATCTGTGTGGTTACAACTCCTTGTAAATTTTCAGTTAAGTCCTTTAGACAACCTTCAAGATTCATACCTTCTTGTTTTTACCAATAATTTTATTTAGGGAAGTGACCAATTCTAACTGATCATCATCATCACCTTCCTTTCCTAAATCTTCAAATAAAGATCCAATTTCTTTCTTCTTTTCAGTCTTAGGAGTAAGATTGATGTCTTCTTTTTTAGGAAGGGGTACTGCAACGTCAATTTCTTTAGGTTCTTCAGTCATAGATTGGGTTTGTTCTTCTTGTTCAATTCTATCCGGTTCATCAAGAGCCGAATTGTCAACAATGTTCTCTAAGTTCTGAAATACATTTTCTTTAGTGTCCAAAGTAATCTTTGTACCTTCAACATTCATAAATTCTTATTCAATATTTATAGTAGGTGGAGAGGGAATATCCTCTTGTTCTACTTCTTTCTCTTGCTCTACTACAACTGAAGTCTCTCCAACAATTTCTACCATAAATTTAATTATTGCTTGTTCTATTTTTGTTCTCACTTGCTGATACTATCCTGCCATGATCTGAATGGTTCTCCTCTGAGTCCTCAAATGAGTGCCAAGGGGCTTCAAAATCTATTCAAGATGCTCATCATCTTTCACAACACATAGTTTCCTCACCATATTTTCTCTTATAGTTCTATCTTCTTCTTGTGCTCTCATTTTCCTGTTAACAAGCTTCATGAATAGGTCATCAAGAATCTTGCCCTGAGTAGTATCAAACTTCTTGTTAGCTAGAATCATGTGCTTAACAATAGAATTTTCAAGATTCAATCTCTTAGAATAGTCATTAAGATCATAGTACTTATTCATCTTAGTAAAGTCTCCATCTTGTATGATTTCTTCATTTACTCTCAATTTTGGGTTTCCATGCATTCTTCTTCATAGTAGTGTCATCATCTTTAATTATTGCAATTTTCCTAGGGACTAGTGGCACCAAAACTTTTTGCCTCTTACCAGGTCCTATAGCACTTTCCTTCACTCCCTTGTTGAGTGTGGAAGAAGAGGATCTAATGGATTTCCTTGTTTCTTGTTCTTCCTCAGGTTCCTCAACTTTCACCTTTACTTGCGTAGGTTCTTGTTGTGTTGCACTAGATGACAAGGGTGCTACAATCAAGATTGCTTTTTGTCCAATATCCCTGATTGCTATTGCTGTCTATTTTTCTATTAAGAATTCTTATTTTGACATTCCTATATCTTTTAGTATTCTCCTGATAGTGCTGTCAACTCTCTTCTTAGACTACTTTTCTTCCATTATAGCTTTTTTTGAGTTGAAGTTCTCTTCAAAAGTTCCAAATCTCTTGCACTGGGTGTCCAACTTACTCTTAAGTAACCTACCAACATATCCTTCTATCTCTGCCTCAGATATCTCATAGCCAAGAGGGTCTATGAACTCAATTCTATGTTCCACTACTTCAATATAGGTAAAGTCAGTGTCAACCATGAAACATATATCATTTTTATATTTCTCCACAATAGATTATGGAATCCTTGATCTGTTAGATACCAATCTCTGAAATGTCTTCAATACCAACATAGCACTTTCATTCACATTATCAATAACATGTTTCAAATATACTTTATTGATTATTTCCATTGTGTTTTGTCCATTATTCTAATCATCTGTAACTGAGTAAGGAAATCTTCTTAATGGGTGGAAAAACATATAAGTGATCAAAGAAGAAAATCTAAATTGTGCATACTTGGTCTTCTTAATCTTCTCCAAGTTTTCAAACAATTGAATTCTTAGGATTTCACACATATCTATTAGTACCTTGTCAACACACATCAAATATGCTATATGTACCATACCGGCTACCATATCATCTTCTCTAGAATTTGCACAAAACTTAGTGGTTATGATTTTGCAAAAATATCTTACATCATCTTGCTTGATTTTACTAATTACAATTCCTCTACCATTATAGGATGAACTTGTGTTATCAATAACTATTTTCCTCATATTCTTCTCATTTAAGGGAATAGGACCAGATTTTGATAATCCAGTTACATCATGAACCAAATTAGCATTAATGGCTATTACTCTATCCTCTAGCCAAAATTTCCCATTATGAATCCTGCTCAAAATGATCTTAGTGCATTCTTCATTGTCAAACTCATATTTCAATGAATACCTAACAATCTCATTGTCTTTCAAATGTTCATATCCTTGCTTCAAAGACATATCATGATTGTAAATCTTCTAATACTCACTAGTAAAGTCACTATCACTTAGGGTTTCAATCTTACATCCAAGATAACTTCTTACATTTTCCAAATGCAAAACTCCATCTGGTACGGATGATGGTGCTAACTTAGGATCATCTTCCAAGGGTTCTACTAGTTCTTTCTTCAATCTAGGTCTATTCTTATCTCTAACATTGTGAATTAAGGATACATCCATGATTTCTTCTAATCTCTTATACCAATTCAAATATTTATCAAGATAAATACCTCAAATTCATGATTTTAGGGCTTTAGTAGATTCGGCGCTTCAATCCTTCACCAAATCACTACAAAATGCTTCCAATCATTGCTTTCTGCTCTTTCAAACATGTCAATTCACTTTGATAGACAAATAACTTCGATCATAACCTTTAGCCACTTGAATCTCACTTAGGTCTAACATCGCATTCAATTATTTTGCCCCTTCATTCCAAAAATTTATTTCTATTAACCTACAAAACTTAAAACTTCTTGTGATCTTGCAAAACATAACATTTTCTTTTGCACTCTTAACCATAGCATTAGTACATCATAAACTACCTTACATTAACTACACAAGACTTAATACATCACAAATATACTTCTACACTAATTCTAAGTTCCTAAACTACTGCAATTTACATAATTTAAGTACTTAAAGATAGGTCAGGTAAGGATTCACTCTTACCACTTGATACTTCACCTTTCTGATTACCTTCAATTTTGAATATGTCTCCTTGATCTATGCCTTTAACAAACTTCACTTCACCTTCATTACTGCAGCAACCTTTTTGACTATTTCCTGTACTTTCATTTCTTCTTGCATGATTCCTAGGGTTAGGGTTAGGATGATAAGTTCCATTGTTCATTCTACAAAATCTTGTTGTATGTCCAATCTTGTTACATATCTGACAAAAAATTCCATTGTTCTCATAACTCGGTCCTTGCTGATTGATCTGTGACCTACAATTTCTAGCAATGTGTCCAACCTTGTTGCATCTATAGCACACTACTCCATTTCTTCTGTTCATATCTTTAGTAGGTCTCTTATATACATTGTTAGTATTCCTAAACATTCTACTACCATAACTATTCTCAATAACTTCAAATTTTCTACATTCAATAGCTCTATGTCCAAAACCATGACACTTATAACAATAATCATTAAGAGGTTTAAATTGTTTACCTGTGCAATCTCTCTTCATGTGACCAATAGTATTACAACCAAAACATCTTCCTTTGAATTCTCTTTGCATACCTTTGGGTGATTCTTCTTGCTTCGGTGGTTCTTCTTCTTTAGGTGCTTCTTCAGATTTGTTGATCTCATCTGACTTCTTTTCATCAATGCTTTTACATACTTTCAGATCTGGTTCTTTTCTTTCATCATTTGTTCTAAATATATTAAATCCAAGTCTAGTCTTATCATAGGATGGTTCCCAAAAGATACTTGTTCATCGATCTTCTCACTATTTGAATATAGCCTTTCAAGTTGTTGTTTGGCTTGAGTCAATTCACCTTTCACAATCTTATTGTATTTCTCAAGTTCTGCATGCTACAAGTTTACTTTCTCAAATTCAGATGTTACTTTGCGAAGTTTAGATCTTAATTCTTCATTTTCAAACTTCAATCTTTCATTCTCAGATCTTAGATTTGCTTCATTTTTTTCATTTCCATCTTTCAAACTTAGTTTCAATTTTTCTATCTTTAGTTCATGCTTAAGGATCACATTTTCTTTTTCTAAATTCTCCTCACAATCTTCAATAATAACTTCAAATTCCTTTTCAAATTTTAGATTTTCTATCTTTTTTTTCAATTTCTCAATAAGGTTCTTTACATCATCATGTTTCCCTTTCAGAGTGTTTCTTTCATCAGTAAGCATATCAATCTTCTCAAGAGCTTCATCAACATTCTTTTGTAGCTAATCCATATCCATAGAGATCTTACTCAAGCTGCTAGGCTTTCCTTGAATGATTCTTCTCCGAGTAACTAAGCTCTGACACCAATTGTTAGAAATAGGGAATACTGAGAGGGGGGGGGTGAATCATTATTCTATAAACTTTATCTTTTTCCCAAATATGGATATAAAAGATTATCTTCACACATGCATAACATAAGAAACTAAATAACATGCATAGCAATAACATCAAAGAACTCATAACACATTGTTTGTTCTTGAGGAAACCCTGGCCAAGGGAAAACCCTGGTGGAGATGGTACCCACAAAGATTCACTAATCAAAAGTATCCTATTAATGATATTGACATTGTTAGGAGTCTATTACAAGCATATAGTGTATCAGTCCTGGTTAAGGGACTATAGGCCTTGTTAGAAGCCTCAACCCTGTTACGAGTTGTCAATACAAAATCTGATTACTAGATGATTCCACTACCCAAACAAGTAATATATAATGTATAAAAAATAGGTCAAGGTACATAACCTTTTTTTCTTGTGTCAATATTCATTTTCTTCTCTTATCTTTGCATTAGCACTATTACATTTACAACATCACTTTTTCTTCGCTTCATCTTCTCTTCTTTACAATTACAATTCATATATATAAAAGTTATTAAGGCTAATAAATTTACATGGTTTTATTTTTTATATCATTATCTAAGAGTTAAAATCTAGGATTTTGTCCCTTTATATTGTTAAGTCATTATTTTTGACGCAGGGGTAGGGCAGATACAAGCAGAATCAAGCAGAATTGAGTCCACTTGAATCCACAACCAAGCCCTTTCTCAGAGTTACACAATGGAAGAAATTTAAATACACATTAATGAACTGAAATAATAATGGATATGAGACAATCAATTGTTATCAACAATAGAGAATTATATTATTTCTTTCAACATGCCCGGTTGTGAGGCCTTCCGGGTTTCGGCCTTATACAATGTAATTTATGAAATCAGAACTATAGCTTGCATCCTATCTTTATCTCCAATGATATATCTTGATAATAATTCCTAAATATCACTCCCCATCTCCTCTTTATGCCCTAATACATCAATCTAGACTCCTTATATAGCCATCTAAGCCACAGTTTGGCCAGTCAGACATTTAATTACAATATAGGTCCAGTCTGGAAGATTTAAACCAAAACTAATGCTAGAATGAATATAAATTGATTTTCCTATGGATTTATGTCCTTACATGACCAAATAACATTTCTTTAATTTTTAAAGGTCCCATTTGATAACAGGGAACATCGCAAGAAGAAACACCACATGTTTCACCTGAAAACTGGCAAAAACTAGGTCCCGGGGCAAAATGGGCATAACTTTTTACTCATAATGAATTAGGGCTTGAACTCTTTGGAAATGTTATTAATTTATGTCCTCTAAAATTAATTAATTTATCTAATTCTTATTCCTTATGTATCAAGGTCTTCAACATGAACAATCAGCACCAAAACTGTAGTAATGGCTCGGACCCAAAACTGGTAGAAAATAGGTCCTCTGCCAAAATGGACATAACTTTTGAATCATAATTAATTAGGAGTTTTTCCTTTGGGGAATTATATTAAATTAGGTCCTATTTAAGGGCCTAATTCTGAAAGATCTGATTCTTTAAGGATCAAGGTTTCCATGGTGTGCAATCAGCACCAAAACTGCAGGAAAATACTACTCCGACAGTAAGAAAACAACTCTAACTTCCAAACTATCCATCCAAACTTTATGTTCTCATAAGATAAGGTTTCCAAATAGGTCCTCAACATAATTCAAGATTCACACACCATGAAACCATCAAATTCAAATATTATAAAGAAAACAATAGCAAATTGGTAGAAAAATTAGGAAATGTTTTTGGTTGATGCAAGATTGCTCAAAGACCCAAGATGCTCCTACATTAGACACCTGGGATAAATAAAGAACTGATGTACACATCAAAAACTACTCATATTATAACCTAAATCATAAATATCCAACTCCTCTTGTGTAATCCATGAACTTTCTTCAACTGGCTTGTCTTTCCACTGAACTAGATATTCCATGTAGTCTTTTCCTCTTGTATTCTTGCTCACTCTTTTGTTCAAGATCTTCTCAATGTTGTCTCTATTCTTCTTAGGATAATCTGGATCATCTTCTATCTCATCATTTGAGTCAAAGCACTTAAATATATCAGAAATATTGAATATAGGTGATATATCCATGTCCTCTGGTAATTCTACTTCATAAGAATTTCCACTGTCAAACTTCTTTAGAATCTTACAAGGTCCAAACTTCTTCATTTTCAGCTTATTGTAGGTACCAACTAGAAATCTATTCTTCTTCAAATGAATCATAACCTCATCTCCAACTTCAAAAGATTTATGTCTCCTTCTCTTGTCTTCTCTTTGTTTATATTTTAGACTACTATCCTCCAAATTCCTTTTAACTTCATCATGTAAAGTTCTCATGTATTCTACAAAATGGTCAGCTTCAGCACTTCTTCTCGTTTCAATAGGTAAATCTCTCAGCTTTATGGTTCCCTTAGGATGAAAACTAGTAACAATCTCAAATGGTGTCCTCTTAGTACTTCTATTCATAGAATTATTATATGCAAACTCTACTTGTCCCAAATCTAAATCCCAATTAGCAGGCTTATCTCCAACTAAACATCTCAACAAGTTTCCCAAACTTTTGTTCACAACTTCAGTCTATCCATCTATCTGAGGGTGAAATGTAGAACTAAACTTCAAATCAATATTCATCTTCTTCCAAAGTTTTCCCCAAAAGTAACCAGTAAACTTAGTATCTCTATCTAAAACAATAGATTTAGGCAAACCATGCAATCTTACCACTTCCTTGAAAAATAATTCAGCTACATGCAATGCATCAGATGTCTTCTTACAAGTTATGAAATGAGCCATCTTAGAAAATCTATCAACCACTACCAAAGTAGAATCATTACCTCTCTGAGTTCTAGGTAATCCAAGAACAAAGTCCATACTCACATCTTCCCAAGGTCTATCAGGTACAGGCAAAGGTGTATACAATCTGACATTCTGACTAGTTCCTTTTGCTACTTGACAAACTCTGCAACTTCTAACCATTCTCTATACATCTCTGTAAATCTATGGCCAAAAGTATCTCTCTGAAATCAAATTCATAGTCTTATCAATCCCAAAATGTCTAGCAAGTCCACCACTATGTTTCTCCTTCATTATGTTATCTATCATAGTTCCTCTAGGTGTGCACAATTGAATTCCTTTAAACAACATGTCTTCTTGAATGAAATAATCAGTCCACTTATCACTCACTGTGTGTTCCTTACAAGCTTTCCAAGGCTCTGCAAAATCAATGTCAATCTCATACAAATGTTTCAAATCATCAAAACCAAGTACCTCAACTCTCATCTTTGTCGGCAAACTTGTTTTTCGGCTCAAGGCATCAACAACCTTATTTGACTGTCCAATATTATATTCTTTCATTTCTCTTGTAAATGTTTTATCATCAAACAAGCATACTCTAACTATAGTAAAATGACTTTCATCAAACTTTTCTATCAAAGGAAACAATACTTGTTTCTTTCCATCCATCCAAATAGTATATTGATTCAATCTACCATCATGCAAAGCTTTCCTATCATACTGCCAAGGTCTACCTATTACCCTAATTTTCATATGCATGCAAATTTGGCTAATATCTATCCCAAGGTCTCTATTTTTATCCTGCCAAGCATCCCTAAAATTTTTATGATCTTATGCCATGTCCTCTGGCCTCTGCAAGTTGTTTTACTCCCTGGTTTGCAGTTGAAAAAAAATTCCAAAAATAGCCGTTTGAGCTAAATAAACCTTGCAAACCCTAAGCCCCTCATTCTATTTTCATGTTACTTTATCAGCAACTTAAAAGTCCCAATTTCCATGTGTGCAATTAAATCCTTTAGTCACCAAATCTTTGATTCCTGGTAGTCAAAGCCCTAACACTTAGCAATCCCGTGAATGGTTACCTTTTGAGTTGGCAGTCTCTGCTTAGCGGCTAAAGTCAAGATTCCACATCTGATGGTTGTTGCATGATCTTATGTCCTTAGAAGATTCCATGAGATCTTGCAATGATCGTCGATCTTCCTACCTATAGAGTTCATTTGTTAGTGAGGCCTACCACATAGTTCGAGCTATGCATTTGTGATTGGTTAGGACTTGTGATTCAATGCCATGTTAGCGCGGGCTCGACAGTTGTCAGTTGACATTGATCTAATGGTTGGCACATGATCTGAAGGAGCTTTTCTGACACATGAGATCATGCACCTACCATTGATCTTACATTATCTTTGGTCTCTGTCAGGTGGGTCCTTAGTTTCTGATGTGCTCATTCTTCATTGGTCGGTCAGATGATAGCTAGGTTCTATTGGTAGGACCGTGTTAGAGTATCTATAGGGATTTTAGTAGACTAAAGATCTATGGTTTTTGCTTGATCGCAAGGGATCTTCCAAGCCCTTGCGATCTTACAACAACCATCCGATGTGATCTTAGTCTGTCGTGGGTCTTGTTGTCTGAAGGATCTATAATGTGTCTCATTTGGCAGCTTGTGATTGGCTGGTTGGTATGCTACATGGTGGTTGTCAGTGGGTCCATGGGGTGAGGGATTTCTAAAGAAATTAACGTCCAGTTTGATCTAGCGGTTGTCCTTATACAGGGGATCCAAGATGCTCAACTTTCAGCATCATGGTATAGAGATAACTGTTTGATGCTCCTTTTTTACGCCATGGGTCCACATTGTCAGATGGGCTGATGTCTAAAGCATTTGATTGGTCCACGTGGTGATGACTAGATTTTTAGTGGGTCTATTTATCAGAAGGGTCCCAGTCTAATAAGATCTACAGCTGGCATAAAAGTGCAAGGAATCTTTTTGACATATAAGATCATGTGCCCTCTATTAGATTGGAATCTAAGCTATAGTGGGACCGTGTCAGAACTTGCCGAGGTGTATGCCTACAGAGATCTCAAGGCTGAATAAAAGAATGACATGTGTGGTTCTCAGCCCAGAGTTAAGAGTATTCTGTGAATCTATGACTAAGGGGGTTTTTCATGTTCGCCAGACTTAACCAGGGTCAACTAAAAGTTTAAACAACTCTGCGACTGAAGGGAAATAGAACCCGAGGTAGACTTAAGGTTAAATTTGTAGTCAAATGCTGAGCTCGGGTAAAAAGGAAGATTTGATGGTCGCATTTTAAAGTGAGATTGATTTTTGAATTCCGACCATCGATAGGAAATTTTAGCACCACCTATGACCGTTTTATCATTTCTTAAATTCAAATATCTCAAAATATTAGATTTCAATAGTTATGGCAAGCCCGAGTTGCAGGTAGGTAGATGGATCATGGCGACTAGATTTTTGCAAGTATAAACATGAAATGGACATGCAAACATAGATATTTGATCAGCTGGGATATTTTTATGTGCATTTATGGCCGAATTTGATAGAATTAGGGTTTCATTATTATATGAAAAATTATGTAACCCTAATTAGAGTTTTTGCTCCTGCCTGTGTGCATTAGAGGAGATGTATATAATATTTTGTGGAGAGCTTTAGAGCTCAGAATGAACTTTTTGTAAAAGAAGAGTTGGACAATTGTAAAGAGAAAAATATATCTTTTCTTAGAAATCTATCTATGGCATCTTTCTTGCCCTCTAGTTTTCTACAGTTATAAATTCCCATTGATAATTCTGATAGTGAAGATATTTTGTGACATTAATCATGTCCCTACGCCTTCTTGTGTGAGTTATCTCTTAATGAATTCAATATTTACATGCTTCTTAGTGATATCTTAGGGTTCTAGATCTCTCTTTCTTTCTGCAATTTTGTGTATCATTGTGGATGATTTGATGTGAGTGCTTTTGTAGGTATACTTCAACCCCTTAACTATTTTATCTCATTCCTATACTTAGTTGCAGAGGGAATATTTGTTTGCAGGTCATAGATTGTTTTCTAATTCCAAAGAGTGTTATTGTTTGAAAAAAAATCTCTCTTTCCCTAAATAGCTCTTTTCACCTACAGACCCTTCTATGAAGTACTTATGAAAACCTATTCAGTGAGTTGTGATCACCTAGGCCTAAGTCTATTCATTAATTTTATCTTTTATAATGTAATTCATACCCCTAATTTTGGTGTATCACCTAGTAGGATAGTTTGTTTTCAGTCATTTCCCTTTCCAAGCATTCCTTCTATCCCTTTCCCTCAAAGTTTTTTACTTTCCTGTCAAGAAGCATATTAAGGTGATTATCCAAGAGGAACCAGCCTAGAACCTAGAGGTCTCATCTTAGTTAGCATAGGTCCCACAACCTGGAGATGATTCCCATGTTATACTAGGTTATCAAGACTACAAGAGCTTGAAACAAGGGTGCAAACTTAGTATATAACAATTCTAGCACGCCCGGTGGGATAGTAAAAGAATAAGAAAGTCATGTTTTTTTTCTATCTCTGATATACAGATTGCATACTATAGACTTTTAGAAGTTGTTCTATCAAGTATATCTGGTGACTCCACTGATTTCAAGGATCAGGGCTACCTTTTTCAAAGTTTATGAGAAAGATTGAGACTAGGAGCTCAAAGCCCACTAAATTTTTAGAGTTTCCCTCAAGAAGAAGTCACAAAGGTAGGTCAACTCAAAGAACATCCCCTACAAGGAGAGTTCAATCAAAACCACTTAATAACTTAGAAAGGAGACCTTTGCCCTTTCATTCTAGAAGAAGAGGCAGATCTTTAACCAGAGATCTAGAAGAAGATTCAAATCTAGAAGCAAATACAACCCACATAGTTGTTAATCTTCAGATTCCAACTCCTGCAATGGCTAGGCAATTTACTTTTGCACCTTTCAACTAGGGCAGTCCATTAGCTTTTTTTGTACATCATGATGTGCCCTTGGTGGCACTAAAGAGTATACCTGGTTTCATAGGTGAAGGGAAAACAACTTCCTTCAAGCACATAAGAGATGTGAACACCATCTGCAGCATACACAATATTACTCAAGAAGATGTGGCCACAAAATTATTAGCAGCCTCTCTAAAATGTAAGGCTCTTGAGTGGTTTAGAACTTTAACTATTGGCTCCATTATTTCATGGGATGAGTTAGGGAATGCATTAAGTAAGTATTTTGAGGATAAATCAGATAACTTGTCTCTAGTTGAGCAATTAACAACTATTAAGAGAGACCCTCAAGAGCAAATGACAGATTACAATAGTAGATTCGTTAAGACATGGAATAGAATTCCAGCCTTAGTAAGGCCATTAGCTGACCATGCTTTCCTATACTACTTGAAAAGTTTGAATGGTCAAATTTCTATCATGATCCATTCTATAGGTGGTACTTCTTTACCCCAAGCTTTTGACATAGCTGTCAGGGCTGAAAATTGTTTGATACAAGTAGGCATGATACAAAGAAGGCCACCAATGCCCATTTTTCCTAGCCTTCAACCCATTGCACCTGCCCAAGTACCCCCATTTAACCCTATTCCCACCATATTAGCACCTCGGGCTAGTACTAGTGGCCAAGAGCTAATAGTAAGTTTCTCTCAAGAGCTGCAAGAGATAAATAATAGCCAACAAAGCAGTCAGCAAGAAATGACAAACTTGTTGCAGACCTTGACTAAAGAGGTCACAAATCTAAAGAAATAAGGTCAAGGAATCAGACCACCATTTCAGCCACAAGGCCAAGGTTAAAATCAATTCTATCAGAATCAAGGACAGCCTTATCAACAAAATAGGCTACCATACCAAGGAGGCTATCAAGGACAAAGGTAAAGTTTTAACCAAAGACCATTCCAACCATATAACCTTGCACCTCTCAATTCTGCAAATCTAGTGAGGGATATGGTTCCTAGTCAAAATAATGTGGCTATGGATAATGAATGATGTTTTCCTTGTAATCAACCTCATAATTAGGCTACATGTTCAAATGGATGGATGAACCAAGACCTAATGGTTCAAAATGCCTCGCAAGCTCAATCAGAGGTTTCATCCAGTGGGTCAGTTCCTCAACAAGAATCACAAGAGAATGAGACTTCTCTTTTCAATTGGGAGAAACCAAACTTCAATGGAGTCAATGATGAAGTTGCTTTTGTTTCCTATACAAGAGAAAAAAGAAGAGCTCAAGACATGGAGAGAGCAGATTCTAATGCCAAAGCCACTACATCTACAAAGCCACTATAGCAAGCTAATCCCATCACACCAAAGGAGGTTCTTGTCATCACAAGCAAAGAAGGCTAATATCCCAAAGAAGTGGAGCCCATCATAGTGAACGCACAACAAAGAGTACACACTGTGACACCTTTCCATATTATAGACAACATGAAGAAGGTGAATGTCACCATGTCTATGTGGGACTCTTTGGCTCTTCTAGGACAACATAAAATTTTGAAGAAGGCCATGACAAAAGTGACAACTCCTCAACCTGCAAAAGAAGCTGCAAAGCCAATGTTGGTTAACACTAATCAAGAAAAGGAGGCTCCAAGTAGCAACTCCAAAGGCAATGCCACACAAGGTAGGAATTCAAAGCCACCTCTCTTTTATGTATCTCTAATTATTGGAAAATCTTTAGTGCATAATTGTATGGTAGATAGTGGAGCTACTAGCACTGTGATGCCCAAGAAAGTAGCTGACCAATTAGAACTGAAATATGAGCCCTTTCAAAAGAAGGTTACCCAACTTGATGGATCCTCAGTCAATAATATAGGTGTGGCCAAGGATACCAGTCTAATCCTTCATGCTAGTCCTAATTTCTCCATCCTCCTTGATATATATATATATATATATATATATATATATATATATATATATATCATAGATCTCCCTGCATTATTTTCCATATGTCTTTCAAGGGAGTTTACAGCTAAGATAGGAGGCTATCTATCTTCTGACTAGTATCACATGCTATTTCATACAAGCTATGGGACCAAGGTAACCATTAAATCAGAACCATTGGTAGAACACCATATAGAGCCATATGTATCCAATGCCATCAATGTAAATTGCCCTATATTTGATAATAGTGACTCCCAAACTGTTAGTGAAGCAAGCACAAAGAAAGAAAGTATCCCTGATATTCTTCTAGATGAAAGAGCTTTAGAGGCCCAAGAACATCTTATCTAGGATTTTGGTTTGGGAAGTTATCTGATACAAGAGAGTGGAGCCATAGAACCAAACCTCCTCAAAGAAGATGTTGATTCAGAGGATCAGAATAATTAGGTTTGGGAACTATTTTTTGATGGAGCTAGAAGTAGACATGGTTCTAGTGGTGGTGCTATGTTAGTGTCCCAAAAAGGAGAAAGGTATTATACCACCTTTAGATTTAGTTTCTCCTGCACTAGCAATACTACAGAGTATGAAAGCCTTGTCAATGGACTAGAGTGGGCTAGAAAAAGAGGGCTTAAGGTCCTAAAAGTTTATGGTGATAGTGAATTGGTTGTCAGCCAAGTAAGAGGGGTAAGTGCAACCAAAAATGACACTTTGAAAGTATACAAACATAGATTTTGGGATGCAATTGAAGATTTTTTTGCTTTCAATATTGTTGCTATCCCTAGGAAGCTAAATCAAAATGCAGATAGGTTAGCTACTGTTGGATCTCAGTACGATATTCCAAATAGAATTTTAAAAGAAATGGATCAATAGCATATCAAAGTGATTGTCAAACCCTCTATTCTAGATAACAATTTCAATTGGTAGGTCTTTGACAATGATGAACAAATTTTGCAATTCTTGTTTGAAGAAGATGTTTTTTCAAGGCATAATCAGGAGAGATTATCACAAAATTATGGTGATCAAGTGATACAACTGAAGTCCAATAAGATGCCTAGAGGTCTTGTTACCTTAGAGACTATATTCAACAAGGATGATGAAGTTAAGAAAAGTAAAGCTGGCCTGGTAGTCCAACAAGAACATTGTGTTGAATTAGAGTTGGTACCAGGTAAGAGCTTACAATTTGGAAAAGTGAACACTGAATTGGAAAAGTGAGCTTACACTTAGTTATTCAAAGAATTTAGTGATATATTCACATGGCAATATGAAGACCTCAAAGGTTTTGATCCTGCCCTTGCCCAGCACACTATTGAATTAGAACCTAGTGCCAAACTAGTGAGGTAGAAGGAAAGGCCTGTTAATCCCAAGCTTGAGCCACTTATGCATAAGGAAGTGCTTAGATTAATAGAAAGTGGTATCATTTACCCCATTAAGCACACTAGTTGTGTTTCCAACCTTGTTCCTATTAGGAAGAAGAATGGGGAGTTGAGGTTATGTGTTGACTTCAAGGATCTTAACAGGGCCTCTCTAAAAGACCGCCATCCACTGCCCTCCATGGAACAAATCTTACAATGTGTCTCTGGATCTGATAGATTTTCATTATTGGATGGCTATTCAAGATACAATCAGATCTTAGTAAATGAAGAGGATCAATACAAGACTGCATTTACAACCAAGTGGGGAACCATGGCTTATCAAAAGATGCCCTTTGGTTTGTCAAATGTAGGAGCTACATTTCAAAAGGAAATGGATATCGCCTTTAAAAGCCTTATGTACAAGTTTGTACTGGTCTACTTGGATGACATAACTATCTATTCTAAACATGCAGTAGATCACATCAAACATTTGAGGAATATTTTTGAAAGGTGTAGAGAGTTTGGGATATCTCTTAATCCCAAGAAATGTGTGTTTGTAGTTCATGAAGGAAAATTGTTGGGATATGTAGTATCTAAAGAAGGAATCACAATAGATCCTGAGAGAATTGTAGCTATCCTAGAGCTACCCCTACCACATCACAAGAAAGATCTCCAATCTTTCATAGGAAAGATTAATTTTGTTAGGAGGTTCTTGCCCAACATTTTAGATTTACTCAAGCCTTTGATAGCCATGCTACAAAAGAGTTCAACTTTCAGCTGGACTAAAGAAGGGAAAGCCAATTTCCAGGCTATCAAAGAGGCCCTAACAAAAGCTCCTACCTTGTTAAACCCAAATTTCAGTAAGGATTTTATCCTTTATGCTTATGGAGGTCATGATGCTATATCTGCAATGTTGACCCAAGAAAATTCAGATGGATTGGAGCAGCCTATTGCTTTCTTTGGAAAAGGTTTAGAGGAGTATGAACAAAGATACTCTTTTATAGAAAAACATGTACTTGTGGTAAAGAGCCTTAAAAAGTTTACATATTTTTTGACCCATAGCAAGTTAAATTTAAAAGTTACTCATCCAAGTGTCAAAGATTTTTTGCTTTCCAAAGACCTAAATGATAAAAGAGCTGGTTGGATCACCAAGGTGATGGAATATGACATAGATATCCAAACTACCAAGCTGGTTAGAGGAAGAGGTCTTTGTGAGCATTTGGTAGAGGATGAAGGTTTAAAGAAATTAGAAACAATAGATGCATCTTTGGTGGTGCAGTCTACAGAAGAACAAGCCAAGGCAACAAGCTAGTTGCCTAATATGATCAATTACTTGAAGATAGGACAATGTCCTGCAGGCCTAGATTTGGCAAAAAGAAGGTATTATAGATTGCAATCTATTCCTTTTGTGTTGATTAATGAAGTTCTTTTTAGAAAGGATCACAATGGTGTCCTTTTAAGATGCATAGATTCAAAAAAGATAACTGATGTCCTATTTGAATTTCCTGATGGACCTTCTGGAGGTCATTTCTCTCCTAGGACTACTACTTTTAAAATCATGAGGGCTGGATACTATTGGCCATCTATCTTTAAGGATAGTCATGATTATGTGAGAAAATGCATCAAGTGTGCTATGTTTGCAGGAAAAGAAAGGCTTGCAACCTTACCCCTACAGCCAGTTAGAATAGAGAAACCTTTCATGAAGTGGGGTATAGACTTCATTAGTATGATCAATCCTCCATCTAGTGTAGGCCATAAATGGATAATCACTACAACAAATTATTTCACTAGGTGGACATAAGCAATTGCATTAAAAGAAGCCAATGAGAGTGTTGTCCTAGGTTTTTATGATGATATAATTCATACATTTGGCACTCCTAATTCCATCGTATCAGATAATGCATTGGCATTCACAGGCCTTAAAGTCTTAGTGTGGGCAGTCAAGAATGGCATCTATCTGAATACCAGTTCCAATTATTACCCTCAAGGAAATGGCTTAGATGAATCAACAAATAAGAATTTGATTAGGATAATCAAGAAGACTCTGCAAGACAATCATTGGTATTGGCATACCAAACTGAAGTCTACCTTATGGCTAGATAGAATTACCCCAAAGAAAATCATTGGTAATTCTACTTATGTGCTAGTGTATGGCAGAGAGACCAAGTTGTCTATCTTAGTTGAATTGCTAGCTCTAGACTTGGCTACTCAGTATGCTCTATTTGAAGAAGGAGATCCCTTACAAATCAGGTGTGCTTAGTTGATGGAGTTGGAAGAGATTAGAGACAAGTCAATGCAAGATATGGAGTTCCATTAGACTCAAACTAAGAGAAACTTTGATAAAAGAGCCAAGATAAAAAATTTCAAGGTTGGAGATGTAGTCCTCAAGTTGGATGAGTTCAAATCCAAGCCTGACAGACATACCAAGTTTGATTCATTTTGGGGTGGACCATTTGTTATAACAGAGTGTAGGGGACCCAATGCTTTTCAACTATCAACCCTTGAAGGAGATGCCTTGCCAATATCATTAAATGGTTTCCACTTGAAGCCTTGTTTTGAGGTTAATCCCTCTTTGTGAATTTTGTAAAAAATGTTTTCCTGCTTTCTTCCTATTTTCTAGGTTAGTTCCCTACTTTTCAAGAAGTGTCTGTGCACAAGTTGTCTTCCTATGTTTATTTTTTGTCTCTCTATCAAGTTTTGTGTTCCTCAGAATGACCCCATGCCCAATGAATTACATTTAGGCCACTAGTTTCCCATGTCTAGTAGGTTGACATCTAGCAAAAATTGCCAAAATGTTACCCTAATTTTCATATGCATGAAAATTTGGCTAATATCTATCCCAAGGTCTCTGTTTTTATCCTGCCAAGCATCCCTAAAATTTTTATGATCTTATGCCATGTCCTCTAGCCTTTGCAAATTGTTTTACTCTCTCGTCTGCAATTGAAAAAATTTCAAAAAGTAGCCATTTGAGATAAATAAACCTTGCAAACCCTAAGCCCCTCATTCTATTTTCATGTTACTTTATCAGCAACTTAAAAGTCACAATTTCCATGGGTGCAATTAAATCCTTCAGTCACCAAATCTTTGATTCCCAGTGGTCAAAGCCCTAACACTTAGCAATCCCATGAATAGTTACCTTTTGAGTTGGCGGTCTCTGCTTAGCGGCTAAAGTCAAGATTCCATATCTGACAGTTGTCGCATGATCTTATGGCCTCAGAAGATTCCATGAGATCTTGCGATGATCATCGATCTTCCTACCTACAGAGTTCATTTGTAGTGGGTCCTACCACGTAGTCTGAGCTATGCATTTGTGATTGGTCAGGACTTGTGATTCAATGCCATGTCAGTGCAGGCCTGACAGTTGTCAATCAATGTTGATCTAATGGTTGGCACATGATCCGAAGGAGCTTTTCTGACACATGAGATCATGCACCCACCATTGATCTTACTTTATCTCCGGGATCTATGAGGTGGGTCCTCAATTTCTAACGTGCTCATTCTTCATTGGTCGATCAGATGACAGCTAGGTTCTATTGGTAGGACCGTGTTAGAGTATCTAAAGGGATGTCAGTAGACTAAAGATCTATAGTTATCACTTGATCGCAAGGGATCTTCCAAGCCCTTGTGATCTTGCAACAACCGTCTGATGTGATCTTAGTTTGTCATGGGTTCTATTGTCAGAAGGATCTGAAACATGTCTCATTTGGCAGCTTGTGATTGGCTGGTTGGTATGCTACATGGTGGTTATTAGTGGGTCCGTGGGGTCAGGGATTTCTAAAGAGCTTCATGTCTGGTTTGATTTGGAAATTTTCGTTATACCAGGGATCCAAGATGCTTGACTTTTAGCATCATGGTATAGCGACAAATATTCGATGCTCCTTCTATAGGTCGTGGGTCTGCATTGTCAGATGGGCTAATGTGTGAAGCATTTGATTGGTCCACATGGTGATGATTGGATTTTTAGTGGGTCTGTTTGTCAGAAGTGTCCTAGTCTAATCAAATCTACAACTAGTGTAAAAGTGCAAGGAATCTTTCTGACATATAAGATCATGCGCCTACCATTAGATTGAAATCTAAGCTGCAGTGGGTCCATGTTAGAACTTGCCAAGGTGTATGCCTATAGAGCAGTGAAGGGAAAATAAAAGAATGACATGTGGTGGTTCTAGGCCCAGGGTTAAGAGTATTCCATGAATCTATGGCTAAAGGGGTTTTTCATGTTCGCTAGACTTAACCAAGGTCAACTAAAAGTTTAAACAACTCTGCAATTGAAGGGAAATAAAACCTGAGGTAGACTTAAGGTTAAATTTTCAATCAAATGCCCAACCTGGGTAAAAAGGAAGATCTGACAATCGCATTTTAAAGTGAGATTGATTTTTGAATGCCGACTGTCGATAGGAAATTTTAGCACCACCTGTGACCATTTTATCATTTTTAAAATTCAAATATCTCAAAATATTAGATTTCAATAGTTATGGTGAGCCCAAGTTGCAAGCAGGTAGATGGATCATGGTGGCTAGATTTTTGCAGGTATAAACATGAAATGTACATGCAAACATAGATATCTAATCGGTTGGGATATTTTTATGTTCATTTATGGCTGAATTTGATAGAATTAGGGTTTCATTATTATATGAAAAATTATGTAACCCTAATTAGATTTTTTGCTCCTACCTGTGTGCATTAGAGGAGATGTATATAATGTTTTTTAGAGAGCTTTAGAGCTTAGATTGAAATTTTTGTAAAAGAAGAGTTGGACAATTGTAAAGAGAAAAATATATCTTTTCTTAGAAATCTATCTATGGCATCTTTCTTTCCCTCTAGTTTTCTATAGTTGTAAATTCCCATTGATAATTTAGATATTGAAGATATTTTGTGACATTTCTCATGTCCCTACGCCTTCTTGTGTGAGTTATCTCTTAATGAATTTAGTATTTACATGCTTCTCAATGATATCTTAGGGTTCTAGATCTCACTTTCTTTCTGCAATTTTGGGTATCATTGTGGATGATTTGATGTGAGTTCTTTTGTGGGTATACTTCAACCCCTTAAATATGTTATCTCATTCCTATACCTAGTTGTAGAGGTGAATATTTGTTTGCATTTCATAGATTGTTGTCTAATTCCAAAGAGTGTTATTGTTTGAGAAAGAATCTCTCTTTCCTTGAATAGCTCTTTTCACCTACAGACCCTTCTATGAAGTACTTATGCGAACCTATTTAGTGAGTTGTGATCACCTAGGCCTAAGTCTATTCATTGATTTCATCTTTTATACTGTAATTCATTACCCTAATTTTGATATATCACCTAGTAGGATAGTTTTCTTTTAGTCATTTCCCTTTCCAAGCATTCCTTCTATCCCTTTCCCTTAAAGTTTTTAACTTTCCTTTCAAGAAGAAAATTAAGGTGATTATCCAAGAGGAACCAGCCTAGAACTTGGAGGTCTCATCTCAGTTAGCATAGGTCCCACAACCTGGAGATGATTCCCATGTTATACTAGGTTATCAAGACTATAAGAGCTTGAAACAAGGGTTAAAACTTTGTGTATAACACTACCCAAAAGAATATGACAACAATCCATAGGCATAATATCACAGAAGACTTCATCATGATAATTCCCAATTTTGAATTTAACAAGGCATTGTTCACTTACAAGTAGTTTATGCTCCTTCTGGATCCAGGCAATATGATAAGGCTTCAGATGTTTCAACCTCTGCACCTACAACTTTTTAACCAGCTCTTCAGATGCCAAATTATCAGAACTTCCAGTATCAATGATTACCTTGCAACATTTATCAACAATCTTACATCTGGTTCTAAACAAACTTTTGCTCAAAATAGGTTCCTCATCAGCTTCTTCATTCCACAAGATCCTTCTTAGCATCAAGTTCTCACCATGTTCAGGTTCATTAGACATTTCATCAACTTCTTCACAAGTCAAATTATTTCTACCATTACCTCCATTCTTCTTTCCAGAGTTAGTACATTCAAAAGCTCTATGTCCTTCACCACATTTGTAAAAAGTACCTCTAAACCAAGATTTCTCTTCTCTTTTTCCATTACTATTATTCCTAGAGTAACCAGTATAGCTACCTCTAGAGTAATTACCTCTTTTACTAGTAGGTTCATCTTCCCATCCTTTATCTTCTACTGAATTGTCAGATTTTCTACTTTCTCCATAAGATCATCCTCTACTTCTTTGAAATCTGCCACCTCTTCCTCTTTGTCTTTGTTCATATTTCTTTGTCAATCTTTCTTCAGCCTTCAAATAAAATTGGTATGCTTCTTCCACACTATCAATCTTCACATAACTGATCTCATCTTGAATAGATATCCTTAGGCCATTCATATATCTAGCCACCTTCTCAACTTCATCATCCACATGTCTAGATCTGATATCCAATTTGTAAAATTCCCCAATATATTCTTTCACACTCATGTCCTTTTGTCTCAGATTTTGCATCTTTCTCATCAGACTAACTTGGTAGTCAGTTGGAAGAAACTTCTTCATCTTTCCAAGCATCTTCATCCATGTCTTGATCTTTTCTTTTCCTCTCTTTTGTCTCTCAATTTGCAAATGATCCCACCAAAGAGATGCATGACCTTTCAACTTTGTGACTGCTATCTTAACCTTCTTATTATCAAGAGTACCTTCATACTCAAAGTATTTTTCCATCTCAAAGATCCAATTTAAAAATGTATCGGTCTCAAGTTTTCCATCATAGAAAGCAACTTCAACTATAGGTCTGGAGTTATCCTTAGACAAAACTCTCAAGAGTCTTTCCTCATCTTGCTCAACTTTAGGTTCAGCATTAGGTGTTGCTTCTTCCTCTTCATCACTAACATCTTCAAGATGTGCTCCTCTTCTCTGGGCTATTTCTACAGCTTCAAGCCTAGTTGCAATCTGCCTCAACATATCCATGATAGTATTATCATTACCTCCACCATGAACCATCTTGATAATCAAGTTCCAACAAGATCATAACCTTCTGAAAGTTATAGGTCAGATCTCAAATCTACCACCCTACAACCAATCCAATAAGGTTCTCCATGATCCAATCCACAAGAAATAACTCACTTTGATACCACTTGATGCAGGGGTAGGGAAGATACAAGCAGAATTGAGTCCACTTGAATCCACAACCAAGCCCTTGCTCAGAGTTATAGAATGGAAGAAATATAAATACACATTAATGCAATGAAATCAAAATGGATATGAGACAATCAACTAGCAGAAACAACAGAGAATTATATTATTTCTTTCAACATGCCCGACTGTGAGGCCTTCCAGGTTTCGGCCTTATACAATGAAATTTATGAAATCAGAACTACAGCTTGCATCCTATCTTTTTATCCAATGATATATCTTGATAATACTTCCTAAATATCACTCCTCATCTCCTCTTGATTCCCTACTACATCAATCTAGACTCCTTATATAGCTAGCTAAGCCACAGGTCAGCTAGTCAGGCATTTAATTACAATATAGGTCCAGTCTGGAAGATTTAAACCAAAAATAATGCTATAATGAATATAAATTGATGTACCTTTGGATTTAGGTCCTTACATGACCAAAGAACATTCCTTTAAGTGTGAAAGGTCCCATTTGATCACAAGGAACATCGCAAGAAGAAACACCACATGTTTCACTTGAAAACTGGCAGAAAATAGGTCCCTGGGTAAAAAGGGCATAACTTTTTACTCATAATGAATTAGGGCTTTCACTCTTGGGAAATGATAGTACTTTAGGTCCTATAAAATTAATTATGAGAGAAAATTCTGATTCCTTATGGATCAAGGTTTCCAACATGAACAATCAGCACCAAAATTGTAGTAACAGCTCAGACCCAAAACTAGCAGAAAATAGGTCCCATGCCAAAATGGCCATAACTTTTGACTCATAATTAATTAGGAGCTTTTCATTTGGGGAATGATAGAAAATTAGGTCCTCTTTAAGGCCCAAAGTGTGAAAGATCTGATTCTTTAAGGATAAAGGTCTCCATGGTGTGCAATCATCACCAAAACTGTAGGAAAATACTACTCTGACAGCAAGAAAACAACTCTAACTTTCAAACTATCCATCCAAACTTTATGTGCTCATAGGAGAAGGTTCCCAAATAGGTCCTCAACATAATGTAAGCTTCAAACACCATGAAACCATCAAATGAAAATATTATAAATAAAACAATAGGAAACAGGTAGAGAAATCAAGAAATGTTTTTGGTTGATGCAAGATTGCTCAATAACCCAAGATGCTCTTGCATCAATTTTGATAAAAAAATAAATCCCTTAACTCTTTACCAATTCTGCGTTCATATTCTATCCTGTCGGCTTCACGCTATCTTTAGAAAAACTATCATAACTAATTATGTACATGCCGTACTAACTTGTGCTCTGAGATGGGTCATCATTAGCCATCATAGAGTCTATGTTCAAGTGTGCAAGCATTGAACTCACTCCAGTCAATGTCACAAACAAAAATTGTGTCCTGGTACACTGTGAAAACACTGTCTCACACTTAGACAAATTTGTGATGCACTATGCTATAGTTTCTCTCTGACTTGTGTGATCTTCATGAGGATCATATGTTGCCATAATGACAACATCTGTGTACTCACTTCAGCCAAATTGCCAATAGTATGTATTGTATTAATGATCAAATCGACCCTCATAACATCATTTTATTACAATTTATAGAGCCAACTCTTATTTTTGCAACTAGGGTTTAGCTGTAACTAAAACTTGAAAGTACATCTAAAGTAGAGATTGCACTAAATAAACTACTTCTAAAACTTAGCTAAATTACCCTAGCATGGAATTAAACCTTGTGCATTACAAAGTGCTGAATAAATTATGCATTAAATAACTTAAAATGGAGCTAGAACTCGTGCATGCACTTAATAATATTCATGTTTTTTCCCTTGATCTTTGGATTCAAATTCTCCACATGGACCCAACTAGAAGAAATCCCAAAATCATGCACAAATGATCCCAAAAAAAGCCCAGTTGACTGGAAAATGATCTCTAAGATAACTGGAGTTAACTTTCAAACGTAAGAAAAAATGCCCAAATCTCGACGGTTGGTTTGAAAAACTCAAACTTCAAAATTGACTAAGTTTTAGGTCTCCTCCAAATTTTCTGGACTTCAGACTTGTCAGTGGCCAAAAAATCCATAGGGCCAAAATGCCAAAAATCAAGCTTTACAAAAATGGCTAAGTGTCAAAACTGCATTTTCTGTACACAAAATTTGGCCGGACTTGGACTGGATGCTCATTGGCTGGGGGGCACTTCTAGATGTGCTTTCTTAAATCTATCTACAATCTTTAGCACTTCATCAAATTCAAGCATCTTAATCCCTTGAAGGACTTCTTGTTGCCTATCTCAGAAGGTGATTAATTCTTCTGCAAAAGTCTTTATTTCTTCTTCCCAAGATAGCATTTTATGAATCTCCTCCTTCTGATAGAAAATTTGTTGGAGATCTTATTTAGTCTTCACTCCTCAGAATATTTCTACATACTAGTTGACGATGAAATTTACTAAATACATGGTTTTCTCATCCTCTTTGTCATACAAATCTAGGTCTAGACCTTCAAATAACATATGTAACTCTTCCAAAAAGAGCATTATATTGTCTCTTCTCTTATTTAATCTTTTGAGGACCTTTCAAATATGGCCAATGCTGCCATTATCTCCTAGATCCACTGATCAAAACTATCTAACTTTGAGCCTTCATATATATTTACCAAGACTTGGAAGTGCTACTTCCTTACTACTATCAGCTCATCTAATACCTTTTGCAAGTTTAGGATTGTTTCCTCCACACCATTTTCCTCACTCATGATCTGAACCAATGAAGTTATTCCTACCAAAATGCCTTGAAGGGGTCTTAGAATCCTCCTAAGGGATAGACTAGAAAATTGTTCAAAATCTAGCTTCCAATCAGCACAAGCCTGTACAAAGGAATGTGGTATATCTATATCAATTTACCCTTTCTTCTCCAAAATTTCTTGTAATGAGGCCTCATAGTTTCTAGGGTCAATGAGACCCATTGTCTTCAAATTAAATCTTTTCATAGCTTCATTCTACTCTACCAGAGCCTTTATTCTTTCCTCATCCTTATCCACGAAGCCCAAACCATGCTTCAATCCTAGGGTAGCCAAGGTCTTGTTGAATTCTTTGGTTGGCTCCCCCAAGTCTACCTCCTCCAACACATAGTCATCTGGAGTGATCTCATTTTTACTGATATCCATCATGGGAATAGCCACCTATGCCTTCCACCTACCTACTTTATCCTATGTCACATAAGATAATGTTTATGCTCGGGTAATTGATGCCATTTGGTGGAAGGCTTTCCCTAATGTAGCCATATCACCCTCATCATATATGTATACTCTAACCCTTGGCTGTATTTCTTTTATGAACTAGGTGGGCTTTGAAAATAAAGGCTCATACAGAGTAGCTAGTGTGGAAGAAGTTGTTAGGTGCTCTATCTCCATTTCTTCATTACTCTCTTCCTCCTCAATTTTGAACCAGGAGGAAGAAAGAATTTTTTGAGCCATTTCCAAGATCAGGAAAAGACCTCAGATTGAGGTTCCTACATTTTCAAGAAATCTTAACCCAAAAGATTTAATCGACTGGATCAATGAATGTGAAGAATATTTTGAGTATGAAGATATCAAGGATCCTGATCGGATCAAGTTTGTGAAGGCTAGGCTAAAGGGTCATGCAAAGATCTGGTGCCAAGAGATTCAATTGGAGTGAAATAAAAGAGGAAAGGATAAAATCACAAGATGGGAGTAGATGGTGGATAAATTGAAGTGACAGTTCATCCGTGTTGATTATGAGCATGACCTACTAAAGAAAATGCAAAGTTTGAAGCAAGTAGGATGATTTGTTTAGGAGTATATAGAGGAGTTTTATTGAATCCTCATCAAAATAGGCCATACAAAAGCTGACAAGGAGAAAGTTGTTTGTTACCTTAATGGCTTGAGGCCAAGCATTCATGAGGAGCTGAATCTAGTTTGAATGAATAGTATTGAAGAGGCATACCAATTTTCCCTAAAAGTAGAGGAAAAGTTGAACAAGAAGTTTGAGAGAAGATAAAGCAGAAGAGGTCATGATGGAAGATCTGGCAGACGGTCATACAGAGATCAAAATGAAGATTTGAAAAAGAAGGATAAGGCCAGTAATAGTCAGAATTAGAGAGGAGATAATTTCAATCATTTCCATGATCAGAATAATAGAGATCAGAGAGGAAGAGGAAGAGGACAAGGATCTGGAAGAGGAGGCTTTCGTGGAACATGTTTTCACTATGGAGAAGAAGGTCATAGGGCATTTGAATGTCCTTAGTACCAATGAAGGATAGATAGGAGGAATGAAGGCTAGGCCAGAGTGGCACATGTAGATGAAGATGCTAAATCCTCAAATTCTAAAGATGTTGAAAGAGGAGAAACATTGATTAACAGAAGAGTCCTGTTAAGTGGTGAGAATGAACTTGAACAAAGGAGGAGCCTGTTTCACACTAGATGCAAGTGTGAGGGTAAATGCTATGATGTGATTAGTGATAGTGGAAGCACTAACAATTTGGTGTCAGAAGAGATGGTGAAAAAGTTGAAGCTCAAGAGACAGAAACACCCACATCCATATCGGATTGCTTGGGTGCATGATGATCATAATGTTATGGTTAGTGAACAGTGCCTAGTAAAGTTTAAGATTGGTAGGTACCATGATGAGGTACTATGTGATATCATACCTATGGATGCATGTCACATGTTGTTGGGTAGGCTGTGGCAGTTTGACAGATGTGTTGTACACGATGGTCATGCAAATACCTATTCCCTGACAAAGGATGGAGTGTGACATAAGATAAAGCCATTGAAGGAGACCAAAGAAAAGGTATGTGGTAATGCAAGAATAACTTTTGTTGATGGAAGAAAATTCCTAGATGGTATGAGGCATGAGCATGTGTGTTTTTCTTTAATTCTGAAAGCTGGTAAAGAGGAAGTAGATGATGTACTTGCAGAGGTTGTAGATTTGTTGAATGAGTTTTAGGATATTGTATCTAATAATGTACCTAAGGGATTACCACCAATAAGAAAGATCAATCATTAGATGGATTTGATTCTAGGAGTCAGTTTACCAAACAAGGCAGCACAAAGAATGACACCAATAGAAAATGAAGAGTTGAACAGAAAAGTACACGAGTTATTGCAGAAGGGGTTGATTCAAGAGAGTCTGAGTCTTTGTGCTATACCAACGACATTAGCACTAAAGAAGAATGGAGAATGGAGGATGTGTATAGATTCTAGAGCAATAAACAAGATCACAATCAAGTATTAGTTTCCATTGCCATGAATGATTGATATTATGGACTATTTGAGTGGGGTTGTATATTTCTCAAAGATAGATCTGAAGAGTGGATATCAGCAAATTTAGATCAGAGAAGGAGATGAATGGAATACTACCTTCAAGATAATGGAAGGACTATATGATTGGTTAAGCATACCTTTTGGGCTAACCAATGCACAGAGCACTTTCATGTGGCTCATAAACAAGGTTCTGAAAGAATTTTTGGGTAAGTTTGTCATTGTTTACCAAGATGATATTTTGATCTTTAGCAAGACATTGGAGGAATATATGATGCATATTCATATGGTGTTTGAGAAGCTGAGAGATGAGAAATTGTTAATTAATTTGAGGAAGTGTAGTTTTGTGAAGATTGGGTTAGTGTATTTGGGATTTTTAGTTTCAGCAGAAGGTCTGAAAATGAACCCAGAGAAAGTACAGGATAACCTCGAATGACCTAATCCAAGGAGTGCTATTGAGGTAAGATATTTTCATGGTTTGGCTAGTTTTATAGAAATTTTATCAGAAATTTTAGTAGTATTTGTGGACCCTTGACTAAAACAATGACAGGGGATATAAAAGAGTTTGAGTGGACTAATGGGGTAGATAAGAGTTTTAAATTGTTGAAATAGCAAGTTACAAAACAACCTGTTTTAGCACTTCTAGATTTTAATAATGTGTTTCAAGTATATTATTAAATGATGCCAAGATAAAATATTATGTTTATGATGAGGAATTTTATGATATAGTTTAGGCATTGAAGAAGTGGAGACACTATCTACTTCCTAAGGAGTTTGTTTTGTCTACTGATCATCAAGCTTTGCAATATTTGAATAGTCAAGGAAAGTTAAATCAAAGGCATTTGAAATGGGTTGATTTTTTTTAGAGTTATACATTTGTTTTGAAACACAAAAGTGGAAAGTATAATAGGGTTGCAGATGTGCTTAGTAGAGGGAAACTATTGGTGACAAAGATGTAGATTGAGGTGGTTGGGTTCACGGAACTCAAGAATTTGTATCCAAAGGATCCTAATTTTGGTGACGCTTGGAAAGCTTGTAAAGAACCTGTTACTATAGACAAGAAGTGGCTGGATTTCATCATTCAAGATGATATGCTATTCAGATGGAGTCAGTTGTGCATTCCAAGAAGTTCTATGAGGGAGAATCTCTTCAAGGAGAAGCATAGTAGAGGATTGGATGGACATTTTGGTCATGATAAAACCCTTGCTTTGGTTAGTGAGAATTATTATTGGCCATAGTTGCAATAAGATGTTAAGAATTTTCTATAGAGTTGTAGACTATGTGAGATGATGAAAGAAGTGAAGTAGAATACAAGGTTGTATCAACCAGTACCTATACCAGAGAAGCCTTGGGAGGGTATCAGTATGGACTTTGTGCTTGGTTTATAAGGGACATAGTGGGGACATGATTTAATTTTTTAGGTAGTTTATAGATTTTCAAAGATGGCACATTTTATTCCCTATAATAAGACTAATTATGTTGTTGATATAGAAGAATTGTTTTTTAGAGAAGTAGTGAGAGTACATGGTTTGCCAAAGAGTATAGTTTCAGATCAGGACACTAAGTTGGTTGGATATTTTTGGTGTACATTGTGGAAGAAGTTGAAGATAGATTTGAAGTTTAGTTCATCACATCATCCACAGACTGATGGACAAATAGAGGTGGTGAATAGGAGTTTGGGAAATTTGCTAAGATGTTTGATTGGAGATAAGCCAACATGATGCTATTTGATTTTACCATAGGCAAAATTTGCATACAATAACTATGTCAATAGGAGCACTGGTAAATCACCATTCCAGATTGTATATGGGAGTAGTCCCAAAAATGTGTCTGAGTTGAGAAAGATAGACAAAGGAGAAATAAGTAGTGCTAAGGCTGAGGATTTTGTAGAACATTTGAAGAACATCCATGAGGAGGTGAGGAAGCACATTACATAGATGAATGCATAGTATAAGGCTAAGGAAGATGAGAAAAGGAGGCATAAGAAATTTTAGGTTGGAGATGAAGTCATGGTTCATTTGCGGAAGGAGCGATTTCCAGTTGGTACATATAACAAGCTGAAAATGAAGAAGTTTGGGCCATGTAAGATACTAAAGAAGCATGAATCAGGAAATGCATATGAGGTAGAATTGCCTACTGAGCTGAATATTTCACTAGTGTTTAACATTTTAGATTTGACAGAGTATCATGAGAGAGGTGTTGAAGATGAGATCACATTAGCATAGTGGAGTATTCCAACAACTAGTTCAGCTACCAAGGAGATTGAGGATATACTGGACAGTCATGTTGGCAGAAGCACAAGGAACATGACATATGAAGAATATCTGGTCAAATGGAAAGGACAACCTATTGAAGATTCATCATGGCTGACAAAGGAGGAGGTTAATCATCTTGGTTTTCCTCTTCACAACTGATATGTGATGGGGTCACTTCTCAAATTACCCTGGGTGTCTAATGCAGGAGTATCCTGGGTGTAAGAGAAATCTTGCATCACCCAAAAATATTTCTGGTTTCTTTTCAATAAGGGCTATCTTATGTAGAGTTGCTATTTTTGGAAATTTACTATTTTTAGTAAGTTTTTCGTACGATCTCAAAATGTTCTGATTTCACAAGTGGAGGTTCATTTTGGTTGTATTAGCCTGCTAGTAAAGTTCCATTATTGGATTAAGTCTAGTCTTGAAGATATTGAAAATTTTCGGTATTGGAAATAGGGTACAGAAACTTTGAGCTAAGTTTTGAAGGCTTTAGAGGCCCCAGATGAGGTCAAAAATTTAGTTAAATGAAGCTTCCTAATTCAAGCATTGTAGAGCACTTGATGCCCTTTCTGAAATGGGGTCATAATAGTCAATTGGGTCAATGGGTGATGACTTATGGTCTTTGAAAGTTGGGCCACCTAAAATGGTGGAAAATAAATTTTCTTCAAAATTTTTGTTTGGGTTTCAAAAGTTGTTTTGAGATGACTATGATGTAATAAAATGAAAAATAAAATAATTCTAAGTTTGGTCGGCCTTATTGGCTAAAATTCTAGAACCTTCGTAGGCGGTGGAAAATTGCCTATATAGGGAAGGCTGCAGTATTGTATTAGGGAGTTCAGAGCAGTTCAGAGTAGTACTAGGTAATCATTTCAGGCTTTGTCCCTCAGAATATTGTAAGGAAGATGCCCATGTGGCTTTGCATATTGTAATTCTAAAATTTTTTAATTCCACATTTGTGGAGATAATAAGAAGCCCATTTTCTATTCTTGCAAATTGTTGTTGTTTCTCTATTTTTGTTATGTGTTTGTGGTATTAAGGGGAGAACCCTTCATCATCTACCACTAGGTGGACATTTATAGCCCCAATAGAGGTTGCTAAAATCACCCTTCCCCAACTACAGATGATCTTTTAATAGAAGTTTTAAACTCCTTTGGAGGGCTCTTAGACTCAATTTATGTTAGTTTTAAACTAATTCTTTTGAACCATTGTGTTCTAAACAATTTGCATTTGATTTCATTCAACATTTTCTATTCTGATACTCCTTGTGGTTTTTTCAAATATTGTTTCTTTTCTCTATTCTCTTGTTTCTCTATTTTTTTTTAAGTCAGGGTAGAGTTTAGACTGTGCTACCCCAACTTTGAGCATTTCTCTATTTATCTCATCTTTATGCATTCATACTTTTATCTTCTTGCTCTTTTCTTTTAATTTTTATTCTAGTTAGGAAAGGGTTTTGACTTCTAGGCTTCCCTCGTGACCATGGGCATTTCCTGGCACTGATTGCCATCCTACCATAAGAGGCTCATGACTTGGGGATCCCTCTTTCAAATGTGTGTTAGTGTTGAGGATGGTCAGTTTTGATGAACTCATTCAAGAAGTCTGAAAAGAAAATATCTTACTTCCAATCACCACATCTAGCTTGCCGCAAGACAAAAAATATATCAAAGAAGTTTGACAACTGAGAACCTTTATCTCCTGCATGGACTACCTGGAGCGGACCACTAAAACTTGAGAAAACACTTACCCCCTGTAAACAAAGACCCAAAGAAAAGACGTGGATGACAAGACCAAAAGACAACAAAGAAAAGACACTAAAGTTGTAATGTCCTCGCCAGGGAACCCATAACGAATTAGGTCTTAAGACCAAAAATTGCAACTAACAAATTTCTTTTTCCCTAACTTTACATCATTATTACTTCACATTTACATTCCTTAAGGTTCACTAAATGAAATCATTTACTAACATATTTACATTACTTATCCAAATTGAATTTCATATCCTTTCTTTACTTTCACATTTAGAACTTAAGAGATAGGGTATGAAAATAACATTTCATTTACAATTATGTTTCTTACTTCATATACTAATTTCATTTCTCCTTCCTACACATTGAATAACTATTCATTACAAATTACATTTCAACCATAGCATAATAAACATTTTTCTTTCATTGCAACAAAGAAGAGATAGAAAAGATCATTCAACATTACACTGTATATTTCCAACTTTGTTCTTTCAAATAATAACCCTTGAAATCAAGCCTAGAACTATCCCTCCCAATTACATTGCATTTCTTTTCAATTACATTTTTTTGATAATAGATCTCATAATAACAAGTACATGAATGGCCCGAAGACATTACAACATATCTTTTCATCTTTCCTTTCAAAAATACATAATACAAAATACAAATATCTTCATCAATACACAAATTTGAATGCATCCAAGTCATGAACCACGAACAGGACCTCGAAAGATTTTTTCCACCCAACCATGTGGAACTGATGAGGTTCCACCCCCTGTGCTAGGAGATAGAACCAAGATACTCACAAGACCCTAAACAGTCTAAGGCTCAAAAGATAAAGAAATCCAAGACTGAAAAAAAACATAAAATATCACCCTACTATAACATAGAGGTCAAAGTTCTAGGATACCACCTAAGTGAGTGTCATCACACAACCTATGTATTAGGATCCTCCCTGGAAACCATGTAACCCTATTCCCCCCTTTATGAACAAGGATCCACCCTGGTAGTTATCCCTAGTCCTAGTACTCTAATTAGGTCTGTGTGGCCATTATTATGTTCTCTTTCATTATCTTTTCAATCCCCCCTTCCCAGGTTAATAAGGTTATCACTTTTTACAAACCCACCCATAGGATCATCTGGCAACCACTTTAGGGTTCCAACACCTATGGTGATCCACTCACTTAAGGTTCATATTCCCTTACCCCATCACAAGCCACAAATACAAAAGGACACTTCCAAGTCCCAATTCATAGGTTCGAGAGACTCCCCTCTGCACTTGGGCCCTTAGAATGAGTCCTAACCATATACATATACATAATAGGAAACTATTGGAAGAAGGTCTAACACAAGACATCTCAAAATAAATCATAAAAATTTCCACATGCCCAAGTAAAACTTTCCCAAGGCTCATTTATAGGTCAAAGGCACCCTCCCATACACACAAGCCACCGAGACAATTCCTAGCCTCATAAACTAAACTCAAGTACAAGACAAGTGCAAAAACCTCATAAATAAACCATATAACCTCAAAAAAACAAGTAATGAACACATATAGGTGATACAACTTCCACATGTACAAAACAACATCCATCTATGGAAATCTCATGAACTTGAAATTTGGTTAAGTCTGAATTTTTAAGAAATCTCAAAATTAGAAATTGCATCTTAACTCTCATGAATCTGAAACCTATAGCAATCATCTCAGAAGGTACCTAAACCCTTTATACAAGTATAACTTAAAGTATAAGAAATTAAAGTGAAGTATAAGAAATTAAAGTACATAAACTTATACTTAATTGTATAAAGCCTATTTTTCCTCGGTTAACACTAATCTGCTCAGTTCATATAGTCTACTTGGTTAACACAGTCTTCTTAGCTGACACTATTTTTCTCAGTCACCACTAACTTACTTATTCATCACTAACTTACTCGGTCATCACTAAACTGATTGCCAGAAACTACAAAATACAACTGTCAACTTTGGCTTGAGGGGTAAAACTGAGCATTATGGAAACTATGGTTTCCTAATCTAAGTACAACCCATTTGATATCTCCTAGTTTCCCTTTAGAAATGGCTCATCAATCCATCCTATCTATCTAATAAATTTGTTCTAGATCTAGGCAAATAAAAGTGGTGCAAAAATAGACATGAAAGTGTAGGGTTGAAACAGAAGTTCTAAAGCCTCAAAGAACTCATGGACATTCTGGATAAGAGAGGAAATACAAGGAGAATGCTAAGGACCCTACAACCTCTAAAAAATGTAGAAATAATCATATACATACAATCATGGTGAAATATGTAAACATAATCCTAAACTCCTAATCACTATTCCAGGCACAACATATATAGATATGTATAACATAATCATTCTATAATTTATAAAGACAATACAACACACAGAGCACACATTCATACACAAAGAGGAAGAATGGAGATTCTTCCTAGTTTTAGACCCTACCTTGGGTCCTCCAGAGAAATCCTCTTCCCTTGACTGGAGAATCTCTGTGAAACTTCAATCCTTGAGTAGATATCCCTCTGGAAATCTTCCTCTGCCAACCAATTCCAAGCAACCCTCACACAGAAAAATTCACCAACCAAAGACTCTCAAACTCACATAAACTATCACCAAAATTTCTAGAGAAAAACCATAACTCAAAAGAAAACCATTCTTCCAAAAATTAACATCCTCCCGCACACAAAAATCTTCCAGTATTTATGTTCCAACTATGTGGTTGGATGAGTTTCTTTATGGGAGGCAACTTCTCCAACTTCCATATTTGGTTGGAGGAACAACCAAATAATTTCCCGTAAAGACTTAATCAAGGTTTTAATAAAATTAATTAAAATATCTTTTAAATGAAGGCATAACAAGAATAATAGACAAATACCTTTCAAGAAAAACACATAGCACAATAGGAAAACAAGTGGCCTAACTTCTAGGAGGTCTCAAGCTCAACTCCCTCCTAGATAGCTAATTTCACCACAAAGGGAATTTTCCTTTTATTATTACTATGTTTACCTTTTATTAAATATATTCATTAAATATACTTTATTTAACTCACTCTATTTATTTATTATAAACAACATGTCATTAACACAATTAACAAAAACATACAATTATTATTATTTATATAAGCATGGATATATGCGTGTGCACCCACATATACACATACCTATATAAAATACAAACTATTATAACATATTTATAATTATTATACATACAAAATAGATTAATTCTAACTCATAACATAAACTCAGACCAACATCAAATCAAGTCCATAACATAAATTTCATTCCACTTTCCCAACTAGGATAACTTCCTAAACATAATTCTAAGTCCATGGGTAACCTTGAGAGTATCTTGGTTAAATCTCCACACATCAACAATTCAAGGATTTTGAAGGCACACTCAGACCTATGTAGCCAAGTGGAGATGATGCCTAGTACTTGCATCTTGCATCACCAACTGATATGCATATACAAATATATAATTATAAACAGACAGTGGAAAACAAGGAGGGAGAGTGTGACATCATGTGGACCTCTCATAGGAGTAACTACAACTGCCCCTCCTCATCCTACACTCACATCAACCAGTGAATGTCAAACCATAATAGGGTCAATAGGGTTAAATCATAATATAAACATCATCATAACACAAATCATTGTAAAAAATTTTACTGATAGTTCATTTCGAGCCATTCATCATTAAAATTATAACTCATTAAATATTCCCAATAAACTGTAGTAACCAAATATGTATGCTCAAATGTCTCATAAAATGTTAACTAAATAATAACCCTAGTCCATCATAAAATCCAAAGTGTCAAAGAAAAAGTCTTGTTAGTCTAACATAAGAGGATGCTAGGGTGGGCATTACAAAAGTACAAGAATATACAGTATAATACAAGGGGCCAGCTAAGACCCAAAGTAGTGCTTCAGAAACTAGCCATTGACTGGAAAAGGGACCAATTATCCATTAAGAGAACTAATCATAAAAGTATTTTCTCCCAGAATATTAGCGATCTTGAAAGGGCCTATCCACAAGCATTGAAACTTGGTGTCACTGTCTGGTTTTTCTTTCACCTTGTCCCACATTAAAACCAAATCAAAAATTCAAAAAGATTTTATTGTTTCTCTTTTGTCAAACCATCACTTGACAATAGCTTGGTGTTTGGCCACATGTTCTAGAGCCATAGTTCTTTTTTCTTCAAGGTCTAGTAAGTTCATCAGATGAATTTGCACCCATTCTTCACCCTTAATGTATTGATCCATGAATCTCATAATGGGGATTTTTAGGTTCATCAAAAAGATGGGTTATAGACCATAGACCAGCTATTAGGGAGAAGTCCCCAAAGCATTCTTAATTCTCACTCAATCCGGCCATAGAGCATATTTCAACTGAGTGTGCCAGTTTCTAGGATTGTCATCCAAGAGGCACTTGATTACCATTGTTAGGTTTTTGTTGGTTGATTCAGCAACTCCATTTCCTTGCGGGTAGTAATTGGATGAGAATTTTAGAATTACCTAGTTTTCGAAGGCCCACTGAATGATACTTGCAGATGAAAAGTAGGGAGCATTATCACATACCAAGAAAAATGGCATGCCAAACCTTGTGATGATGAACTCCTCTAGGAATTTGGTGATCACCTCAGTGGTATAATTATTCATAACCTATGCCTCTATCTAGCGTGTGTAGTAATCGATTGTAGTCAAGATGTATCAGTGGCCTATAGAGGATGCAGGATTGATCATTCCCACAAAATCTAGCCCCCATTGGGTGAATGGGCATACTTCGCATACTGGCTGTAGGGGCATTGCCAAATGTTTCTCTCAGATGGCGCTAGTTTGGAAAACATGACAAGAGCACATGTGCTCATGAGTGTCTTTGAACAAAGTTGGCCAGCAGTAGCTAGATCTTAGTATCTAATGGGATGTGGCTTCTACTGATCTGTTCCTAGTACTGTACTTATCACAAAATTCTTTGAGAACCTGCTCAGCTTCTATTCAATCTAAACATTGTAGATATAGTCCATCATAGTTGCATTTTTAGAGCTTCCCATTTTTCAACATGTATGAATTTCTCTTATTCTTCAGTGCTCTCCATTGGGAACCATTCAATCCATCTGGGAAACAATTTTCCAACAAATAGTATACTATGTCTTGATACCATACATCAGTGATTATTCCTTCATTGGTGTACACTTGGCACACCAAACCTTGTTTTGTTTCTGCCATTATCCTTGTAAGACCTTGGCCTCTCACAAATTTCATTGGTTGGATCTCAATGTCAAATTATTGCAATATTTCCATCCACTCCCCCCTTCATTCTCCTAGTTCATTTTGCATTAGTAGAGACTTGACTATCGGATCTAGATCAATAGCAATGACCTTGCTCCATAGGATATAGTGTTTGAATTTCTTAACAGCCTTAACCAAGGTGAAAGATTTCTTATCCAGATTTGGATATTTGAGCTCTGCATTTTTTAGGGGACAACTCATGAATGCTATAGGTTATTCATCTTCTCCTTCTTTCTTATGTGTGAGGATTCCTGCACATGAATGTTATGAAGTAAAGGAATAAACCTTGAATGGTAAAAGATAATTGAGGCTGACCAAGACTTGGGTAGTGGCAATCGATGTCTTGATTTCTTCAAAGGCCTCTTTAGGTTGCATGCTCCATTCAATCTTAGCATCTTTCTTGAACATATCATTTAATGGGTGCACTATCTCTATGAATCCACTGATGAATTTCTTGACGAAATTGATTTTCCTGAAGGACTTCAACTCCTTCCTTCTCTTTGGAGGAACCAATTTGAGGATAGCTTCGACCCTCTCAGGGTCAATTGAGATGCCTATCTCAGATATGATGTGCTTGAGGAGTTTTCCTTGAGTCACCCCAAAGACACACTTCTTAGGATTCAATGAAATTTTGTAACGCTGAAACCTCTTTAGGACTTTCTGTAAATCTTCAATGTGGTCAGCATGGTTCCTAGAGAAAATTGTGAGATCATCCATATAGATAAACATGCATTTTTTAACTAGACCCTTAAATGCCTCATCCATAGCCCATTGGAAAGTGGCTCTTGCATTAATCAAGCCAAATGGCATAAAACAATAAGAAAATGTCCCCCATTTCATAGTGAAAGTCATTTTCTAGCAATCTTCTTCTTTCACCATAACTTGGTTATAATCAGAATAGCCATCTAGAAAAGACATCATTTGAGAACCCTTGACCACCTACAATACTTCATCAAGGGATGACAATGGGTAATTGTCCTTTTGAGAGGATCTATTCAAGTTTCTAAAGTCTACACAGAGCTGAACCACTCTACTTTTCTTCCTTATAGGGAAAAGATTGGTGACCCAAGTTGAATGGAAAATGGGAAAAATTATCTTGGCATCATGAAACTTTTGTACCTCCTTTTGGATCACTGGTTCAATCATAGGGTTCACTAATCTTTGTCTCTGGTAGAAAGGTTTAGCATTTGGGTTCAAAGGAATGTTGTGAATGATAATGTTGGGATCATAGGTTTTCAAATCCTCATATCACCATGCTATGATGTCTTTGTATTTAGTCAATAACTCAACCATCAATTTCTTTTCTTCTGGTGTTCCAATCTTGCCAATGCAGACTTCCCTAGGTTTGAGTTGTGTACCCAAGTTTTAGAGCTCACAATCATCTCCACCTACTACTTGTGTTTTCCCTCTTTCTCAAGAATGTTCATATTTATGAAAAATCCTCTCTAGAGCTACCATACCTTTCAAAATGGAGTTGGTCTTCAAGTTCAAAATCCCTAAGTCATCTGACTCTTCTATTTCATCCTCTTCTTCATCAATGATCTACTTGTCAAAGATCCCTACGTTCATGATAAATTCTAATATCTATTGATCATCTTGAAATACCTATAATTTTTTGATGTTGTTAGGGACATTCGGTATAGCCACTAGTTCCATAGATAATTTCTTTAGTTTGGACTTCTCTAGTGATTGTAAAGAGCTTACAGATACTACTAAAGTTTTAGCAACAATATTCTTTCTTCTTGGGATGCTTTGAATGTTAAAAGCTTCAAAATCTTTGATTAGATCCCAGACATAGTTGCACTATGAGACCAATCATTTGTCAGTGCAGGAATACTAGCTCTTGACCTGCCAGACTATCAATTGTGAGTCACCTTCTACAACTATTGCTTTCACTTTCTTCTCATGTGCTAGGAGGAGACCCCGAACTAAAGCCTCATACTCGGCAACATTATTGGTGCAGTAGAATTATAGTCAGTAGGTAGGATAATATCAACCCCCATGAGGGTTAACTAATTTGATCCCAACTCTTGCTCCCATCTTACACTTGGAGCCATCGAACCAAAGTTTCTAGACTGAGTGATTCTTATTGAAAAATGCTTTAACTTGGGGTTATGAAGCCAACTTTGGTAGAGGTGTCTAGATTTGGGGTTCCACGGGGACTATAGGTGATGATAGGCCCTCTATACTTGGAGCTTCCAATTTCCCTCCATCTGAATATTTTCTTTTTAAAAGTGGAACTCACTTCATCTTTTTTTTTTCCTTGGCATTGCACCAAATGTCATGACATGGAAGTAGGCATCCATCATCAGAAGAGCTCCACTCCTCTTGTATAAAATGTTTAGCCATGAGACCTTGAGATTCTTCACTGAGGGGAGATCCCTCCTCACTCGAATGTGTGATTATATTCTTGGGAAGTTTGGATACATCTGACATCTAGCTCATTGCTCAGACCACCGCCTCTTGGCAGTCTTGGCATGTAAAGTCTGAATGGTTCATTCGATGAAGATGACAATACCCTGGTAGCATCAGTATGTTTGGGTAAGCATCTTGGCCAAGATTCCTCATGTTTTTCATCATGCCATTTATGAATTCTATGAGAATATCTTCAGGGATCTGGGTACTTACTAACCCCTAGATAGGGCTACTGCTCGAGTCTTCTTATTTGAGATGGAATGTAAACGCCTTGTCAAAGCGATACACTCCTAGATCATCTTGTGAGAATATGACTTCATTTAGGGTATTGTACTTAGTTATCATTTGTTTGAGCTTGGGATCTCCATCAATCTTAATCTAGTTATTGAACCCTTTCCATGGCAGCCAAAGTTGGGTAAAGTCCGTGGAGAACCATCCTCTCAAAGATCAGGTCCATTCTCTACTGAGTTGCATACCATAAGTTTTTGAGATGTCCACCACATGTATGTCAATGCAATCTCAGATTATTGGGTCATTCGTTAGTTGTATGCAGGTATCCTTTAAGACTCCAATGACATTGACCTTCATTTTATCAAGTTGGATCACCACCCTGTTAGTCAACTTGGGGCTCATTCCTAACTTTTGGCATATAGAAAATGGAATTACATTAAATGAAGCCCCTAAGTCAATTAAATAGTTATGCAAGTTCCTTCCAAATATCTTGAGACTAAGAAAGAATGGGGGAACTTCTACCCTATCTTTGAACATAGTCAGGATCGCCTTTGTCGTATTCACGTTGGATACATTTCAAGCATTATTGTTGGATCAAGATAATTTGGAATGATCTAATGTCTTCAAGAGAGCCTCTCTTTGAGTGGGACAAATTTGTAGCATGTCATACATTGACATATTCATTCTAACTTTCTTCAATTCCTCTATTGCACTACATTTTTCATTGGCCCAGACTGGAGTTTTTAACATAGTAGGTTGGTATTGCATCACCCAAACAATAGTGGCACTGGGTCCTCTCAAGGGTGTATGATTATTGCTTGCCTTTGGATTAGGTGGAGTGGGCTTCATACCTAGGGGAATGGTGTTAGTTAGAGGTTATCTTATGCCTCTTAGGTTATAGGTATTTCTATTATTGTTATGGAAAGCATGGACCTCAAAATACTCCGGCTAATTTCTTGGTTGAATGGGAAGACAAATTCTTCCTCCACAGCTTTATCGACAGGAGTCCCACTTGTACTTAGGTTGTATGAATCAAAAACCATGGCACTAAAGTGGATTTGGGGATTTTCAAAATACTGGGCTTGTTGGTTGTTAGACTCGCCCCTATATTCATAATTTGGTTGATGCATGTTGGGACCTTGGGTAAAGTTGACTTCTGATGAGCTGAAGAAGTTGGCATTGTCTATGGGTATGCTCCTATTATTTAGATGCGTGTTCCACATTTTATTTTTCTGTTGGTTTCCAAATGGTTTATCTTGAGAACCATTCCCATAACCTCCTCCATTGTTATTATTGTTGTTGTTGTAGTTGCCATAAGTGTGAGAGTGAGAGGAATAATAGGAAAAACACTTATTCTAGATTTGGGTGTGTTTGAATTAAGTTTTCTATTGAGGTTATTGTGTTTGACTCTTTTCCCTAGGATAAGACACTGGTCTATTCTCAAGAAGTGGTTCTTCATCATCAACCAACATATAAATGATAAAATATTTAAATCAATTTTTTAAGGACATTAATGCTTAATATTTGTTGATTCCTTTAAGAAGTGAATCGAAGGTATACCTTCTTGAGCATTAAAGCTCAAAGTGTAGGAGGATCATTCTCTTGATCCTTGTTAATTGGCCCTTTTTCTTGCCAGATTTGGAGTGGTGATAGAGTCAGTGACACTTTTTTGTCAATCATATTGTAAATCTGCAAGTAGAAAGAAAAGAAACCAACAAAATGGTAACTCTTCTAGGGAGTTTGTAAAAATATAAGCTTCTCAAGGTTTTTTTCCTAATATTTCCCATTAAAGGTTGGTGGTGACTCAAAGGGTTAGAACTAGTGTTTAAAAATTAAAAACCATGGAAAAAAGAAGAAATACTAGGTCTTTTGTCAAGAAGCATCCAAAGGTTGCTCTAGAAGAGTTGGCTAAACCAGGAAAGAAAAAATGGATTAGAAGAGCTGGGGAATCTACTAGTGCCCCTATAAGAGAACAAAATAATGCTAGAAATAGGGAACAAAATGCATCTCCTAATGAAGATGAATCATAGTATAAAAGCTCTAAATCTAATAGTGGTCTCTCCGGAGATATTTTTTATGATACCCAAAAAGTATTATTTCAAGATAAAGTCTCATTACCTATAGATCAGAATATGCAGGCAAGAGAAAGGGGTTTTGGGCCAAAGCTGCATCTAGATGAGGATATGTTTAGAAGGCAATGCATGGAACCAAGATGGGTCCATTTACCATATCAAATTCTTGCTGATATAGATGTATCATCAAGCTCTGAAGATGTTATGATAAACCAAAATGATTTGGGTGCACTAAGATTACTACTAGCAGAACAAGATGCAATATACAAAAGATTACAGAAAGAAAGAGAGGCTGAGACAATGAATGCATTGATATAAAGAGAGTCTTTACTTATAAAGATTAATGATCTAAAGGAGAGAAACAAATTCTTTCTACTCTTACATCTTTGTAGCATGAAATTTTTAGTGATCTTGATGCTTTGATAAGTGAAAAATAAAGTTTGCTGCAAGACCATGAGTTTGAACAAGAGGGCCCTGTGATTAGACAAATCCAAAGTTATGCTTCTCAGCCTAAAGATAAAAATGAAAGTGAAACTACCAGAGCTACTTCTATTTTTAATGAAAAAGGAAAGTAGAAGATGGTTGGGATTCAAATAAATGAGCTTGTGGCAAGATCAAAAGTCCCACCAACTATTTTAAGTGAAGATATAGAGATGGAGAAGAAAAGGAAGGAAGGAGATGATCTAGCAAAGCAATTAGAGAAGGCTAAAGTTGAAGCCTCTATTAAAGAGACAAGAAGGAAGATCCAGTTCTTGAAGGTTTCATCTGCAAACACTTTTGGACCATTTACCATTGAAATAGGTATGCCATCTAAAACTTCTAATACTGTTCCACTTGGTAATGTTGTTACTCATAATCCACTTTCTGCTTCATATACCAAGTTAAATGTTGATCCTAAACAATAGTCAAGTGTACAAGTAGGTGGAAATATAGATTGTGAATGCTAGTTCTAGTGGAAACACAGGTTTAAATTTTCAAATAAGACCTATGCAATTAGAAGGGTATAATAAAATTAGCTTTGATGGAATTCTAGGTTACCCAAATACTTTCCCTATTGATATAAGCGATAAGGTAACCATATTTTCTGGTAATAATGTCATTAGTTGTGAAGAAAACCTTAGGTTATTTTTTGATATGCTAAATGACTATGAAATTGAGCATGAAGATGTAGTCATGAAACTATTTGTTCAGTCTTTTGTGGAAGATGATAGAGATTGGTTCAGTAGACTCCCTGACCATTGTATTAACACATGTGATGCTTTTGAAAAATGCTTCAAGGAACAATATGGTGATAAGACAAATTCTAGTTTCATGTTAAATGAATTTAACACCATAAGGAATAATTAGAATGAGTCTGCATCTGAGTTCAATATGACATTTTAGAAGGGTGTGCATAAGTTGTTTCAAGTTATGAGATTAGATGACAATGTTTGCCTGGCCACATAATTCAATGCCTTTGATGGAAAGATGGGATACTTACCGAGAGACAAAGAGCCTAGAACTCTTAGGGATTCCTTTATAATTGTTGTCAACATTGAGAATAATATGAAAATATTTGGAAAATTGGGTGGGAAAAGAGATGATCCTAAGTTGTTTGGAGAAAAAAATAATAAAAGGGATAATGAAAGAAAAGTTGGAAACATGAAGCAAGAAGAGGACAAGTTAGACAAAGTGTTGAATGAACTGAAGGACTTGAAAGCACCTAGAAACATAAATGATAAGGTTTCTACTAGAGAAAAGCCTCATTTCAACAACAATTTCAATAGACATAATAGGTTGTAGAATTACCCTTATAACACCCAATGGAAAGATGGAAAACCTATTATCCCAAATGCCAAAGGAAATAATGAAAAGACCATCCCTAATCCATTGCACAAGGCTATTGTGAATTTTATAGAGGATACACCATGGTTTGTGGCTTGCAAATCTCCTCATTCTACAGAACATTGTGTGGTTGCACAATCTATAATTGCATACTAGGATGATGAATTTGAAGAACTTGATCAAGAAGAAACTAATGATGATATTTGGTGTAACATGACTACTTCATATTTAAGACATGAAGATGATTCTGATATTGATGAAGAAATTGATGTTTGTTTCATTGGTTTAAATTTTTAAAGAAGACCTATGCAATTAGAAGGGTATAGGAAAATTATCTTTGATGGAATCTCAGGTTACCCAAATGCTTTCCTAGTTGATATAAGGGGTAATGTAACCAAATTTTTTGGTAATAATGCCATTAGTTCTGAAGAACACCTTAGGTTATTTTTTGATATACTAAATGACTATGAAATTGAGCATGAAGATGTAGTCATGAAACTATTTGTTAAGTCTTTGGTGGAAGATGCTAGAGACTAGTTCAACAAACTCCTTGACCATTGTATTGACACATGGGATGCTTTTAAAAAATGCTTCAAGGAATAGTATGGTGATAGGACAAATGATAGTTTCATGTAAATTATTTTAACACCATAAGGAAGAATCATAATGAGTTTGCTCTGAGTTCAACATGAGATTTTAGAAGGGTATGCATAAGTTGTTTCAAGTTATGAGATTAGATGATAATGTCTATCTAGCCACATACTTCAATGCCTTTGATGGAAATATGTGATACTTACTAAGAGATAAAGAACATATAACTCTCAGGGATGCTTTTAGAATTGTTGTCAACATTGACAATAATATGAAAATATTTGGAAAATTGGGTGGGAAAAGAGATGATCCTAAGTTGTTTGAAGACAAAAATTATAAAATGGATAATGAAAGAAATGTTGGAAATAGGAAGAAAGAAGAGGACAAGTTAGACAAAGTGTTGAATGCACTGAAGGACTTGAAAGCACCTAGTAACAGAAATGATAAGTTTTCTACTGGTGAAAATCCTCATTTCAACAACAATTTCAATAGACAGAATAGGTTGCAAAATTACTCTTATAACACCCAATGGAAAGATGGAAAACTTATTATCCCAAATGCCAAAGGAAATAATAACAAGACCATCCCTGATCCCTTACACAAGGCTACTGTGAATGTTATAAAGGACACACCATGGTGTGTGGCTTTCCAATCTCCTCATTTTACAAAATATTGTGTGGTTGCACAATCTATAACTACATAACATGATGATGAATTTGAAGAACTTGATCAAGAAGAAACTAATGATGATATTTGGTGTAACATGACTAATTCATATTTGGGACATGAAGATGATTCTAAAACTGATGTGTCTTTGAAAAGACACAACAAGGCATTATTCCATCAAGAGGTATTTTCTGATGATGAAGACATTGATGAAAAGACATGTAACATGATTTCCTCCTCAGAGAAAGTAAATTTGAGAAGACCTTCGAAGGACGAGATTACTAGGATCACTACAGAAATGGTTTCCCAAGTGGAAACAAGACTCATGATAGAAAATGATGGCATGGGTAAAGCTATAGGGATGTTCATAAAAAATACCACTCCTAAGGAGCCCATTGGAATTAAGTTGAGAAATGATTATACAATAAAAGTCAAGAATATCAAAGGTCAAAAATGGGAGCCAAAGGGAGTTGGAGCTGCAAAGATGTTTGATGTTCATGACAGAGATAATCAAAAGGAAGTTGAGAAGACAGATAGTACAATGGCTAAAACTGAGAAAATGAAGGTGACAACTACAACTGATTTATCCGAGAAACAAAAGGACACTAGAGAAGTGTAGATTGAGATTCCTTCCTCTACCCCTATTGATATGTTCATTGTATTGTCTCAAATAACTATGAAGGTTCCTTTGTCATAATTATTAAGAATCCTTGAACATAAGGATAGGGCTCTAGCATGGGTAGATAATGTTCATAATAATAATGTTTCTTGTAATGCTAATGAGTCCCAGGCTAAAGTTATGAAAGAAGTGGAAGTTTAGGGAGTGGTATCTCAAATACCACCTATGTATTTGGATAATTCTATCAATGTTAGCCTTGAAAACATTGATCCATTTTTCTTAAGCATCATAGTGAATGGAATGACAATAAAAAATTGCATGATTTATTTTGATGCATCAAATATTGTCATGCCTTTTACAATTATGGAGAGATTGTGTCTTAAATTTGACACTATTTAGGGCATATGTTATCCAATGTACCAAAGAGAAGTGCATGTTATTGGAACTATCAATGCATTACCCTATAAGCTAGCAACATATCCAGAGAAAGAACTAACTATGAGTGTTTTGGTTGTAGACATTCCTCCTCATTATGGGATGTTATTATCTAGGAAATGGAGTTCTACCATGGGAAGAAGTTTAAAATGTGACCTTGGATTTGTAACTTTCAACATTGATGGTCAATCTATCAAGATTGATAGAGAGCCAAGGGTGACCCATAGATTGAAAGGAACATTGATAATGAGACTACTTGTTTTATAAATACTGATATCAATGCTTTCAGGGTAGAAGTTACTATTCTTGAGAAAGAAGTTGTCTTTCCCCCTATCACTGTAGAGGTGAATACTAAGTCCAAGAAATGTGATCTATGGGTAATGTACTTTGATGGTGCTAACTACAAGGATGTTTCAAGTGCAGGCATTTTACTCATTTCTCCTAAGGGAAACACTTATAAGTTACTTAGCTACTATAGAGCTGATTATTTATTTTTTTCTTTGGCATTGTTGTCAAAGGGAGAGATAAATAATATGAAAAGAAAAGGAGATTTGCACCGATGAGAACTATCTAAGGGAGAGATGATCTAAAAGGAAATTGAGAACTGAAAAGGTTATATCTACAGAATGACAAAGTTGTATTTTATAATGTTGTTTTAGTAACATAGTGATTAAACATATTAAGCTAGGGAGAGCTTACACTACACAAAATTTGATCATAGAGTTCTAGAAAATATATTTGGTATGTGTATGGTACATTTCATATTACTTGAGTTTCCATCAATGCCAAAGGGAGAGATTGATGAACTACAACTGATTCATAACCAAAATGAAGAATCTGTAATTCAAGATTACTGAGGAGTCGATGATTAGATAATGCAAGATGATTAAATTTGTATTATGTTGTCATTGATGTTAACTAGCTTGACAATACTTATCTTGTAAGTTACTACACCGACACATCTGAAGGAAGGTGAAAGAGATGAAGAATAAAAATATCTACATGAGGAAGATGGATATGATAGATGAGGATAAGGAATACATTGAGTAACTTGTTGATGAGTCTATGACTTGATGGAATTGACTTTATTATGTTGCATTCATCTATGATGAAGAATAGAGCTAAAAGACACAAAGCAGTATTGTCAGTAAATAAAGCATTTCAGTATACACCGATGAAGTGTAGTGTATACCAAGTGCAGTATTAACCGAGCTTGTGTTCACCGACACATTTCTTTGTTAACTAAGAAAAACATAAAGGAATTAAATGGTTAGTTTAGTAGATAAAGTGATGAGCTATAAAGTGTATGAAATTGAGGTAATAGATAATGTTTGTTATGAAGATCGATGGCTAACATAAATCAAAAAAGATCTATCAGAGTAGATTGAAACATGTTACTGACACATCAGCCGAGGGAGCTTAAAGTGGAAAAATCTATGAATATGATTAAGTGGCAAAATATAATGGAGGAAAAGAAAATGATTTACTCATCTATATAAGAGACATTGATTTCATTATGAAAAATGCTGGAGGAAGAAGATACTATAGAATAATCATGTGGAGATGTTTTTCTAATCATACTGGTTAATAAGAACCGAGCTGCAGAACAGTTACCAAGCTACAAAGAGTTATTACCGACAGATAGTAAGTTGATACAGTATTGAATCTGAAGTGTTATATTGGTCAGAAGTATTTAATGAGCTGAAAATTGATCTGTAAACTACAAACTGAAGTTGTATTTAGGCAGATCACCTACTATTACACATTTAGCCATTGTACACAGTTAAATCTCTTAACCGAGTGCACTATGAAAGTCTTTTGATGTTTCATTCTTAGAGTGAAAATTATTATCCTGTCAACCCGAAAGTGACTATCAGTTGGACAATAACTTTTGGTCTAAAATCCTCTAACAAGGTCACACCTAATAGTGTGTTTGTAAACCTTTAACAGGGTTGGGTCTTCACCGACCTCACTTCAGAAGAGTGAACAATTTCGGCTTGTCGGTCCCAGGTGGTTTTTCCCTTTACAGGGTTTGCACGTTAAATATCTTGTGTTATGTGTTGATTGTGATATTTTTGTGATCATACTTTGCATATTACATGTTAGATTTAATCGGTAATTAATACAGAGTTTAGATTTTCAATCGGTAAATACACAAATAGTGGAAGTATTCTATGGTTACCGACTTGTAGAAGTAATAGAATTGTTTTGGATTATACATTTTGAATTGGGACACTGGATAACTGATTCACCCCCCTCTTAGTTATTCTAACAGTGTAAAACTTCCATATCTCTAATACCATCAGGAAAATTTTTGATAGTTAACAACTCCTTCATGAATTACCTAATATTCTTTATGATTTCTTCACATAATATAAGAGTATTTTTATTTCCTAATAAAAATATGTACAAGATAATTTTATATTTAATAATGTATTATACTTGTCATGTGTCAAGTATATAATTATTATCATGTATTCTGCAACTAATTTATATCATTAGGTGACCTCGAAGGATCTTTCTTCTTGATGGTCGATCATAAAGCTCCTAAACTTGAGATCTTCCCCTATGAATTCTATTTAATAGTTTGGGACACTATTGGTAGTGGCCTCCATAAGGTAGGCTTGAAAGCTATGCATAATAGTTATTTAGGATACTTGATCAATCAAGGTCACATTAGATTTTTACCTAAAATAAGAGCCCTAAAGGATATAAAAAATTGGTGTCCTAGCACTCTACTAAATGTCTCTTATAAGATTATTTCTAAAATAGTTATCACCTACACAAGGTTTTTTCCCTTATTGTTAGAGTTGAATAAACATGATTCATCAAATCAAGGTAATTCATAGCTAATATAATTATGGGATGGGAAAGAGTGGAGTGAGGCTAATACTCTCAAAAATCTTGTTTTTTTAATCAAAATCAATTTGGTCAAATCCTATAACTACATAGAAAGAATTTTCTTTTTTTTGTCATGCTATAGGAATTTATTTTTTATCACAATTATTCATTCAATTCAAAATATTTGAAATGATTATTCTTACAATACCATATTTTATTGCAATTTTCTCTCTTTTAGAATATTTTAGTCTACTTGACGAGGGTTCTCATTTTCCTTGACAGTCTACATTTTAGCTACAAAAGGTTTTTCTACCCTTTTGCTCAAGTTGTCTCTCTATCCCATGTTAAGGGGATTGTTCTCGATAATCAAAATCAATAACTAATTAATGAAAACATTATGGATGAATCATTCCAAACACTCAATGAATGTGAGGTGAATATCAATTAGACATTAAGTTCCATGAAACCTTTTTTAATTCTTTGAATCCAATATCTAATTTAATTTTAGTCATTTTTCATAAATAGTCATTCTCTCCCAATTTCATCTAGCTGACTTCATTCTAAGTGAAATGGGTTTTTATTGAAGAAATCTATAGTTTTATAGGCATGTCTTTTTCCTTTTGTACTAATCCTTACAAACTATCATTGTTCTCTTGAAAAGAATTGAGGGTAAAAATGAATATTAGATTAAATGAATACTCTTTTGTCTAGTAATTTTTATATCTACTCTAAAAAATTGATGTCCATTCATATCTACTATCCTTTATGTTGGGCTCCTTCAAAACCATCATATTTGAAGGTTTGGAAGTTATCATCAAAGATTCTGTCATAGCTTCTAGTGACAAATGTCATAGATTTCATTAGGTGGCTTGGAAATTATTCTATTTTCTATAATATGTTAATGTTTTAGGTTCTATATGTATTTATCTTGACACTACATTTTCTTTTGTTAAAAAATGGATAGTAAGGTACTTCACTAGAAATGAAGCTTAAAAAAACATTCTTCACCATTTTATTTTCTCTATCTTTCATCATGGTTTTATGGCTTGGAAAGGCCTAAATAATGGAACTCTACCAGTACCATGAGTAAATTTGTGAAAATATAGGAAACTTCTTGTCATGTACCATTCCCATACAATACCTTGTTCCTACCCTCTCATCTTGTACAACAATAAATCTACCAACTCCCTCACTAGAAAACTACACCTATACAATAAATTGAGCTCCTTCATGTGGTCACTCGAGCACCATTTACCTATACATACCCGCAAGTCTCCCTTATGATTAGAAAATTTTGGTGATGAACTAAAAAGTGAAATATTTGAAGTGATATCTCCAGAAAAAGACTATGGTGAGGAATGAATCCTATCAAAACTGCAAATACGCAATAGCGGGGGCCTTGTACCTTTGAAATTGAAAAATAAAAACTCAATTCCAACATGAAGAGCCATAAATAAAAAAAGAAAAGATAACTCCATGATTATTACCTACAATTCTAGCCAATGCCTTATAAAGGCCTCCAAGAAGCTTCTTGAAACTTATAATGGGTTGACATAACTTTATTTATTATTTTATAATTAAATTAATTAAATTAAAATAGTCTCCATGATATTATTTAAATTTTAGATCACTTAAACAATTAATTTATTTAAATCAATTCCCTTTTATTGATGATATTACAATCCTCCCTACCTATATATTTCATTCCCTTAATAAATCACAAGTTCAATCTTGTGAATCCTACTAGGGGTGGGTCATGAATCTCCCCTACGATCATCTTCTTCATCTTTGAGTCTCATACAAAATAGATCCTATTATTATAGTAGATGACATCATCAACCACCCTATAAATATCATCCTAAATACATCCACCCATCAATTGACAAGAAAAGGTGTTCTTGGCTCAAAAAAAAATGATCCCTCCAATCCTATAAAATAAAAAAACAAGGAGCATATATGCTAGGTTTCTTGAGTAAAGAATGGTCCCCTACATTCTTCTTTTCTTTCACATCCTCAGTGTCAAATTTATATGCATGAATCTTATCATGTATGAAAATTACCTCCATTCTCTTTTCTACAATCTCTCATGGCCCTCTATTGGACATCCTTCTTAGTATGACCTTCTTGTCATCCACATTGAATGAAAGCTCCATCCTCTTCAAAAAAATTGTATACTTGTCAAGATTCTCCATCTATTTAATGCAAAATATGACATTTGTATCATCTAAATATACCATGAATAAATCATCTATCATTGTGTGGCTCCCCATGGTAATGCTCAACTATATAATAACATGAGTGTAGGGTACTAAATTTCTTCCTACCATTGTGACTTCAAATCTCACATGGTTCATCATGTGTAAAGCCCTCTTAGTAACAAGTACTGAATTGATGAAATTGAGTGTGGCCCAACAATCAAGAGTCATTATGACTCGCTCCCCCTAAAGTGTGTCATAGACCCAAAATATGCTACATCCAAAAGTTGCAAAAAGTATATAAATGGAACCTACTCTTTCTTTAAGTGTACAAATTATCTTTACATGATTATTCTCATCCTCTTGAACTTTGGGTTCTTTATCTCTTCTTCATCATTAGGTGCCAACTAAATATAATGAATCTTCACCTTGCCAAGGTAAATGTGACATGATTCAAAAGGATCCTTGTAAGTGAAATAAAGCTTCTTCCTCTTGAGCTCCTAATGAGTAACCTCATCCATCAGAGGCTTCTTTTAAAATGTCTCCTTATCCTTTTCATCTTGTGGGAGAGGTATTTGAGAATGTGTTTGAGTCTTGGAGGATGAGGTAGCCATGTTATATGCCTTCTTGTAGGCCTTTGTGAGTGTGTTGGGATTGAAATTTTTAACCAAACCCTTGAGGGTTTCCATAAAAGAATCTATGAATATTTTGACAAGTCTTCTCTCAGACATATAGGTAACCAAGATCCTAATAGTCTCTAAAATTATAAAATGTAACTGTCCATCAATCCAATCTGCCTCAATTGTGCCATCTCATTGAACTTGATTTATATATCCTTCCCATCAAATATATCAATAAGTCTCCCTCTAAAATCATCATATGAATTAATTTAGTCATGGTTGAGGGTGAATATCCCATGGTGCAACTATTCATGAGAAACTCCCTCTAAGTGAAGCATTGTAGAGTTGATTGCCTCATCTTTGAGAATTGGGTTGAACTAAAAGTATGTATCTTCTATCTACACCCAAGCTCTTCTGAATATTTTTCTAGAACCACCAAATGTATATATAGGCTTAGTTTGGTAATCTTATTCTTGATTTTATTATTGTGATGGCCATGTCTCTTATAATATTTCATTTATACATCCCTATAATCCTTAAAGGGTAGTTATACTCCAAATACAACATCAAACCAATCATTCCTAAATTGATCTTGCATCTCCAAGAAGGTATGATCCTATTCTTCATGTTGTTCAATCCTTTCAAGAAGCATCAACATCATTAGGCATGTTTAGAAATGTTGAGTATGAGATATCTCATTTATAGAATCATCGTCCTACCCATTATGATTTCCATTTGTCTTTCCTTTTACCAAAATACATAGTGTTTCACTAATTTTCTATTTTCCTATTGCCAAAGTGTCACTGAGTTATTATTTTCTATTCATCAAGGTCTCATTGAGCTATTGTTGTCCTCTTGTTAGCTCCCATAGAAATATCATCATTTTGGTGCTTGATTCCCTCATTCTATTTACTAATTTAAATCTTGTCTACATCCAACTTTACTGAATATGATAACAAGATCACTATATTTGGTACCAATGTGATGTACCATTCTTGTACACTAGCTTGTTCCTACCCTCTTTCCCCATACAAAAATAATAATACCAACTCCCCCACCCACACACTACACTCGTATGGCACAATGAGATCCTTTGTACGATCCCTCTCACCCTTTACCCATACATACATGCAACTCTCTCATACAGTAAACACTTTCCTCACCCTCCATATTTCAACACTTATTCACAACAAACCATATGATAGAATCACATCATACGCCAAGGTTCCCACCACTATACATAAAATAACCATCCACTTTGTAAGTGTACTATCTTCAAATCTCCATGTATGATATTCAATGATATCTCATTTTGACACATCTTTGTATTACAGATGATAGAAGTAACTCAGTCTTCAGTAAAAACCATTTCCTTTATTGAGATAATATATCCTAGATAAACACAAAGTAATAGGATTGAATAGTGTTAGGAATGGAAACACTGAGATGGGGGATGAATCAGTGTTCTATAATTAATTTCTGATTCTTGAAACTTAACTCAATTACTTAAATACTAAAATGAATAGAAAAGAAAATGATGTATTCAACCATAACACATAACACAAGATATGTTTACAAGGAAACCTTGGCGAGAGGAAAACCCCGGTGGGAATTAGTACCCACAAATAATTGTACTTTGTATTATGAACCTATTAATGTTCCTTTTCCCTATTAGGAGAAGTCATTACAATGTTGAGTACAATGACTCGGTTAAGATTCTATAAGTAAAAAACCCTGTTAGGGTTGGATGGATCACTTCCAAAGCTCACTGCTCAATGAAGAACACTACAACCTCCTGGTTATTAGATACACACTATACCTATGTTGCTCCATTTTCCTGTCAATGCAAAATCTTTTGAAAATGGCCCATTTCCTTGCAATTTTTCTTGAAGTGTCCTGCCCTATGTTCTTCATTGTGTCACCTTGCTCCAGTTCAAATCACATGTGCTGAATTGCAAAACCCAGGGAGATATTCAAGTTTTAAGGTCTACAGGAAATAGTCTCAGAATTTGCCTAGTGTCGAAAACCCACAATGTTTTTTTTTAATATCCTAGATGTTTTTGATTTTTCACCGAAAACCCTGTGTGTTTTCAACCTTGCATTTCTTCTCTTCTGCCGGCACTCCTTATTCATCGGTCCTAAGTGCGCAAGTACGATGATTGGCGGGGCCAGATTCTTCAAGTGGCAGAGGGAGGAGATCAATGGTCGGCATATGAGCATAAGGAATATTCCATGCTCATGGGATCATGCACCTACCGTTGATCTCATTTGTCTCAAACATATCTTTGGTGATGGTCCCACTGCCAGGTGAGCTAACTTTGCGGTATCTCATTGGTCCATGGGAGTACAAGTGGAGTGTTGTCAGTGGACCGGTCTTCTTGCATTCAGGCAGATTAAAGTTCAGTTTAATCTTGTGGCTGTCGTTATACCGTTAATGAAACATGCTCGACCTTTAATGCAGTGGTATAGCGATAGCTGTTAATTCTCATAAGGGAGGTAGGTGGGTCCGTTAACATGTATACACAGTTGGCACTATTTTATTCATCCATGTATTTGCACAGTGGCTTGTTGTCAGTGGGACCTCATTTCTGGATGTGTCAGTGGGTCCTGATCCTGTCAGTTAATTGACGAATGGCATATAATCTCATCGAGTTTGTTAGAGGCATAAGATCTTGTGATGCCCATCGATCTTCCTGTGTGGGCTCGGTTGAATTTCTCAGTGTCTTTGGCAGTTGTGATAAATGTTTAGCGGCCTGACAAACTTTCTTCCTATTCACTGGTTTGCGTAATGTTTTGGTGGTGTCCCAGTTTATTGGGCGATTCAGTGAATAGTGGTCATGTGATCGCTAAGTTTTTTAGCCATGGTGGAAAGTATTTCAAGAATTGGAAAAAGTTCTTCGATCACCAATTCACCAGATAAATTGGGGACGCTTGCTCGGTGATGTGCTCAGTTTTGATTGGTCGGCGGGTGATAGGGTGGCATTGACATGGAGGCTTGTTGCGTGTTTGCATAGCCCAATTTTTGGCTATGCGATCATGTGACCACTGCTAACATCATGTTTGTGAAGTTGGGTGGGTCTGCGGTGCCTCTATTGCTGACGTTCTTGTTTTTGATTGGCTGTTGACTTTTTGAGGGGCCCGCAACTGTTGTGAACTGAAACAAGGGCCACCCGATTTGTCGAGAAGGATGGATCATCAACAGCCATGTTTTAAAATGAGCTGGGTGCCAAAGACTTGACCATTGGAATTCAAATTTAAACTTGGAAATGGTTTTCATGACAGGAGGTACCTAGAATTTATGGTTTTTCTGGCCATTTCTTGATCTGGTTGGTGGCATCGATTGTTGCAGTCTGGTCCAGTGAGTTGGGTGATTGCTTGTAGATGTTTTTCCATGTGGGGAGGACAGTTTGTTGGCTCGAGATGTTTTGATGGTCTATTCAGACTGATTTTCATGATGAATTTGTGATCCTGGGTACAAATTTGAAGATTTTCTTGCCATGAGGATCATGCCTTATTTCTGACAGGCTGGTGTTGGTTTTCCCTCCAGTGGTTTTTTGAAATTTTTTTGTGGTTAGCCATTGTAACCCTAACCCTAGTCACCCTAAGCTTCATGCAATCTCTTTGAGATTCCCAAGGTGGCTAGTGGTATAAGTTATTAGTTTTTGACTGTGTAAGGGTTCTGAATTTTATCAGTTCCAAGGAAATAGAAAACTCTATCGCATTGTAGGAAGCTGAATAGAACTTCTTTGCATCTTTTGTAGGTTATTAAAGTGGTAGTCTCATTTCTGGTATAGACATGTACATGCCTCATCATACTTAATATAACTATTGTCATGCTTTCAAGTCTCTCCTTGGTGTCAGTCTTATGAGTTTTGTATTTTCTGGTCCATTACATTGGGTTGCCTCTGTATATGTTTTAGTCTTTAGTTCTTGATCTAGGATCAAGTGAAAGATACTTTGGATAGGGCATAGATTCATTAGCTTCATCTATAGAAGGATCTTGTAAGTAGTGGATGGGCTGGAATAGTTGTATTTATGGCTTTGAGTCTTTGACAGTAGTTGGTTCATGTTCTATATTTGTTTTTGAGTGCTGCCCAATGGATAATAGCACTAATCAAGGACTAGTATATTCAGTTGAGTCCAATGCTTGATGGTTTTTGGCTATTTCTTGCATCTTTGAATAGCAGCTCCATTTCAAGTCTTTTTCTTTATTATTGGTAGTAATACCCTTCACAAGGCCATTTTATACCCAATAGCAATTGAGATTCAATGAATGTCTAGTTAACATTTAGTAGTCTCTTGCTATCATCTACTTTGTTTAATCCAGTCTAAAGTCCTAAAATTCTTTAAGTTACCAGATTAGGTGCACCAGCCATGGTTTTGTAGAGCCAAAAGTGAAGAGGGTAGTCTTGTCCCTATAGTTGGTCCAGTTGTCTTGTAGAGCTTTCATACTTGGAGCTAACCACTCCTAACATCAGTCTCAAGGCATATTGGTAGCCCTAAGTGGCATAAGCATTTTCGAACACCAACAAGATGGCGACTCTGCTGGGGAGAACAATGAAAAAGAAAAATATCTATTAGGATCTCTGGTTATGGTTATGTTGTAAATTCAAAATCTTTATTGACCAGATTGATTTGCCCATTCGAGTCACCAATGAGATGGAAACTCCACTGGGGAGCCATTGGAAAGAGTCAAATGAACAAAGAAGTATTTGCTAAATTTTCTCACCTAGTTGTGAGTGGCGGCTCTGATTTTTCTCTGTTTGATCAATGCAGTTTTTGATAAGTAGTGAAACCTGTGAAGTTTTGTGTATTGATTGGAAGAAGATACAAAATCAGTGCAATATTTTCCTCTTCAAGGAGGTGGTGACTCTACATATCAAAGAACCTAATGGAGCTACATGGTGAGCTCTATATTTTCCATGTCTTCCCAGTCAACAAAGTTTTTTACTGCAAAACTTCTAGATATTTATGATTACAATGTTTCCCTATCAAGTATTCAATGCTAGTATAAAGGGAAGACTGAAATAAGATGAGTGGCTCTCATCTTGTTTCAAATCAAATGAATAATCAAGGGAAAACTTAGCCTAGGCTACTTGGTTTCCTCAAGTTGGATAGACCTTTGAGCTATGTTCTTCCAAAGTCCCCTCATTCTTTCCCTGGTGAGCTTTTGGGTTTGATTCCTGCTTTTGATTGTCAGTCTAATTCAGCAATGAAGCATGTCCTAGCATTCTATAGATTTATTATAGAATATCAGATTCTTGATGAGGATGTTAGCATGATGTTTTTTGGGAGATCCCTCAAAGGGGTTGCATCTAATTGGTATCTAAATCTGCCCCCAAAATGCATCTCCTCTTTGATTGAATTCAAGTGGTTGTTCTTAGAGGAGTTTGCTGATGATGATGAATGGAATAAGCTGCAAAAGGATCATTAGCAAAAAGGGAATACAAGTTCTATTTCATAGCAACCGATATCTAATGCTGAGGGTACTTCTTCTGATGAAGTTTTGTCAGAGGAGTATTCAGATTGTGGTAGTGAGCAGGAATCAGAACCAAGGTGTGCAAGATCCTCCATTCATTTAGAGATGTCTGAATGTGATTTCAGTAGTTATTCAGGTGAGGATGATGAAGGCAGTGATGTTGATTTATCCTCATATGAATCAAATGCATCATGTGAAGAAGAAAGTAATGGTGATAGTGAACACTCCTTTAGTGAGGAATATGAAGATAAGGAAGTGATAATGGATTGTGATGTCAGTGGGTTTGAACATGAAGTTTAAGTGATGGGTTATTAAATAATCCTAAAATGGGTAGTGAGTTTAAAGTGTTCACTAACACTTTATATGATGAAGACTATGATGATTATCAGCCCATTTTTTGTCATGATGTTCAACATGGTGCATTTCATGGAGTTATCAATCCTTTGTTTGAAGAACATGTGGAGGTCTCATACTCAATTGAATTAGGATGCTCATTTTCCATCTGTGGGTATCAGTCTGATTATTCATTTGAGGTCGAGCTGGTTACACCTGTGGAAATGCAAAGTCAAGGTATGATTGTGGCCTTTCTGCAGGTAGATTATGAGACTTTTGTATTTCCAATTGATAGCATACATGAGTCAGTGGAGAAGAATAGCTTCTTATCTAATGGTACTGTTCATGGGTATGCTGAATTGTTTCTTCATAGTGAGCAAGATAAAGAGAGTGCCAATAAATTTTACATGCACTATGAAGATATCTACTTTATTCTTCTTGATATGCTGGTTGAACATGTTGACATGCCTGGTGAAACAATTGAAAATAGAATGCCTAGTGTGCCTCATGAAGAAAGAAATGAGAATTAGGTTTTTGACAGAGGCAAGAACTGACTCTTGTTTATTGCTGTAGGTTTTTTGTAAAAAATGTACATTTTGTGAATAGTTTCCCTTTCCTATCTATTCCCTATGTTTTTTGAGGTCTCTATGTTTTTCCAGTGGGTGGTCTGCTTCTTCCTAGAGATCTGAGGTCCTCATCATATCTACAGGAGATACATGTCCCCAACTAGAGCCACTGTTGGTCCATTTTCTTGTCAATGCAAAATCTTTTGAAAATGGCCCATTTCCTTGCAAATTTTCTTAAAGTGTCCTACCTGTGTTCTTCATTGTGTCACCTTGCTCTAGTTCAAATCACATGTTCTAAATTGCAAAACCTAGGGAGATATTCAAGTTTTAAGGTCTGTAGGAAATAGTCTCAGAATCTACCCAGTGACAAAAACCCACAATGTTTTTTTTGAATATCGTGGATGTTTTCGATCTTTCACTGAAAACCCTATGTGTTTTTGACCTTGCATTTCTTATCTTCTATCGGCACTCCTTTTTTGTCGGTCTTAAGTGTGCAAGTGCAATGGTTGGTGGGGCCAGATTCTTCAAGCGACAGAGGGAGGAGATCAACGGTCGACGTATGAGCCTAAGGAGTATTCCATGCTCATGAGATCATGCGCCTGCCATTGATCTCATTTGTCTCAAATGTATCTTTGGCAGTGGTCCCACTACTAGGTGAGCTGACTTGGCGGTATCTCATTGGTCCATGGGAGTACAAGTGGAGTGTTGTCAGTTAGACCGGTCTTCTTAGCATTCAGGCATATTAAAGTTCAGTTTAATCTTGTGGCTATCGTTATACCATTAATGAAACATGCTTGACCTTTAATGTAGTGGTATAGTGACAACCATTGATTCTCATAAGGGAGGTAGGTGGGTCCATTGAAATGTATGCATAGTTGGCACCATTTTATTCATCCATGTATTTGCACAATGGCTTGTTGTCAGTGGGACCTAGTTTTTAGATGTGTCAATGGATCCTGATCCTGTCAGTTAATCGATGAATGGCATATAATCTCATCAAGTGTGTCAGAGGCTTAAGATCTTATGATGGCCGTTGATCTTCCTGTGTGGGCTCAGTTGAATTTCTCAGTGTCTTTGGCAGTTGTGATAAAATGTTTAGCGGCCTGACAAACTTTCTTCCTGTTCGTTGGTTCGTGTAATGTTTTGGTGGTGCCCTAGTTTATTGGGCGATTCAGCGAATAGTGGTCATGTGATCGCTAAGTTTTTTTAGTGATGGTGGAAAGTATTTCATGAATTGGTGGAAGTTCTTCAGTTGCCAGTTCACTAGATAAACTGGGGCCGCTTGCTCGGTCATGTGCTCTATTCTAATTGGCTAGCAGGTGACAGGGTGGCATTGACATGGAGGCTTGTCACATGTTCGCATAGCCTATTTTTTGGCTATGCAATCATGCAACCACTGCTGGCATCGCGGTTGTAGAGTTGGGCGGGTCCACGGTGCCTGTATTGCTAACGTGCTAGTTTTTGATTAACTGTTGAATTTTTGAGGGGCCCACGACTGTTGTGAACTTAAACAAGGGCCACCTAATTTTTCAGGAAGGATGGATCATCAACGGCCATGTTTTAAAATGAGCTAGGCACCAAAGACTTGACCGTTGGAATTCAAATTTAAACTTGGAGATGGTTTTCATGACAGGAGGTACCCAAAATTTATGGTTTTTCTGGCCATTTCTTGATCTAGTTGGTGGCATCGATTGTTGCAGTCTGGTTGAGTGAGTTGGGTGATTTCTTGTAGATGTTTTTCCATGTGGGCAAGATAGTTTGTTCACTCGAGATGTTTTGATGGTCTAGTCAGACTAATTTTCATGATGAATTTGTGATCCTGGGTACAAATTTGAAGATTTTCTTGCCGTGAGGATCATGCCTTATTTCTGACAGGTTGGTGTTGGTTTTCCCTCCAGTGGTTTTTTGAAATTTTGTTGTGGTTAGCTGTTGTAACCCTAACCCTAGTCACCCTAAGCTTCATGCAATCTCTTTGAGATTCCCAAGGTGGCTAGTGGTATAAGTTGTTAGTTTTTGACTGTGTAAGGGTTCTGAATTTTGTCAGTTCTAGGGAAATAGAAAAATTTGTCGCATTGTGGGAAGCTGAATAGAACTTCTTTGAATCTTTTGCAGGTTATTGAAGTGGTAGTCTCATTTCTGGTATAGAAATGTACATGCCTCATCATACTTAATATAACTATTCTCATGCTTTCAAGTCTCTCCTTGGTGTCAGTCTTATGAGTTTTGTATTTTCTGGTCCATTACTTTGGGTTGCCTCTGTATATGTTCTAGTCTTTAGTTCTTGATCTAGGATCAAGTGAAAGATACTTTGGATAGGGCATAAATTCATTAGATTTGTCTACAGAAGGATCTTGTAAGTAGTTGATGGGCTGGAATAATTTTATTTATGGATTTGAGTCTTTGACAGCAGTTGGTTCATGTTCTATATTTTTTTTTGAGTGCTGCCCAATGGATAATGGCACTGATCAAGGACTAGTATATTTAGTTGAGTCCAATGCTTGATGGTTTTTGGCTATTTCCTACATCTTTGAATAGTAGCTCCATTTCAAGTCTTTTTCTTTATTGTTGGTAGTAATACCCTTCACAAGGCCATTTTATACCCAATAGCAATTGAGATTCAATGAATGTCTGGTTAACATTTAGTAGTCTCTTGCTATCATCTGCTTTGTTTAATCTAATCCAAAGTCCTAAAATGCCATAAGTTACTGGATTAGGTGCACCCGCCATGGTTTTGCAGAGCCAAAAGTGAAGAGGGCAGTCTTGTCCCTATAGTTGGTCCAATTGTCTTGCAGAGCTTTCACACTTGGAACTAACCACTCCTAACATTAGTCTCAAGGCATATTGGCAGCCCTGAGTGGCATAAGCATTTTCGAACACCAACAACCTGTAAGGTGAACTACAGCTTTGACACTGCTATCTGATCAGTTCCTTTTGTGCTCCCATGCTTTAACCTCTTGTAAAGCTCTTTATCATTCTTACTTCTCTAATACACACTTCCCATACTTTTTCTCATCTCTATATCCCATTTTATGCTCAAATACAAAAGTGCATGTCACATATATACATACTGAATAGATGCAACCAAAACTAACTACTTGGTCAACCTATAACTTAACACATACAATGCTTCCAAGTTAATTGGCTCAAGTGTATTTACATACAATGATATTAACATGTTTATAACACAATTACCATAGCTTCATATCCTTTACAAAACAAAATGATATATGCTAATCAAAATACTATCTGTGGGCTCCATGCTCTATTCTATTCTACCACTTACTGATTGTGTCACTTAGACATGTTGTAACTTCTTGATGTTGTCATACCTGACCATGCATTCTTAGAATTAACATAGTAGCATACTTAAAAGCTTATATCTAAGGGTGGATACCAAAACTTAGTCATACACATGTGTGTTGATGCTCTATTCATTAGGTGCTTCACTATCTTCTCTGTCTTCCATACTTCGCCAAATTATGATCTTCTGAGTTAGTGCCCTGACTAAAAAACTTTATATGACTTTGTTACCATAATGACAATATAAATATTAGTCATATATACTAGTAAATTCAACTTAAACCAAAAATCTCCCCCTTAATCATTAATGACAACAAAGGAATATGGCAAAGTTGCTAAACTACATCTTTACAAAAAATCTTGCTATCCTTTATCTTATCCTATACTATATATTGTACATCATATTTTCTTCTATCCCGCTTATCTCCATTAATCCATATACTCTAATCCTACTCTACTCCCTCTTTGACATTAATGACAAAGGTGCTCAAAAAATGAATCTCTAAGTACTTACATAGAAAGTACATCTTGGTATGCAATCTGAAGGTTTGTTATTTCTCACTGCCAAAAGACCTTGAGTGCATCAACTATCTGTAGATGGGTGCATAATTCATAGGTTATCTTCTCCATATTTTCTAAATTTGTACAAGGACCCTGATCATATGTTACAATAGTAGCATCTATATGCTTGATGTTTTGATTTAATACATCCAATGAGGGTACAAGTGCATTTCTCAACTATGCTTGCCTGGCCCTTAACTTTGCCATCTCTTTTTCTACCTTCTTCATTTTGTCTATTTGACCTTGATAGACATTATTGCACATGTTTATATCTTTGGAGGGATCTATCAGAGATTCTACTTCCTTAATCTTCTTAGATAAGTCTGAGGTGAGTTTGTCTTTGTTGATGCAGTCAACAATTATTTTCCTTCCTTTTGCTGCTAACTCCTTCAGCATAGATTTAGCAACCTTTAGAGAATTAAGGTCAAGTGAGAAGTGCCTATCAATTCATTCAACCTTTTCTAGATATATTTCTCTTCTACAATTATTGATGCCAATTCTTCTAGACTTGAGAATTTTTTTTTTAAGCTTGATAGGATACTACTAACATCATCCACTAAATGAACACTTATCACTTTCTTATCCCTAGGTAGTAAACTATTTAGTATGCTAGATAATTCTACAAATAATGGATTTCTCATTACTTTTCTCTCTTCTACTTTTTCAATATCTAACACACTTATTTTCATCAGATCTTCTTCTCCCCATGAGTCTAAACTGGTTGTATCAGGGGTCAAACTTGAAAACAATAAAATTGAGGACTTAGGAGTAAGGAGTGTGCTATCCATAATCTCACTCTTTACCTTCACTGTAATTTTAGCAAAGGGTTCTTCTTTAGGTTCATCTTCCTTCTTTCCTTCTTTCCTTCTTTTCCTATTAAGTCTTCAATTTGTACTTCTTCTTGTTGCATAGATGTGTCTTCACCACATCGGATCTCAACTTCTTTTGTATTGACAAAAGTTTCTTCAAATGTATCCAGTTCATTATCTGTTGTCACCATGGTGATTTCAAAATTATCAATCATAATTGTTTCATCCTTAGCTTTAGGCATGGGCGCAGACTCCTGTGGACATGTCATATGTGTATTAGGGATCTCTGATTCCTTTTCTTTCTCAGAGGGAGCTTGGGTTGCAGGCATAGAAGGTGGATACATGTGTTTATCCAGAAATACTTTCTCAAATTCCTTCTCCATTTCCTTCACAAATAAATCATACTCTTTTCTCATTATCTGCAAAGTTCTAGTTTTGGTTCTGAGATGTGGCCTTACCAAATCTAGCAACAATGTTTTCTCTTCCACTAAACAGACAAGAAGGTTGTCATCTTGTGTCTTTTCTCTTATCCTAAAATCCTCTTCTATGGCTTGTCTCTTCAAAGAATCCAAAATTTTTCATACATTATCAGGAATGACTATCTTAAGTTCTAAAATTGTCTTTTTGAACTTAATCATGTGCATGATAATCATAGAATTAATCTCTGATTTGTCAATCTCATGATACTTTTCATAAAACTTTTCTATTTGATCTATCCTTCCTTCATCAACAATTATAGCTCTCAAGACTTGCAAACTTAGTCTGAATCCTACCTCAGAAGGTGCTTGAGTGTTTTTCACTTTTCTTGTGGTTGTCCTTAAGGATGGGTGGCTTATGCCAGTCTATTTCTTCCTTTTAGGCATCTTACTTGGCTTGGGAGGTGGAGTGGACTCCGGACCAATTGTGATTGTGGGCACAAAGGTGTTATCATCAGTATTTTTCTTCTTCTCCTTTGGATCATCAGATTTCTCTATTTTCACTTCATAAGAGGGTGTGCTCTCAAGTTGCATGGAAATCTTGGCTTCCTTTTCTTTTTCCAAGTCTTCTTGGGTGACACCATGAATTTTCAGAATGTTTGAAGTAATCCTTCATGCTTTTCTCTTTTTTCCAGCATTGTATAAGATAGTATCTACTTGTATTGTCTTCTCTTCATAAGTTCCCCATCTAGGTTCATTAGGATCCTTAGGTGCTGATAGGAGGACTTGTGCATAAGATTCCAAAATGTGTTCCTCTACTTCATATCCAAGTGGATGAATCCACTTTGTCCTAGGCTCAACCACTTCCATGCATGTAATGTCTATTTCCACCATGAAGCATATAGTATCTTTGTACTTCTCCACTATACTCTTAGGTATCCTATACCTTCTTTGCATCTTAATTCTGAATGTTTAGCATGAAATCCTTGAAGGTACTCTCTGATGTTTCCTTAAATGAGGTTTGAGGCAATGTAGGTAGGCTCTTGTCAAGATAAAGATCAGAGACTTTAACAATAATGTGAAACTACATGTAGATGATCAATGAAACAAATCTGAACACTTTTATTTTATCATGATTTATGGTTCTATTGTTGTCTAACAACTGTGCACACAGGATTTCACAGAGGTTAAATTCTCCATTCTCTCTCACAATCCTTATAGCTGCCAAAATTATTGTCGGAGATACAATGTTCACTCTGTTAGCATGCTAAAACTTGTATCCAAGGATCATAGCCATTAGTTTGATATCCTTTTCCTCTATAGGCTCAATTATCATGCCGCGCTTGTCACTCTGGGATTGGCAAGCCTACTCAACATGTTTCCTGACATCTTTACTAGTAGGAAGATTGGCACCGATCTTGGAAAGTCTCGTCATCTCATCAATGAGGTCTGTAATTATGTGAACAAGAACTTCTCCAATCCAAAATAGATCATCATGAATTCTTCTAAGAAGGATCTCGATCCATTCTGACTCATAGAACTCATACGCAGTCGCATATTCAATTATTGGGTGATTTGTTAAGCACGTGAATTCATCCTTGAATGTCATGCCTAGATTACCATTTTCTCTATGCGTGACCTTATCCTATCTATTCCTACAGGTTCCTCCTTACAATAAATCTAAGGGAAAATGTCTTCAACGTGTATATCTCCCATCAGAGTTCTAAAGAATACTCCTTCTAGGTCATCTAACACTGATTTAAATGGATGCTTCTTGAATACATATCTCTTCCTCTCTGTAATATCAAATACAACTAGAGTGGCCATTACTTACTTGATTCAATGCTCAAAATAGGGTTTCAAAGGATTTCTAAAATTTTGGGTTCAAACAAGGGTTTCGTAACAATTTAACTCCTTTCTGCTGATGAAAACAACTTCAATCTTTCAACACTAGCTACTATAATCTCATGTTCTCTCCAAAGGATTGATCTCAAATGCAAAATTGAACATAATAGATCTTTGATGACTTATAAATCAACTTCCTACAATTAATTCTTGTCATATAAACATAGGTTGTGATCAGTGAATTCCAATCTCTATTCTTGTTGTCAATCAGGCTGTGTAATCTTGCATACATAATCAACTAGCAACTAAATAACTAAAACAAAAGTTGCATACTCTGAGGGTGAGTATACTAGCCATGCAGGGGTCTAGAGCTTATCTAGCTCCCCCTATGACCATGAGGGTCTTTTATCAAGAAGTAGAAGGTGCGTCCACTAAGGATGCATCTACTACTGTGGCACTAACATTATCTTTTTTTAATTCCATCCAAATCTTGCTTGCATCTTTTATAGATTTCACAAACTTGACTTCTTAAAATTCATCCAATATTGATCCTTGAGACTTATAAGGTATTTCTTGTCTTTGCGCTTGTGATCTATAAAATTTTGAGATGTGTCCAACCTTGTTACAGGAGAGAAAAATTACTGCAGGCCTTATAGTCTTTGGCGCATTAATGTGGGTTACCATACTACATTGTCTAGCCATGTGACCATTTTAACTGCATATCTAACATGTAATGTTCAAAGGACTTCTAACACTTTGCTAAGGTTTATTTCTCTGATTGTGTTGTGTCTGACTTCTTTGATTTGATCTACTATTCATTGCTCTATGGCCAAATTTATTACATGAATAACAATAACCATTGGAAGGTCTTACCTTTTTACAATATCTTTCTATATGTCCATGCATGTTACAGGCATAATAAGTTCAGTTTACTAGCTTGCATTCATCTTTAGATGGTTCTACTTTAGCTTCAGTATGATTTTAAGTCTTCTTAGCTTCTGTAGATTCTTCTGGTGCTTTCATTATTTCTCACATATCATTGATTTGATTTTGTGCTTCATTGAATCCAATACCACTAGTATCTCCTTTAATATTTTGTGCATACAACTATGACTCTATTAGATCAGTACTTATCTGTGATTTCTATATATGGTTCCTTGCTTCTATAAGCTTAGATTCCATCTTTTTCTTGATGTTTTCTAACTCCAAGATTTTCATGTTTTCTTGCCTAAGTTCTTCATCCAATTGTTTGTTTCATTTGATCTTTTCTTCATAGGCTTCCTCATTGTTAGTTAGATTTTCATATAAATCTTCAATCTGATCCTTCAGAGATGTGTTTTCTTCATTCAAATTTTTGACCATTTTTCCCAAATTATTTGTTGAACAATCTTTCAAATCTTTTCTCAGTTTCTTGATGAATACTTGTGAACCACTGACCTTCAATTTTAGTTCTTAAATTTCTTTTTCAGATCTATCAAGATCATCAAGACCTACTTCAAGATTCTTCTTATATGTTTTACTTCTTCCGAAACCATGATCTCCTCAAGTGGTTAAACTTATCTTTGGAGGAACAAAGATCTGATACCAATTGTTAGGAATAGGAACACTAAGATGGGGGGTGAATCAATGTTCTATAATTAATTTCTGATACTTGAAACTTAACTTAATTACTTAAATACTGAAATGAATAGAAAAGAAAATGAATTATTCAACCATAACATATAACACAAGATATATTTATGGTGAAACCTTAGGCAGAGGAAAACCCTAGTGGGAATTAGTACACACAAATAATTGTACTTTGTATTATGAACCTATTAATGTTGTTTTTCCTTGTTAGGAGTAGTCATTACAATACTGAGTACAATTACTTAGTTAAAAGTCTACAAGTAACAAAACCTATTAGGGGTGGATGGCTCACTGCTATAGCTCACTACTCAATGAAGAAAGCTACAACCTCTGGGTTATCAGATACACACTATATCTACAAGGTGAACTGTTGCTTTGACACTACTGTTTGATCAGTTCCTTTTGTGCATTGATGCTTTAACCTCTTGTAAATCTATATATCATTCTTACTACTCTAATACATACTTCTTCTCATCTCTATATCCCATTTCATGCTCAAATATACAAAAGCGCATGTCACATATATACATGCTGAATAGACGCAACCAAAACTAACTACTAGGTCATCCTATAACTTAACACATACAATGATTCCAACTTAATTGGCTCAAGCATGTTTACATACAATAATATTAATAGGTTTTTAACACAATTACAATATTTTCATAGCCTTTATAAAACAAAATGATATACGCTAATCAAAATACTAGCTATCAACTCCATGCTCTATTCCATTCTGCCGCTTACTGATTGTGTCACTTAGACTTTCTTTAACTTCTTCATGTTGTCATATCTGACCATGCACTCTTAGACTTAGCATAGTAATATAATAAAAATCTTATATCTAAGGGCACATACCAAAAATTTATCATACACATGTTCGTCGATGCTCTTTTCATCAAGTGCCTCACTATCTTCTCTGTCTTCCATACTTGGCCAAATTTGGATCTTCTAAGTTAGTGTGTTGACTACAAAAATTCATATGAATTTTTTGTTGTAATGACAACATAAATCTTAGTCATATATACTAGTAAAGTCAACTTTCCAACAAATAGTTGATGATTAAATAGATAGTATAGATATATCTAAAATTAAATAAAGATAGGTCATTGATTACAAAAATTTAGCGATGAATTACAAAGTAAAATATCTAAAGTGATATCTTTAATATTAAACTAGGTTGAGGAATGACTCCCACCAAAAATGTAAATACTGAATAGGGGTTCTTGCACTTGTGAAATTATAAAAAATATTCAATTCCAACTGGAATCAAAAATACAAAAGAAAAGATAACTCCATGATGATTACCTAGGGTGCTAGCCAACACCTTCTAAAGGCCTTCAAGAATCTTCTGAAAAGTTAAAATGGGATGACATAACTTATTTATTATTTTATGTTATTTTATAATTAAATTAATTAATTAAAGTAGTCCATACAATATTATTTAAATTTACGATAACTTAATAAATTAATTTAACTAAAACATTTCCCATTTGTTGGGGACATTACACATAGATACTATCAAGATAATTTTGAAATATCAAGAAGCTCTCACACCTTATCTTGAATACGTTGTGAATATTTTTTTATGATGGCTTGTCCATTTATTAAGGATCTACTTGGTGGTCTTATATTTTTAGTTTTCAAGGCAAGTCATTGGTTTTCTCATCTTAGACCAAATCTTTGAGATTTTTTAAAGAGGAGTCAAAATTTGGGTAGATTTCATGTTCCTTCAATTTCCAAAAACTTTCATCATTGGCCAAATTTTAAATTGAAATATGAAGTCTCTAATAATGATTATCAGTCTAAGAAAATGCCTCTTAATTAAGTTGCCCCATATTATTTGTATGAAATGGGATTGTGTTTAATCAAACCTTGATTGAAGGATTGAAAATGGCTTCTAAATACTCATTTTCTAATTATAGGCCCTTTAAGGATATTGATGGGTCTCCTCTCATCTTCGCATGGTAAATGAATTTAACACACTCTAGAAAGTTTCATTCTCTTCTAGGGTTTTGAAAAAAATATTTCTATGACTTTGTGATAATACTCTTGAACCCAAATTAGCTTACTTTGGTTGGCCTCTACTATACCAAGGTCTTCCTCTGGGGACATTTCACCCACACTCGCATTCACACTCCAAATTTCATATTTTTTCCAAATTTAGTCACAAAAGGACCTCTTTTGTTTTAATTCTAGTCAAGAAGTGTAGAATTCAATCAATGACATTTTTAGGCACTTCAAGGCTAACATTTCTCATGGCACATGATTATTCTTGTAGATTGGCCTAGCCTACCTCACAAGTTTACTTGCACTTTTAGAATGGAATGATCAATTGTTTTGATTTTTAACATTTAAATAAAAATTTAAATAGTTCAAATTGATAGCATCATTTTTCCCTACTCTGTAGATTGTAATGCATGTAAAGATGTGAAACCCAATAGTCAACTTTTCCCATTTTCCCTCCAAACCTCTTGGTTGTTCTTATTCCAAATAATATTTATTTATAAAAGGATTTTTTTTGCATTATGTATATTAAAAAATAGTTGATAATAAAAGGATTGCTCTACTTGAGAGTGGATGTAGGCAATTGTTGAACCACTATAAATACATGTCTTCTTGTGTTGAATCTCTATTTTATTGTTTTAATTTATATTGTTGTTGATTAAATGAAAAATTGGTATCAGAGTAGATTGTTCTCAATTGTTTCATAGGAGATATTAGAGTTTGAGTGGGGGAAATGAAAACTAGAGAAGTAAAAGTTGAAAGTTTAATGGCTAGAATTATCCATTGTAGAAAATGCAGATGGAGGATTCACTATACCAATATTTGTGGCATCCATTACATGGTAAAGAAAAGAAACCCTCAACCATGTTGTAGTACCAACCCATAGTTTGCTTTCAATTTTCAGTTCCATACTCTTTTAGGCCACATTTCATGTGTGCAAATATTATTATTTAAGTGGATGTTGATGATTTGGATAATAAATACTTTATGTTGCCATGTGATTTCATAATTAGATGATGAAATATTATGATGCGCTATTATATGTTTTATATGGTTTAACCATATGGGCTCATGTTGTATTATATTATGTTTATGCTATTTCGTAATCATTTCTAGTTCTTGTGTATGAAACTAGATCTGGGATTACCTAGTTGTATACCTAATTAGATCTATATGAGATTTGTGAGCCTAGGGTAGTTAACCTTGATATGTAGTAGGGGGTGGCTTGCAATAGGCGTTGGTGCCCACAAGTGGCTACTAGGATCACTTATTGTAAGTATCTATAATCAAGTGATAACTTAATATAACATTGAGAGATATTAAAATGAACCTAATAAGATATATTCCTCGCCCATGCTTGAGTGCTAGTAAAGACTAAGATGGGAATGGAGATGATGCTAGCCACCTTGAGAGTTGTGTATAGCATAGTTAATGACTTTTTCTCTATGAGAAGTCATTGATCTGTGTATGGTCACTTGAGTTTCAGGATCCAAAGAGATTACCAGGACAAAACTCAAGGGTTAGACATACATGATGACACCTGCCTATGCATAGTCTAGTTATTCTACATGTTTTGGATGCCTCTAGATTAGTGAGTCTTACCTATTACTTTATTATGTTTACCTCAAGATAGAGTGCTTTCAGGATCCTTCTGCTTAGGGTTTTATCCTTTCTTTTGTACTGGTTATCCGATTGGGGTTTGTTGTTATCTCCTCAGCATATTGGGTTAGGCCTTTGTGGTCCTACATGGATAGGTGGTAGTGATTCTTTACCATTTGAGATTCCACGTCTTGGTGTCGGTGCTTGATGGTGATTTTGTAGATGGATTCCTTATGATGCTTCATTGATGTTTCTTTTCATATCTTCATTATTATGTAATCATGTATTAGTGTATCACATGTGATACCTAATATGGACATTGTATTATTATTGTTTGAGTGATTACCACATACCCTGTGACATGTGTAGTGGATGTGAGTTTAAGTAGATATGATGGATGTCCATGAGGATTGTATTTATTTTTATATGATGTAATTGTAATATTTAAGCTATGGAATCTTTTCTTGATGTTATTTGGATGAGTTATGTTCTTAAGTAATTCTATGTCATGGGACCCATGAGATTTGTAATCTATGTTGCATATTGTGTTATGTGAGCAAATGGTAATTTCTTCTGCATGAATGTATAGCTTTATATGTAAACTTTAGAAAAAAATTTATTCACCAAACTTTAGGTTAATCTTTTTTGGGTTCCCTAGTGGGGCGTTAGATCTGGTATTAGAGTGAAGTTTCTACACTGGGAACTCTGGGTATGTACGCTCATTAGGTTTTGTGTAGTCTAAAATTGAAACTAAACATAGACATATAACATTATTGTTTTCAGACCATTGCTTTGTGATTATGTTGTGAGATGTTGTTTGGATTTCTCTTTGTTGCAAGAATCATGGTTGTGACTATATCTACTAGTGGTCATGGTAGAGGTCATTCTGGTGGCCATGGAAGGGGTAGAAAACTTAGCCCTTCTACAAGTGTTAGTCAGGAGAGTCACCACCAGTAGTCTAGAGATGATGAGAGAGAGGATCATCAAGCTGAGTCTGAAGGATAAGACATGAGATAGCTCTTACAGGCAATTCTTAATCATCTTTGTCCTAAGAAGAATATAGTAGAGCAGGAAGTTTCCCATCAATATCAAAGGGAGGAGAGGGTTAGAGAGAGGTCTAGGAGTCCTCAAAGGAGGGACCTCACTATGGATCCTTCAGTTGTAGTATCGAACCATATGAGGGACCTAATGAGAGGGTGACCCATTCCCTTTGATGGGAAAGGTACTAGATTAGAGGCTGAGACTTGGTTGATTGCTTTAGAGTGGAGCTTTGCTATGCATCCCTTTAGTAGTAATACTAAAGATAGATATGCAATGATATAGCTTACTAATTTTGTGGCTATATGGTGGAAGATAGAGGAGGAGAAGTTGGGTCTTTGGATGGATACTATCTCTTGGGAGTTGTTCCTTGAGAACTTCTGAGAGCGGTTTCTCTTAGATCAATGGAGGCAGTAGAGAGAAAATGAATTCTACAATCTGAGACAGTTGACTATGTCAGTGGGTGAGTATGAACGTAAATTCTTTGAGCTCAAATAGTATGTTGGCTTCGGAAAGGACACAACCTTACTGATACAACACTTTGTTAGGGTGTTGAATGCTCACATAGTTGGGGATGTTAGACTCTTTGAGCCTAAGACCCTCAAGGAAGAGGTCATTATAGATACTCTCACAGAGGCAAACCTAGCATTGGGTCATAGTGTTTAGAAAGGTTTTCAATCTAGTGGTTCCAAGGGGAATAAATCTTAGAGGAATGTGAATCCTCAGAATCCTCCTCTAGATCAATAGAAGAAGGGGGTCTCTATTCCAGCTCAGGGTGGTGGTTCTCACTCAAAGAACTTCTATAATGGTTAGAAAAGAAAGATTCATTCCTATGGTAATCCTTCTCAAAGTGCGTAGAAAATTACCATTAGAGGTAGCTTCCAGAAGTCTAGTCCTCATGCAACAAGGAGAGTTTTTAAGGGAGATTGTTTCACTTGTGGCCAACCTAGTCATAAATCATACAATTGTCCCCAGCATTTAGGACATGGGATGGTAGCTTCTAAGCCCACAGTTGGTGATGTAGGTAGATCTCATAGGGCCTTTTCAGTTGGGAATGATCCTTGGTGTTTGAACCCTAAGGTAGGGAAGGGTCCAATGGGACCTTCTTAGTGATCCTTGGTTTAGTTTTCAATTTAGTGTAGCTAGGTTTATGGGACTCATATCCCTACTTGTTCTAAGCTTCCAGGAGTAAGCCTAATCCTAGGGGGGGTGGATGTAGTACCCACCCATAGTTTGCTTTTAGTTTTTAGTGCCATACTCTTTTAGGCCACATTTCATGTGTGTAGATATTATTATTTCAGTGGATGTTGATGATTTGGATAATGATTTCTTTATGTTTCCATGTGATTTCATAATTAGATGATGAAATATTATGATGCATTATTATATGTTTTATATGGTTTATTCTTAAATGATTAATTCATTTAAAATTAGTTCTTGTTAGGTAGTTAGGTTGTACTAAAATTGGGTGTTTTCACTCTATTGAATTCCTAGATCTTTTATAGGGAATATTCTTTCATTAAGACTTTATTGCAACATTATGTTAGAAGATTTATGTAAAACTATACTTAGATTCATTTATGTTCAATATGGTATTTTAAATTCCTATGGATTAGATATTATTTTTCTATGATGCAATTGTGTATTCTTCATTCATGTTGTGTCTTATTTTTCTTAATGTATTATCAGGCACTAGATGACCTAGGAGGAAATCAGAGGCTGGGGTAAGTGTCAAATGTTCCTTGTTATAAGTATTATGTTTGATGTGTGTGTTTATTCCAATTATACCTTGATTTAACCATATGGGCTCATGTTGTATTATATTCTTTTCATGGTATCTTCATAATCATTTCTAGTTCTTGTGTGTGAAACTAGATCTGGGATTACCTGGTTGTATACCTGATTAGATCTATGTGAGATATATGAGCCTAGGGTAGTTTACCTAGATATGTAGTAGGGGGTGGCTTGAAATAAACACTAGGGCCCACAAGTGGCTGCTAGGATCACTTATTGTCAGTATTTGTAATCAAGTGATAACTTAATATAACATTGAGAGATATTAAAATGAACCTAATAAGATATGTTCCTCGCCCATGCTTGAGTTCTAGTATAGACTAAGATGGGAATGGAAATGATGGTAGCCACCTTCAAAGGTGTGTATATGATAGTTAATGACTTCATCTGTATGAGAAGCCATTGATCCATGTATCATCACTTGAGTGATGGGATCTAGAGTGATTATTGGGACAAAAATCAAGGGTTAGACATACATGATGACACATTCCTATGCATAGTCTTGTTATTCTACATGTGTCAGATGCCTCTAGATTAGTGAGTCTTACCTATTACTTTATTATGTTAACCTTGAGATAGAGTGCTTTTAGGATCCTTCTGCTTAGGGTTTTATCCTTGCTTTTGTATTGGTTATCTAATTGGGGTTTGTTTTTATCTCCTCAGCACTCTAGGGTAGGCCTTTGTGGTCCTACATGGATAGGTGGTAATGATTCTTTACCATTTGAGATTTGACATCCTGGTGTGGGTGCTTGATGGTGATTCTATAGATGGATTCCTTATGATGCTTCATTGATGTTTCTTTTCATATCTTCATTATTATGTAATCCTATATTAGTGTATCACATGTAATACCTAATATGGACATTGTATTATTATTGTTTGAGTGATTACTGTTAGTACCTTGCAAAAAATTTCATGGCTCTAGCAATTTTCCCTTGGTCTTTGTGTCATTTTCATGTCTCTGGCTAAAACCCTTGTCAAAATTCAAAAATGTAGCTATTGCATGAAAAACCCTTAGTTAAGCCCTGGCCTTGTTCTAATTTTTAAGTTACCTTTACCAGCCACTAAAGTTCCAAATCTACACATGCTTATTAGAGACCACTTTACCATGTTCGCGGTTAGGTTTTTGATGTGTCAGTGGGGTCCCCTTTAATTTTTCCTATGCGCCCATGTTTTAATCTTTCGTAAGTCTAGTGCCCAGTGAATTAATATTTTCCTTATGTCTCGGTCGTAATATTTCCCTAGGCCCCCTTTCTGACACTAGCTCCATCTAACAGTTGGCGTATCTTCTTATAAGATTTGTCAGAGGGATGCGAAGATACACCCGCCATTGATTTTATTGTGTGATGTAGCATTTCAAACAAAGTGGGTCCACCTCCACATGTGCACAGTTGGCAATCTATGAGCGGTCCATGTATTAATGACTTGGTAGGGTTGTCAGTGGGACCTATGTGTGAAAAGGAAAATGTTGCATGTTTGCCTGCTAGATATTGCAATGTGGTAGTTTGTGATTTGATGAAGTGGTTGATTCGGCAGGGTGGGGTCAGGCTTTACATCATTGGTGACAGATTCAAGATTGACGGTAGTCTTATGATCTCATGGAATATTTTTGGCCTATGAGATCATAAGACAACCGTCTGATCTTTCAGGTGTTCAGGATGACGGTTGGGGGTCCACTGATAGGTGTGCACAATTGGTGCCTCTTCATTGGTTATGTCAGTAGGATTATTTTCTAGGTATATCCAAATTGTTTAAATTCTATTGGTCCACGGGTGAGTGACTGGATATGCTGTCAGTGGGACCTAAGTCTCAGGCTTGTCAGAGGGTCCTGACATCTATAGTAGATCTACAATTGGTGTAAGTTCTCATGAGATGTGTCAGAGCTATGAGATCTTACGCCAGTTGTCAATTTTACTTTTTCTCAGGCGCATAGTCAATGTGGGTCCTCTGACATTCAGAGTTGATGTGAACAATTTTCATTGGAGGAAGGGATGACGATGCAGTGGGAATTTTTCTAGGTGGTGCTGAATTGTTTAATTTCTATTGGTCGACATGGATGATACTGTAGTGTGAGGCCATTATCAGAGAGACTTGTGATGAGGACAAAATCTATAGTTGGCATAAGTTCTCATGAGATGTGTTAGAGCCATGAGATCTTACGTCTGCCATCCATTTTTGAAGGCTTAAAGCAGGTGGGTCCTGTGTCAGTGATGACCAAGAGGCAGCAATGAATGACATGATGATAAATGGCATAAAATGGGCCTAGGCAAGGGTCTAAAGTCTAGCGGTCCTGATAAAAGTGGTTAACAGCCCGAAATTTTTTAAAAGTGATCGCTCATTCACGAAATGAATTGGTAGAGGTAAAAAGTGTCCCGCGAACTGGTGAAAACCTTTGTCGCCAGTTCGCCAAATGTAACTAGGGTAAGTTTGTTTTCCTTTGTTCACCTATTCTTGGAGTTAAAGGTGGGTTAAGGATTTCATTTCATGAATAAGAAAATGCTTTGTCATGTGTTCACAGTGGTAAACCCAAGGGTAGCAGTTGAGTTAAGACATAAAGACTGTGAAACATGAAGATCTAATGGCCACGAGTTAAAGTTAACCTAATTTCAAATTTTGACCGCCTGTTTGCTGCAAGCGCCATAAAGTAGCCATTTGATTTCAAATTTGAATTTGCAGAGGGTTTCCAGTGACAGGAAGTACCAGAATTTATGGTTTTAATAGCTAATTTTGATTGGTTTGGTGGCGCTTGCTATTGTAGTGTGGTCCAGGGTGTTGAGTGATCATCTGCAGGGTTTGTACTATGTGGTTTTGTGCTCAAGGCATGTTGCAGGGTTGACTTTTTGGGTGTTTTGGTGATTCTCAGTACCTTCACAGAGAATTTTTCATGAATGAGGATCATTCCAGGATTTTCTTTCTCCTGGTTGCCTGGGTTTCCACCCCTGTAATAACTTTATGACCATTTTCAGTTGGTCTAGTGGTTGAAACCCTAACCCTTACCATGGTTATCTATAGCTTGTTGCATCCTAACTTGTGTAGGATTCCAAGATAACTAGGGGTATATATGGTTGTAATTTTGACTTTGTAAGGGTTCTAAAATCCTAGTTCCCAAGGGTTCCTTTTTGGTTCCATGAAGGATCCCTTTCCTATAGATTTTCTCTACTTCTATGCATATAGAGTGTTATTTTCTCCTTTGTTGGCTTAGAGAATATGATGTGTATTGTAATTGATTTTTCTTATGTATGAGATTCAATATATTTCTATTGTTATCAGATTGTCTCCATTAGAGTTCCAGACCTATTGATTGAATCATCAAGGGTGGTTCCATCTTTCTATTTGCATTTCCTATGTGTCTACAATAGAGTTGTTTTTGCAGAAGCAACTCAGTTTGGGATTGGTTTTCAGGTGTGTATGAACTGGGGTATCAAGGGTATCTTATGTTTGTCTTCCAGTGGACACTGGCTAATGTATTACTTGTTTATAGGTCTCTTCTAAGGGGAGAGTTAATATCCTTTGAATAGGTGATAGCACATTTGGGTACATAGGTGGATTGTTGAAGTATGACCTGATTAATGGTCTATGTTTGGTGTAAGGCATCAGCATATTTGAATGTATTGCTTTCTTATTTCATAGCTCTTTGTTGCAATAGGGTATTTGACTATGTGGCCCATTGGACAAGGCACTGGTCTATGAGAGACTTGGTGTATCTCAGGGGTCCTTTCAAACCCACCATTAAAACATTTACTTTTAGTTCCACCCTTTCCATTTCATGTTGTTAGTATAGGTCTCTAGTTTTCATACCCATTCTATGCAAGTAGGGCTATTGCATTAAGAATTGCTTTCATTGGGGTACATGATACCCAAAGGGGTTTGAAGACTATTCCACAATAATCTATCTGCAGGCCTACTATTTTTCATGAGGTATCTTGAGTGTGCAGATAAGGAAATACCCGCTTGAGTGATGTGGAGCAAAAAGAAGAAGGAGGATGTTCTCTATCTTCATCAATTGGTTCTATTTTTTTGTCAAACTTGAGTCCCTAATTTGAGGATCAAGCCCACCTTTTGATTCAAGTTTGGTCCTACAAGGAAAAGACACCAACAATTACCAGATACCTGATGACATCTGAAATGGATGTGAGTTTAAGTAGATATCATGGATGTCCATGAGGACTGTATTTATTTTTATATGATGTAATTATAATATTTAAGCTATGGAATCTTTTGTTGATGTTATTTGGATGAGTTATGTTCTTAAGTAATTCTACATCATGGGACCCATGAGATTTGTAATCTATGTTGCATGTTGTGCTATGTGAGTAAATGGTAATTCCTTCTGCATGAATGTATATCTTTATATGTAATCTTTATAAGAAAAAAATTGTTCACCAAACTTTAGGTTAATCTCTTTTGGGTTCCCTAGCAGGGCGTTACACATGCTAGATGAAGATTGAGATTTTTTGGATAGAAAAGAACTAGGAACAATTGTTTTTTTCTTATCTCCATCTATAGCATTTAACATATCTAAAGATACAAAAACAACTGATTTAATGAGTACTTAGGATAAGCTATATGAGAAGCACTCAACATCAAATAATGATTTTTTTTATTAAGCGAGACTTTAATATGAAAATGACTAAAAGAAGTTTTGTAGACAAATATTTAAATAATTTTAATATAGTTACTAGTTAGTTAGCTTATATTAAAGATAGTTTTGATGAAGAAGTTAGGGATCTATTAATTCTTTCCTCTTTACTTGAAAGAGCATGGTTATGCTGGTTAATAATTTCATTTCTAAATCTAATACACTAAAATTTGACGATGTTGGTGTAATTTTAAGTGAGGAAATGAGAAGGAAAATCAAGGGTGATATTTGACTAATAGGTTATTCTTTGATTCTACATGATAGAAGCTGACTGAGAGAAAGAGGGAAGAACCCAAGTGTTTGTGACAAATCAAAAGGAAGCTAAAAATCTAGAAGTAGAGAGACTAGTTATTGTTTTTGTGGCAAGAAAGGCCACATCAAAAATGATTGTTAGACATATAAGAAGGTTCTAGATTTTGAAAATGAAGAGGAAGCCATTGTAGCATGCAAAGAGGATGTGGGTGTTCTTATCCTAATGATAGAAGAAAATGCAATTTATGTTTGGATTCCTGACTCTACAGCATCATTTCATGTGATACTACATAAGGAGTATTTTGAAAAAATAAAAATTGGTGACTTTGGTAAGGTTGTTTTGGGTAATAATAAATCTTGTGATGTTTTTGGTAAATGAGATGTGTTGTTGAAATTTAAAAATGTGAATAGTTGGATGTTAAAAAGAGTCAGCTATGTTCCCCAGTGCAAACACAATTTGATTTTAGCTAGGTAATTTGGTTCTCAAGGGTCTAAAATTAGGTTTGAATCAGATAGATGGAAGGTTAAGAATCGGTCTTTGGTGATTCCTTGGGGTAGTAAAATGGGTAGTTTGTATGTAGTAGAAATTTGCATTGAAGTAGGGGTTACTTGTCCCATGTTGGCTTATTCTATGCCACTTTCATAGCCTGCTATTGAAAAACTTGATAAAAATATAATAAGAGAATAAAATGAGAAATTCAAAGGAATGATATCAGGAATATTAAAGAAATATGAGAAAAAGAATGAAATAATTGATTATTTGAGTCTACTGAACATGAGTTCCACTATGGAGGTTGACATTATGTAAATTACAATTTTTTTTTTGAAACTAGTCAGATTATGGAAGTTGATGCAGTCTAAGGTCTAAGGATCCAATAAAGGACTATCCAAACTTACAGCCAAACACAAAAAATGTGAAATAACACAACACAACACAAATATAGAATCAAAAAATTATTTATTCATCACTAACCAAGCTTACAAGAAACATGTCGAGCTATAAGGCCTACTCAGTTACAGTGAAATACATAAAAAATTACAATAGTTCAACAAGATCACACAGGATCCAACACACCTCTCAGCTAGCCTAGGTTTGTAACACAACAAGACACTGGTAGGTACTCCAAGAAAGATCTAAACTTGTGCTCACAAGCCACAAAGAAACCTTCTTATTCCCAAGCTCACAAGCTACTAACTCTTCTACCACCTTCTTCTACCTCCTCTACCCATACCCTCCTTAAATACTACACAGCCATAAGTCAGCTTTACAAACAAATAAATCCCAAAAACCCAATCAGCTTCCAAAGACAAACAAATATTAAATGTAATAGCATTCGGCTCTCACATAGCCTAACAAACAATTAATTCTCCATGTCAGCATTCTAGGTCCACATAGGAGAATGTAACATGCTAGATCTAGGTCCCCACACCTGCAATGGTCAATCCATAAATGCACCAATTTCCCAAGCCGATTCATCCAAACAAACAAGTCAGTCAGCAAGAATACCAAGCACTAGTAATAAACACCGAGATCTAGTTGGCAGCCAAGAACCGAGCACCAAAAATGCTAAGTCATTGAGTGATTATCATCCACTGAGCTCCATCAGTACTTCCAATGGAGAACCACTACCTTGACCACCGAGCTCCATCGGTGAAGCCAAACAGAATCCGATCAAGAATTATCACCAAAGATCGAGAAAATCTAGTCTTCTACCAAGATCACCAACCAAGTAACCAAACTCTACCAAATAGTTACCAAGACTCCCAGAATTCTTTAGGAACCAAGGATGCCCCTGCATCAAACACCCGAGGTAAATAAGAAACCATGTCCCACAATTTTCTCCTTCAATAAAATATGACATCACTTTCATCTTCACACAAGGTTTTTCAATCCACAAAGCTAGGAAAATGCACAAGTTCATCAGCCAAGTCCTCCTTAACCGATCTGCAACCAACCAATTAGCATGTTCAACATCAAGAACAAACTGAGTCTTCAACTCATCACCAAGTATCAAGTTAGAATCCCATCTTAGAACCTCATCCTAAGACACATTACTATGAACTAGCGACTCAAGTTCACAACCAGCAAGCAACATCTACACCTCAATGCCAAACAAGTGAAATTTAGTTACACCATCATCACAAAGGTGTTCAACAATAGGTAACTCTTTATCAACATCAACCTTACTGTGCACAACCATATGCTCTAAAATCTCCATGTCAGATGCAACTGACTGAACATGAAAAACAATCTTCTCACCAGCCTTAACAAGGTTAACAACATCATTGGTAAGCACAGGTATCTTAGCAACAACCACAAGTTACTCTGCAAGATTCATGTCAGACTCCACCAACCGAACATCACAACCAATTTCACATACCTCCATACTGTCACAAGTAACCTTGTCAAGATGTCTTCTCTCTTAGACTGGTCTTCTAACTGACCAGACCACTTTCTTCTAGATTGGCATGTTCCAACTCTGTTAAGCTTTAAAAATCTCAACAACACTTTCCTTCACAAGGTTATAAACCCAATTCTCCATAAGGCTCAGCAAATCCATTTCCCACTAAGAAAACCTCTCAAAAATCTTAACTTCCACCACATCACATAGATCTGTAATTATACCAGGGTTCAATCTTCTAATAGACATATCCCAAAGACCTTCAAAAACCCTCTGCAACAAACCCTATACCGACCACCTTGTGACAACCTCCGAGTTGTATGCAAGTCAGATTGCAACCTACCACCTTGCATGAATAACTAGGTCACGATTTCAAAAATTTAGTAACATGGATCTACAACTTAGATTGCACACTATATCTTCACCAACCTTTCTCCCAACTAGATCAACTCACTCTGATACCACTTGACACAGTCCAAGGTCAAAGGATCCAATAAAGGACTATCCAAACTTACAGGCAAACACCAACAATGTGGAATACCACAACACAACACAAATATAGAATCAAAATCTTATTTATTCATTAGTAACCAAGCTTACAAGTAACATGCCAAGTTGTAAGGTCTTCTTGGTTACATTCAAATAAATTAAAGATTACAATAGTTCAACAAGATCAGGTAGGATCCAACATAGCTGTCAGCTAGCCTAGGTCTGTAACACAACATGACACTGGTAGGTACTCCAAGAAAGATCTAAACTTGTGCTCACAAGCCACCAAGCAACCTTCTTGTTCCTAAGCTTGCAAGCTACTAACTTTGCTACCACCTTCTTCTACCTCCTCTACCCATACCCTACTTAAATACTACATAGCCACAAGTCAACTTTACAAACAAATAAATCCCAAAACCCAGTCGGCTTCCAAAGACAAACAAATATTAAATGCAATAGTAGTTGGCTCACACATAGCCTTACAAACAATTAATTCTCCATGTCAACATCCAGGTCCACATAGGAGAATCCAACATGCCAGATCTATGTCCCCACATGTCCAATGGTCAATCCATAACTTGAGGAGCATGACCCAAATAAAATGCACCAATCGGCCAAGTTGATTCATCCAAACAAAGAAGTCAGTGACCAAGAATAGTGAGTGCCAATAATAAACATCGAGACCCAGGTGGTAACTGAGCACCGAGCACTAAAAACACTGAGTCACCAAGTGACCATCATCCACCAAGTTCCATCGATACTTCTAACTGAGAACCACTACCATGATCACTGAGCTCCATCGGTGAAGCCAAATAGACTCTGACCGAGAACTATCACCAAAGACCAAGAAACTCTAGTCTTCTATCAAGATCACTAAACAAGTAATCAATCTCCACCAGATAGCTACCAAGACTACCAAAATCTGAAAGAACTGAGGATGCCCCTACATTAGAAACCTAAGGTAAATAAGAAAGTGTGTCACTTCAAGAGAATCTAACATCCACTTCATCTTCACGCAAGGTTTGTCAATCTGTGAAGCCAGGAAAATGCACAAGTTCATCATCCAAGTCCTCCTTAACGAATCTACAACCAACCAGTCAACATGTTCAACATCAAGATCAAACTGAGTCTTCAACTCATCACCAAGTATCAAGTCAGAATCCCATCTCAAAAGCTCATCACAAAACTCATTACTATCAACCAGTGACTCAAGTCCACAACCAGAAATCAACATCTGCACCTTAACCTGAACAAGAGCAATTTGGTTACACCATCATCACAAATGTGTTCAACAACAGGAAACTCCTTATCAATAGCAACCTGACCATGCAATCTCCATGTTAGATGCAACCGAGTGAACATGAAAACAAATCTTCTCACCATCCTCAACATGGTTAACAACATCATTGGTAAGCACAGGTATCTCAGCAACAACCACAAGTTACTCTGCAAGTTTCATGTCAGACTCCACCAACTGAACATCAAAAACCAATTTCACATACCTCCATACTGTCAGAAGTAACCTTATCAATATATCTTCTCTCTCGGACTAGTCTTCTAATGGGCTAGACAACTTTCTTCCAGATTGCCATGTTCCAACTCCTCTAATATTTACAATTCTCAACAAAACTTTCCTTCAAAAGGTTATCAACCCGGTCCTCTATATGACTTAACAAATCCATTTCCCACCGAGAAAACCTCTCATAAATCTTTGCTTCCACCATATCAAAGAGATCTGCAATCGCACCAAGGTCCAATCTTCTCAGAGACATATCCAAAATATCTTTGAAAACCCTCTGCAACAAACCCTATACCGACCACCTTGTGACAACTTCCAAGCTGTATGCAAGTCAGATCGCAATCTACCACCTTGCATGAACAAGTAGACCACAATTTCACAAGTTCAATAACATGGATCTGCAACTCAGATTGCACACAATCTCTTGGCCAACCTTTCTCCCAACAAGATCAACTTGTTCTAATACCACTTGATGTAGTCCAAAGTTAGAGGATCCAATAAAGGACTACCCACACTTGTAGCCAAACACTAACAATGTGGAATACCACAACACAACACAAATATAGAATTAAAATCTTCTTTATTCATCAATAACCGAGCTTACAAGCACCATGCTGAGCTTTAAGGACTTCTCGGTTATGGCCAAATACATCAAAGATTACAATAGTTCAATAAGATCATGCAGGATCCAACACACCTCTCAGCTAGCTCAGGTCTGTAACACAATAGGACACTGGTAGGTACTCCAAGAAAGATCTAAACTTGTGCTTGTAAGCCACCAAGCAACCTTCTTGTTCCTAAGCTTCCAAGCTACTAACTTTTCTACCACCTTCTTCTACCTCCTCTACCCATGCCCTCCTTAAATACTACATAGCCATAAGTCAGCTTTACAAACAAATAAATCCCGAAACCAAGTCAACTTCCAAAGATAAAAAAATATTAAATGTAATAGTAGTCAGCTCTCACATAACCTTACAAGAAATTAATTCTTCATGCTGATATCTAGGTCCACATAGGAGAATGCAATATGCTAGATCTAGGTCCCCACATGTCCAGCAGTCAATCTATAACTTGAGGAGCGTAACCCAAATTAAATGCACTAGTCGGTGAGCCCGATTCATCCAAACAAACAAGTTGGTCAACAAGAATACCAAGAACTAGTAATAAACACCGAGACCCAGTCGGTAACCAAGCACTAAGCACCAAAAACATCGAGTCACTGAGTGACCATCATCCATCGAGCTCCATTGGTACTTCCAATTGAGAACCACTACCACAACCACCAAGCTCCATCGGTGAAGCCAAATAGAATCCGACTGAGAACTATCACCAAAGATCGAGAAACTCTAGTCTTCTACCAAGATCACTAGCCAAGTAATTGAACTCCACCAGATAGTTACCGAGATTACCAAAATCTTCAGGAACCGAGGATGCCCCTGTATCAAAAGTGGAAGGCCAAATACTAAAAAAATAGTGGAGAAGCAAAAGGAGGCCACAACAACTTGAATTCATGGCATTGACAGTGATGATAAAGGTCCACATGTACTACGCTGGACCAGGCATGAAATCTAGATAATGGTCAAGGAAAAAATAGAGGTTCCTAGCCACATAAAGAAGCCCATAATTTCTATATATGAAGAGGCTCAGGTAGAGAAGATGGAGGCGAAAGGGTATATAGGGTAGCCTTTGTGTTCAAAGTGTTTTGGCCCTATAGAGGATGATCAAGCAACATTTATGAACAAGAGGCTTTACAATGAAATGGAAGATATTATGTACTTGATGTGGTTAGTGGTAAGCCACTTCAACAAGTCATAGACCTACAAGAATTTTGTCAGGAGTTGCATCACTACACATGGTGATAAAAATGCTGATAAGTATTTTGAAAAGAAATTTGTAAAACTTCATAATAGCATTTTGACCCAAGCTTCTGACAAGAATTATTTTGGGGCAATAGTAGAGCCTCTACTATGTCACTATGAGGACTATTTTAATATGACAACTTAGAATATGTTGTTTGGTAATGGAGAAGCACTAGTTAAATATCTAATAAAAGATGATGATAAAAATAGGATCAAGGGGTTTGGTCTTATTTTTGTGGCATTAAGATATTCGTAAGTTTCATTCATTCTGATTTAGTCCGAAAAAGATTAATTAGAAGTTCTTGTGTCATAACCAAAAAAATATCCTCCTTTATTTATAGCTGGAAAATAGGCTTTTTGCATCGACATTAAGGGGTAGCAATAAATATATTTTTTTACCTTGACTCTTTGCAATCCTCAGAATGTTTCTTGCCAGTCTTTTAGCGTTCATTCTCAGTCAAACACATATTTTTTCCCAATCTATAAACTTAGAGTTATAAATATGTGAGCCACACAAAAAATCAACAAAGAATAATTTTGGAAAAAAAAACTGAACGTAGAAGGGAAAGAAAGGAAATAACAGAGAGTTATTTCTATAAGAACAAAGAGCAATAATTTTTTAGAAAGACTGCTTGCACAGGAAGGGAGAAAGGAATAAATTTAGCAGAGAAGGAAGGGAGCATTGCCAGAGCTCCAGATTTTTCAATAAAATTAGGTTCCCTTATTAGTTAGTAATTTTATGTACAAGGAAATTTTAGAAATTAGTATTCTATCTTCAGAATAACATTTATTTATTTTTTTTAAGATATTCATGTGTTTTTCTTATAGAAAAATGGCTTTCTTTAAAAAAAAAATCTGTTTATGTAAAATATCAAAAAGGAGGAAATAGGGAAATCATATCAGTTGAGAATAGATTAGTGAATATAATATTTATAGGCAGAGATATTAGATTAGAAAAAGATGAATATATTTAAAATTACAAATTATTTTTATTGAATAAACTCTTTTGTAAATTCTAGAAATTATGAAAAAGATTAGTGAAACTCTCTTTTCTGATTTTGCAATTTCTAGAATGATTTTAGAGACATAGAAAAATAAAATAGATTTAGACATAAACATCTTTGTTATAAAATTTCCCTCGTTTGTAAACCATATTTCCACATACAAATAGAAGATGGACTCAGTGAAATTTTGAATGATGCTCTTTAATTAGTGCCTTAAATCTGCTCAAAATTTTCATATATCTTCCATATGATTATCACAAGATGGAATTTAGAAATCTAAAATTTTATGTTTTTCAAGAATGAATCTTTAATTTTAACCTTTTAAAAGAAAATTATATATATATATATATATATATATATATATATATATATATATATATATATATATATATATATATATATATATATATATATATCAATTGAAATAAATGCCATATATTTAATCATAACAAAATTGACTAAATCATCATTTTTGTTATAAGAAAATAGGTAAATTAGAAATGGAATTGTTCAAATTATATAATATTTCAGTATTAATTTTAATTTGAGAAATGATATCTTGGGAAAAGGGTGTCGAATATGGGGAAACAGAGAAGGGTAAACATTATTTTATTTTACCTACCAGTAGAAATCTGGTGTTAAAATGCTTAGGCCTAAGCTATGTAAACACATAATAGAATTTGTGTTGGATATTTTATTTTCTCTCTGCCATATCTGTGTCAATTCTACTTTATATATGAAAAGTAGCTAGTTCACAGCTTGCACCAGATTTCTTTTGGATCCATCAATGCCAAGTTGATATATCACTTGAGTAGGGTCGGTGTGCTCTTCATTTCGGGATGACCCCCGGGAGAGCTAACCACTTTGTGTTTGGGTGGAAAAGTCTCTATATCTTGTAGAATTTGACTTTTGACTTGGACTTTCTGAGTTTTCCATTATAGAGCTTACATGTCTCTTTTGATTTAGAACCGATCTTTACATGTGGTATCAGAGTTGTGTTTAAACACTAGGACCTTTGGTCTACTATTGCTAAGTTGCGTACCTATACTTGGTGTAGGATTAAATCTGACACCATGGATACTAGGAACAATAAATAGGCTAGTTCTAGCAATGATCTGAATGGTGAATCTAACTAGAGGTTGGATTAGATCTTGGCTCTTTTGTAGCAGGAAAATGATCGAATGAATGTGATTGAAAATGACTTAAGGGGTAGACATAATGAGGGTCATCAGGATGATGAAGCTCATAGGAAATAGGTGGAAGATCAAAGGCTTGAGGCTCTGTAGAAAGAAGAAGAGGATAGGATGATTGAGGAACAACGTAAGAGAGATGTCGATATTAGGGAAAATGCAGGAGATCTGAATAATGACTAGATTGCTAAGGAATTAAGCAAGGATCTTAAAAAGGTCACGCTGCCTACCTTTGATGGAAAAACTATAGGGGATGATGCTAAGACATGGATCATATCCATGGAAAAGTACTTTCATGTTCAAAATCTTTCTGGACAGTCAAGGGCTTTATGGGGTGCTTTCCAGTTGATTGGAGAAGCTGCTACAGGGTGGAATAATGAAATGGCTGAGAAGAAGTTACGACCCAGATAGATATTTTGGGATGATTTCCTTGTCCACTTCAGGAAATGATGGTTACCATAATTATTTTATGGTAGGCAAGTGTCTGAGTTCCAAAATCTAATCCAAGGGGTATTGTTAGTAACCTATTACCATGAGAAGTTTTTCCATTTGGTAAAATATGTTCCCCAATATCTGCAGGATGAACATTTTAGGACATGTAAGTTCATTTTGGGATTACATCTAGAGATTGGGTCTAAGGTTGAGATGCATGAACCTGAAACTATGGAGCTCTCTTATGCTAAGGCATTGTTGTAAGAAGAGAAACTGAAACAGGTACCAACAATCAGAACATCTTAGTGAACTGATAATTCACAAGGATTCAAGAGGATGTATGACAATGATAAATCAAGGAGCAATGGACATCAGCAAGTGCAAAACCTGAGAGGTAAAGACAAAGTTAATACTGGAAGGAACAATAATGGTAATCAGAACCTGAATAGAGGTAACAACATGAACAATAACAGAAGGAATAAGCCTAATGGTAAACAAGGACGACGAGATGGTTGCTACACTTGTGGAGGTGGCCACTATTCTAGTGTTTTTCCTCAGTGATCAACCCACATAAATGGAAAAGGACCTCAAACTCAGCACGAGAGTCATGCAGTCATGGACCATAGACAAGATAAATTTCAAAGAACACCTATCCAAATGGTCGGTAAGCTTTTTGGTCATGATATTTATATTTTGATAGATACTCAAGCAACAGAATGCTTTATAGATCCTAGAGTTATTTCTAAATTGCTAGTTAGAGCAGGATATATGTTAGAACCATGGATGGTAGAATATGGAAACAAGGTAGAGCATAAGGTTGAGCAATGTTTATCTTGTAGCGAGATTGAACTTCCTAATTTTCAAACACAAGTAAACTTGTACATTGCACCTTTACGTTCCTATGATGTCATTTTGGGCATCAATTGGCTAACCAATCATAAGGCAATAGTGAATTGTAAGGACAAGACGGTTGAGTGCCTAGATGATTTTGGTGATCCTATAGTACTCTCTGGAGTAAAAAGGTCTTTTGAGGTTAGACAAATTTCTGCTATGCAACTAAAAAAGGAAAACATGAAGGGGTGTATGATGTATGTGGCTTATGTCAAAGATCTTGAAACTCCTAGTTTAGAAGATTTTCCTATTTTACAAGAATTCAAGGATTTTTTTTCAGAGGATTTACCTGAGTTATCTCCAAAGAGAGAATTTGACTTCTCTATTAATGTGATGCCTAGAAGTGAGCCTCAATTTAAGGCTCCATCTTGAATGACCACTACTGAAATGTATGAGTTGAAGGTACAGTTGCAAGAACTCTTGGATAAAGGGTTTATTCACCCTAGTGTTTCACCATGGGGAGCTCTTGTAATCTTTGTGAAGAAGAAAGATGGTACCTTACATTTGTGCATAGATTATATAATGCTTAATAAGGTGACCATTAAGAATAGATACCCTCTTCCTTGGATAGATGAGGTTTTTGATCAAATGAAGAGAGCAACTATGTTCTCCAAGATTGATTTGCAATCTGGATATCATCAACTCCAGATCAAGGAGGAGGATATATCAAAAATAGCCTTTAGGACAAGGCATGGGCACTATGAGTTGTTGTCTTACCTTTTGGATTGACTAATGCACCAGCCACATTTATGAACTTGATGAATAGTGTGTTTAGGGATTGCTTGGATAAATTTTTAGAAATATTCATTGATGATATTCTGATTTATTCCAAAAGTGTGGAGGATCATGAGGAACATTTGCAGATAGTTTTACAACATCTAAGAGATAAGAAGTTGTACGGGAAGCTATCAAAGTGTTCTTTCTATAAGAAAGAGATACATTATTTCGGTCATATAATCTCTGTAGATGGAATTGTAGTAGACCCCATGAAGATCAAAGCCATTCTTGAGTGGCTAACTCCTCAGAGTGTGAGTGAAATTAGAAGTTTCATAGGACTTGTAGGTTATTAAAGGAAATTTGTGGAGGGATTCTCCAAGATTGCAACACCTATTACATCTCTTCAGAGGAAAGGGAAAAGATATGAGTGGACTAATGAATGTGAGAGAACATTCCAATTGTTGAAAGATAAACTCACATCTGCTCCTATCTTGATCATACCGGATCCTAATAGGCACTATACAGTTATCATTGATGCTTCAGGTGAAGGTCTTGGTGGTGAGCTTATGCAAGATGGAAAGGTAGTGGCTTATGAGTCATGAAAATTGAAACAATATGAGGTTAACATAGATGCACTTCATGACTTAGAATTGGTGGCAATTGTTCATGCTTTAGTGATGTGGAGACATTACCTTTTGGGTAATCCTTTTGAGTTGAAGACTAATCACATGGGACTTAGGTATATCTTCACACAATTGAATCTTAATGCTAGACAAAGACGTTGGTTGGAGTTTCTGAGTGAGTATGATTTTGGCATCAAGTATATTAAAGGGAAATAGAATAGAGTAGCAGATGCTCTAAGTAGAAGATGACAGATTTCTGCTATATCTACTTCTAGGACTCGATTGAGAGAACATGTGCTAGAGAATCTTTTAGGAGATGACCATTATGAGAAGGTTAAGGTAGCATTACTTGTAGATCCATTAGATCACCATTTCAACAGATACACTATTAAGGATGATGGTATCATGAGATACCAAGATAGGATGTATATTCCCAAACAAGAAGGGTTGAGGAAGGTGGTTTTAGAGGAGATGCATTGCACTCCATTTTTAGGACATCCAAGGGTAAACAAGATGATTGTCATTTTGAAGCCATTGTATTTTTGGCCAGGGCTAAAGTGAGATGTGATAGCTTTTGTAGCCCAGTGTTTAGAATGTCAATGAGTTAAGGCTGAGCATGTTCACCGAGGAGGAATTTTGTACCCACATGATATATTAGAGTATAAATGGCAAGTCAGTAGTATGGATTTTATCTAGGGTTTACCCATGACTTGATGTAAACATGATGTAATGTTGGTTGTAGTTGACAAACTAACCAAGGTAGCTCACTTTATTCTAGGAAGCTTGAGAGATGAATCTTTGGCTTTGGCCAAGAAGTTTGTCCAGGAACTTTTTAGATTGCACAGTGTACCTGACACTCTTATTTCTGATAGGAATACTAGGATGACATCAAGGTTTTGGAAAACCTTGAATGCTTCCTTGGCAAATAGATTGAACTTTAGTACCACATATCATCCACAAACAGACAGACAAACTAAGAGAGTAAATCAAGTGGTTGAGGATTTACTTCGTATGTATTGCATCGATCAATAGTATAAGTGGGAAGAGTATCTTCCATTGGTGGAGTTTTCTGATGTAGGAGCATCCTGGGTGTAAGAGCAATCTTGCATCACCCAAAAATATTTCTATTTTTATATTCAATAAGGGCTATTTTAGTGCAGAGTTGCTATTTATGGAAAGTTACTATTTTTGGTAATTTTTGCATGTGCTCAGAATGATCTGATTTCTTTCTTGGAGGTTCATTTTGGTCATGTAAGCCTACTAGTAAAGTTTCATTGCCAGATCAAGTGTATATTGGAAGATATTCAAGATTTTCGGTATTGGCAGCAGGGTACAGAAACTTTGAACTCAATTTTGAAGGCTTTAGAGGCCCCGGATGAGGTTAAAAATTTGGGTGATGGGCGCTTGCGTGGGTCAAGCCTGTAGAGCACTTCGTGGCATTTCCGAAATGGGGTTATAACAGTCGATCGGGTCAACTAGTGATGACTTATGGTCTTCGAATGTTGGGCCACCTGAAATGGCGAAAAATAGTTTTCTTCAAAATTTTTGTTCGGGTTTCAAAGGTTATCTTGAGCCGACTATGATGTAATAAAATGTAAAATAAAATAATTCTAAGTTTGGTCGGCCTTATTGGCTAAAATTCTGGAACCTTCCCAGGCGGTGGATAATTGGCTATATAAGGAAGGCTGTATTATTGTCTTAGGCAGTTCAGAATAGTTCTGGGTAATAGTTCGAGGCTTTGTCCTACAGAATATTGTAAGGGAATGCCCATGTGGCTTTCCATATTGTAATTCTGAAAGTTTGTAATTCCACATTTGTGGAGATAATAAGAAGCCAATTTTTTTGTTCTTGCATATTATTGTTGTTGTTTCTCTTTTTCTGTTATGTGTTTGTGGTATTAAGGGGAGCACCCTTCATCAAGTGGTATCAGAGCAGGAGTTCTTGAGTGTGTAAACAGATCGCTGACTGTGAGGCAGTTTGCACCAGGACCGTGGCTAGGGTTTCAGCGCGCATTGCAAAAATGCCTCCACGAAGGGAACGTGGCGGAAGAGCTGGTGTTGTAACACCTGAGGTTAGAGAGCTGCAGAGACAAGTGCAAGCATTGCAAGAAGAGATTCGTAGAGGAATGAATCTTAATGTCAGAGATGAAAGCGAGGATGAAGCCGAAGAAGAATATCAAGAAGGAGAAGCTGAAATTGTGAACCAGAGGAAGAAAGACTTTTTTGAGCGATTTCCAAGATTGAGAAAAGACCTAAGATTGAGGTTCCTACATTTTTTGGAAATCTTAACCCAGAGGAATTGATCGACTGGATCAATGAATGTGAGGAGTATTTTGAGTATGAAGATGTTGAGGATCCTGATAGGGTCAAATTTGCGAAGGCCAGACTGAAAGGTCATGCGAAGATCTGGTGGCAAGAAATTCAATTGGAGCGAAATAGAAGAGGGAAAGATAAAATCACAAGATGGGATCGGATGGTGGAAAAATTGAAGCGACGGTTCATTCTTGTTGATTATGAGCTTGACCTACTGAAGAAAATGCAAAGTTTGAAGCAAGCAGGAAAATCTGTTCAGGAGTATACAGAGGAGTTCTATCGACTCCTCATCAGAAAAGGCCATGCCAAAGCTGATAAGGAGAAAGTTGCCGGATACCTTAATGGGTTAAGGCCAAGCATTCAGGAGGAGTTGAATCTGGTTTGAATGAACAGTATTGAGGAGGCATACCAATTTGCCCTAAAAGTAGAGGAAAAGCTGAACAAGAAGTTTGAGAGCAGACAAAACGGAAGAGGTCGCGGTGGACGATCTGGTGGACGGTCATATGGTGGCCAAAATGAAGACCCGAAAAAGAAGGATGAGGCCAGTAGCAGCCAAAATCAGCGAGGAAATAATTCCAATCACTTCCAGGATCAGAATAATAGAGATCAGAGAGGAAGAGGAAGAGGACAAGGATCTGGAAGAGGTGGCTTCCGTGGAACATGTTTTCACTGTGGAGAAGAAGGTCATAGGGCATTTGAGTGTCCTCAACACCAAGGCAGAACAGACAGGAGAAATGAAGGCCAGGCCAGAGTTGCACATGTAGATGAAGATGCCAGATCATCAAATTCTAAAGATGCTGAAAAAGGAGAAACATTGATTAACAGAAGAGTCCTGTTGAGTGGTGAGAATGAACCTGAGAAAAGGAGGAGCCTGTTTCGCACTAGATGCAAGTGTGAGGGTAAATGCTGTGATGTGATTATCGATAGTGGAAGCACTGACAATTTGGTGTCAGAAGAGATGGTGACAAAGTTGAAGCTCAAGAGACAGAAACACCCACATCCATATCGGATTGCCTGGGTGCAGGATGACCACAAGGTCATGGTCAGTGAACAGTGCCTGGTAAAGTTCAAGATCGGTGGGTACCAAGATGAGGTACTATGCGATATCATCTCTATGGATGCATGTCATATGTTATTGGGTAGACCGTGGCAGTTTGACAGATGTGCTGTACACGATGGTCGTGCAAATACCTATTCCCTGACAAAGGATGGGGTGCGACATAAGCTAAAGACATTGAAGGAGACCGAAGTAAAGGTATGTGGTAATGCAAGAATAACATTTGTTGATGGAAGGAAATTCTTAGATGGTATGAGGCATGAGCATGTGTGTTTTGCTTTAATTCCAAAAGTTGGTAAAGAAGAAGTAGAGGATGTACCTGTAGAGGTTGGAGATTTCTTGAATGAGTTTTAGGATATTGTATCTGATAATGTACCTGATGGATTACCACCGGTAAGGAAGATCAGTCATCAGATGGATTTGATTCCATGAGCCAGTTTGCCAAACAATGCAGCACACAGAATGACACCAGCAAAAAGTGAAGAGTTGAACAGACAAGTACATGAGTTGTTACAGAAGGGATTGATTCGAGAGAGTCTGAGTCCCTGTGCTATACCAGCGGTATTAGCACCAAAGAAGAATGGAGAGTGGAGGATGTGTATAGATTCCAGAGCAATAAACAAGATCACAATCAAGTATAGGTTTCCATTGCCACGAATGGATGATATTATGGACTGTTTGAGTGGGGCTGTGTATTTCTCAAAGATAGATCTGAAGAGTGGATATCACCAGATTCAGATCAGAGAAGGAGATGAATGGAAGACTACCTTCAAAACAAAGGAAGGACTATATGAGTGGTTAGTCATGCCTTTTGGGCTAACCAATGCACCGAGCACTTTCATGCGGCTTATGAACGAGGTTCTGAAAGAATTTTTGGGTAAGTTTGTCATTGTTTACCTAGATGATATTTTGATTTTTAGCAAGACATTGGAGGAACATATGATGCATATTCGTATGGTGTTTGAGAAGTTGAGAGATAAGAAATTGTTGATTAATTTGAAGAAGTGCAGTTTTGTGAAGAAAGAGTTAGTGTATTTGGGATTTTTAGTTTCAGCAGAAGGTCTAAAAATGGACCCAAAGAAGGTACAGGCTATCCTTGAATGGCCTACTCCAAAGAGTGCTACTGAGGTAAGATCTTTTCATGGTCTAGCTAGCTTTTACAGAAAGTTTATCAGAAATTTTAGCAGTATTTGTGGACCCTTGACTGAAACAATGAGAGGGGATAGAAAAGAGTTTAAGTGGACTAATGGGGCAGAAAAAAGTTTTCAATTGTTGAAACAAAAAGTTATAGAAGAACCTGTTTTAGCACTTCCAAATTTTAATAAGGTGTTTCAAGTAGATTGTGATGCTAGTGGTACTGCAATAGGAGCTGTTATGAGCTAAGAAGGTAAACCTATTGTTTATTTCAGTGAGAAGTTAAATGATGCCAAGAGGAAATGTTATGTTTATGATCAGGAATTTTATGCTATAGTTCAGGCATTAAAGAAGTGGAGACATTATCTACATCCTAAGGAGTTTGTTTTGTATACTAATCATCAAGCTTTGCAATATTTGAATAGTCAAGGAAAGTTGAATCAGAGGCATTTGAAATGGGTTGAGTTTTTGCAGAGTTATACATTTGTTTTGAAACATAGGAGTGAAAAGTCTAATAGGGTTGTAGATGCTCTTAGCAGAAGGAAACTATTGCTGACAGAAATGCAGATTGAAGTGGTTGGGTTCAAGGAACTCAAGAATTTGTATCCAGAGGACCCTGATTTTGGTGAAGCTTGAAAAGCTTGTACAGAACCTGTTACTCTAGACAGGACGAAATGGTTGGATTTCATCATCCAGGATGATATGCTATTCAGAGGGAGTCAGTTGTGCATTCCACGAAGTTCTATGAGGGAGAATCTCATGAAGGAGAAGCATAGAGGAGGATTGGCTAGACATTTTGGTCGTGATAAAACCCTTGGTTTGGTTAGTGAGAATTATTATTGGCCACAGTTGTAGCAAGATGTGAAGAAATTTGTACAGAGTTGCAGAGTATGTCAAATGGCGAAAGGAGTGAAGCAGAATATAGGGTTGTACCAGCCATTGCCTACACCAAAGAAGCTTTGGGAGGATATCAGTATGGACTTTGTTCTTGGTTTACCGAGGACACAGCAGGGACATGATTCAATTTTTGTAGCAGTTGACAGATTTTTGAAGATGGCACATTTCATTCCCTGCAAGAAGACTAATGATGTTGTTCATGTAGCAGAATTGTTTTTCAGAGAAGTGGTGAGACTTCATGGTTTGCCAAAGACTATAGTTTCAGATCGGGACACTAAGTTTGTTGGATATTTCTGGCAAACATTGTGGAAGAAGTTGAAGACAGATTTGAAGTTCAGTTCATCACATCACCCACAGACTGATGGACAAACAGAGGTGGTGAATAGGAGTTTGGGAAATCTGCTAAGATGTTTGGTTGGGGATAAGCCAATAGGATGGGATTTGATTTTACCACAGGCAGAATTTGCATACAATAATTCTGTCAACAGGAGCACTGGTAAATCACCATTCCAAATTATATATGGAAGTAGTCCAAGAAATGCATCTGAGTTGAGAAAGATAGATAAAGGAGAAATAAGTAGTGCTGAGGCTGAGGATTTTGCAGAACATTTGAAGAACATCGATGGGGAGGTGAGGAAGCATATTACCAAGATGAACGCACAGTATAAGGCTAAGGCAGATGAGAAAAGGAGGTATAAGGAATTCCAGGTTGGTGATGAAGTCATGGTTCATTTGCGGAAGGAGCGGTTTCCAGTTGGTACATATAACAAGTTGAAAATGAAGAAGTTTGGACCATGTAAGATATTGAAGAAGCATGACTCAGGAAATGCATATGAGGTAGAATTGCCTAGTGAGCTGAATATTTCACCAGTGTTTAACATTTCAGATCTGACAGAGTATCATGAAGGAGGTGTTGAAGATGAGATCGCAGTAGTACAGTGGAGTATTCCAGCAACTAGTTCAGACACTAAGGAGATCGAAGACATACTGGACAGTCGTGTTGGTAGAAGCACAAGGAATAGGACATATGAAGAGTATTTGGTCAAATGGAAAGGATGACCTGTAGAAGATTCATCGTGGCTAACAAAGGAGGAGGTTAACCGTCTTGGTTTTCCTCTGCACACCTGAGCCGTGACAGGGTCACTTCTCAAATTACCCTGGGTGTTTGATGCAGGAGCATCCTAGGTGTAAGAGCAATCTTGCATCACCCAAAAATATTTCTATTTTTATATTCAATAAGGGCTATTTTAGTGCAGAGCTGCTATTTATGGAAAGTTACTATTTTTGGTAATTTTTGCATGTGCTTAGAATGATCTGATTTCTTTCTTGGAGGTTCATTTTGGTCATGTAAGCCTGCCAGTAAAGTTTCATTGCCAGATCAAGTGTATATTGGAAGATATTGAAGATTTTCGGTATTGGCAGCAGGGTACAAAAACTTTGAACTCAGTTTTGAAGGCTTTAGAGGCCCCGAATGAGGTCAAAAATTTGGGTGACGGGCGCTTGCGTGGGTCAAGCCTGTAGAGCGCTTCGTGGCGTTTCTGAAATGGGGTTATAATAGCCGATCGGGTCAACTAGTGATGACTTATGGTCTTCGAAAGTTGGGCCACCTGAAATGGCGAAAAATAATTTTCTTCAAAATTTCTGTTCGGGTTTCAAAGGTTATCTTGAGCTGACTATGATGTAATAAAATGTAAAATAAAATAATTCTAAGTTTGGTCAGCCTTATTTGCTAAAATTCTGGAACCTTCCCAGGCGGTGGATAATTGCATATATAAGGAAGGCTGTATTATTGTCTTAGGCAGTTCAGAATAGTTCTGGGTAATAGTTCGAGGCTTTGTCCTACAAAATATTGTAAGGGAATGCCTATGTGGGTTTGCATATTGTAATTCTGAAAGTTTGTAATTCCACATTTGTGGAGATAATAAGAAGCCAATTTTTTTGTTCTTGCATATTATTGTTGTTGTTTCTCTTTTTCTGTTATGTGTTTGTGGTATTAAGGGGAGCACCCTTTATCATTTTCCTACAAAAACTCTTACCATGCTTCTTTAGGAATGGTACCATTTGAGGAACTTTACGGATGGAAGTGTCGTACTCCTATCAGTTGGGATAGAGTAGAGGACAAGATCATCATTGGTCCTGAAATGCTGAGAGAGATGGATGAGTAGATGACTCTGATTAGAGTTCAGCTGAAGGAAGCAACTGATAGACATAAGAGTTATGTAGATGGGAACTGTACTTTTAGACAATTTCAGGAAGGTGACAAGGTGTTTTTGCATGTGAAACCACATAAAAGCTCAATCTCTTTTGGTAAGGCATCGAAGCTTGCACCAAGATATGTGGGTCCATTTGATGTTTTGGAGGTTATCAACACCGTTTCCTATAGAATTTCTCTACCACCCACTCTTGCCAGAATCCATAATGTTTTTCATGTTTCCTTGTTGAAACCATACCATCCAGATGCATCTCATATTCTAGATTAGCATGCATTGTAGGTTCAAGATCTAGGGGTGGTGCTAGTGCAACCTACCTGCCTCATTGATCAACATACCATTAGGGTGTGTGATAGAGATGTAGTTTAGTATAAGGTCCAATGCGACCAAATCTCTATTGAAAATGCTACTTGGGAAGATGCTGAAGACATGCATAGAATATTTTCATAGTTATTTGCTTAGTTTTATTTCTATTATGTTTATGCATTAAGTTTAGTAGTGAACTTATTTATATATTTTCATAAGACATCGGGTCTATTTTATAACCCGATTCGATGCTCTAGTTTCATAGGACTATTTGTGTGGTCTATTTTGACTTATGTCAACTTAGTCAAATGTTGTCGACTTAAGTTGTTGTAATAAATGATTTTAAGACATAGTATTGTTATGTTTCTTTAGTTATTTATGATGAAATAAATTGATGTAATGAAAATGATATTATGAATAGAATTTGAATTGCCTTACGAAATATTATTTGTTAATATTATTATGAAATGTAAATGCAATATGCATTCAATTCGATTTTGATTTAAGGGAACTAACCTATTGATGATCTTGTGAGTTTTAACATGATTGACAGGGAGATCAAAGATGGAAATGTGATCGAGGTAGAAGGATTTATCTCCTTGGTAGGGGTGAGATCAGAATAATGGTTGCAAGCACACATCACTTAATTGCTTTTGAAATTTTATGATTTTCTTGAATTAGCTCGAGTGATTGAGTTAAATTGTGTGTGAGTGCTTTAGTTTAACTTTTTGTTATCTATGGAAAGGAAACTTGTTTTTTTTTCTTGTTGTAATGCTCAAGGTTAAAGTTAGTTAATTTGAAACTATTTCGATATAATTTCATAAATTCTTATTGATGATACTTTTTATAAGACATCGAGGATGATGCACTTTTAAGGGGGGAAGGATGTCATAACCAAAAAAATATCCTCCATTATTTATGGCTGGAAAATAGGCTTTTTGCACCGACATTAGGGGGTAGCAATAAATATTTTTTTTACCTTGACTCTCTACAGTCCCCAGAACATTTCTTGCCAGTCTTTTAGCGTGCATTCTCAGTCAAACACATACTTTTTCCCAGTCTATAAACTTAGAGTTATAAATATGTGAGCCACACAAAAAATTAGCACATAATGATTTTGGAAAAAAAAAAACTGAACATGGAAAGGAAAGAAAGGAAATAACAGAGAGTTATTTCTATGAGAACAAAGAGCAATAATTTTGGAGAAAGACTGCTTGCACAGGAAGGAAGAAAGGCATAAATTTAGCAGAGAAGGAAGGGAGCATTGCCAGAGCTCCAAATGTTTCAATAAAATCAGGTTCCCTTCTTAGTTAGTAATTTTATGCACAAGGAAATTTTAGAAATTAGTATTGTATCTTCAAAATAACATTTAGTTATTTTTTAAAGATATTCATGTGTTTTTCTTATAGAAAAATAGCTTTCTTTTTAAAAAAAAAAAATTGTTTATGTAAAATATCAGAAAGGAAGAAATAGGGAAATCATATCAGTTGAGAATAGATTAGTGAATCTAATATTTATAGGCAGAGATATTAGATTAGGAAAAGATGAATATATTTAAAATTACAAATTATTTTTATTGAATAAACTCTTTTGTAACTTCTAGAAATTATGGAAAAGATTAGTGAAACTCTCTTTTCTGATTTTGCAATTTCTAGAATGATTTTAGAGACATAGAAAAACAAAACAGATTTAGACGTAAACATCTTTGTTATAAAATTTCCTTCGTTTGTAAACCATATTTCCACATACAAATAGAAGATGGACTCAGTGAAATTTTGAATGATGTTCTTTAATTAGTGCCTTAAATCTACTCAAAATTTTCATATATCTTCCATATGATTATCACAAGATGAAATTTAGAAATCTGAAATTTTCTTTTTTTCAAGAATGAATCTTTAATTTTTACCTTTTAAAAGAAAATTATATATATATATATATATATATATATATATATATATATATATATATATATATATATATATATATATATATATATATATATATATATATATATATATATATATATATATATATATATATATCGATTGAAATAAATACCATATTTTTAATCATAACAAAATTGACTAAATGGTCATTTTCGTTATAACAAAATGGGTATTGTTCGAATTATATAATATTTTAGTATTACTTTTAATTTGAGAAAGGATATCTTGGGAAAAGGGTGCCAAATATGGGAAACAGAGAAGGGTAAACATTATTTTATTTTACCTGTCAGTAGAAATCTGGTGTTAAAATTCTTAGGCCTAAGCTATGTAAACATATAATTGAATTTGTGTTGGATATTTTATTTTCTCTCTGCCATATCTGTGTCAGTTCTACTTTATGTATGAAAAGTAGTTAGTTCACAGCTTGCACCAGATTTATTTTTGATCCATCAGTGCTGAGTTGATAGATCACTCGAGTAGGGTCGGTGTGCTCTTCATTTCAGGATGAGCCTCGGGGGAGCTAACCACTCTATGGTTGGGCAGAATAAACACCTAGATCACATTTTCGCCTTAAGATTGCAGATGGACGATTGACTGTTTGATGGCATAGGAGACTGGAATATGCAGTTGGATGACTAATAGTCTAATGGCGTATAATTATTTGATATCATGTATCTTTCAAACTTTCAAACATGTACTCTAATGTATTTAAAATCTATGTACCTTGATGTTTTAAGTGCGACAGTATGGTCGACATCTCTTATGTAATATTTACTCATGACGTATTGTTCGACAATAAGGTTGGATTTTATCTATTGTTGAGGATAGTCAACATTTTCTTAGATTATTGTAATTTCATTTAAATGTAAATGAAATTTATTTGCAGAAAAGTCTCTATATCTTGTAGAATTTGACTTTTGACTTGGACTTTCCGAGTTTTCCATTGTAGAGCTTACATGTCTCTTTTGATTTAGAACCGATCTTTACAGCTCGTAAACAGGTTTTTGCAAAATTGAAGTCATTTTCTCTAAGGTTGAATTGATGTGAGATTGTGGGTTTGGTTTCAAGTGGGTGATTGTAAAGATGTAAAACCCAAAAGTCAAGATTTTCCTCCAAACCTCTTGGCTGTTCATATTCCAAATAATGTTTGCTTATAAAAGGACGTTGTTGCTGCATTGTATGTATTAAAAAACAGTTGATAATAAAAGGACTGCTCTACTTGAGAGTGGATGCAGACAATTGCCAAACCACTGTAAATCTGTCTTCTTATATTTAATCTCTATTTTGTTATTTGTTTTTCATTAATTTGTTGTTGATTAAACTAACAATGCAAACAGTCTTTTAGAGTTACAATGTGCATGAATTTTAACACTATGATCTAAAAACTGATACACAATGGAACTCCAAAAGCCTATTTGCATAACAATAAATAGATGTATTCATTAATAAAAAATGAGTCCCCACCCAAAAATAATTTGCCAGTCCGTGGTAATCTCCAATTTAAAACCATAAGAAGACTGCTTTATTGCATACTTTAATCTTTTGGATGCAGCCTACGACATTGACTTGACATACTGGCGCTCACCGACTGGCTCAAATAACTCCAATGTTCTGAGCTAGTGTCACAAAAGTCCCAAGCTCGTGATGGAGAATCTTGACTTACAGAGCCGCCGAATAAGTTTACGTCATCGTGATGACGTAGAACCCACTTCGTCATCTCTTACGTCTAACTCCTACAAAAAGGATTAAAAAAAAAAGAACATTAAAAAGCGTAGATTCATTCCAGGGTGGTGGGACTGTAAGAAAACCGTCGGGAATCCCTGCTCTTTAGGCCACTTTAGGGAACGGTCAGTAGGTGACAGCGTTCGCTGTTTGAAAGTGCAATTATTTTCCGCGTAATGGGGCCATCGTCGAATCAAAGGTACAATATATTTTCAATCGCTATCGGCGGGCCAGTATGGCCTTTGATTTTGTTTTATCAATTGTCACTATTTTACCACGAGTTTTTTGTTCCAAGGTACTCCAATGACATTGAGTGCTGACATTTTGTGGAATTTTTGTTGTCTCGTAAGCAGGAAAAATGCCCAATTCCATCCAAAATTACTGGCTGGTCAAACGGACACCAACAATTGCCGGCCATGATTCTATGTTTAGTTTGTATGTGAATTGATCGGCTTTCCCGTACTTCTCTTCTTTTCTTTCTTCTTTAATTTTTTGGGTTTTAGAAAGATAATAAGTTCAAATTGTTTATTTTCTATTAATACAATTAAGTGGCTTCCGCGAGAAATATGAATAGTCCCATATTATAGTCTATCAATAGACCAGGGATCATGGACAATAAAAATATGTTTCTTTCCAAAGATTATCGTCAAGTTTTTTTCTCAAAGAGTTTACATATGGTCCGTTGTAGTTTAATTGAAATGCATATATTTTTAAATTTGAAAAAAGAAAAACTATGAAGAGGAAAAACTATGAAATGAAAGTTGTTATTGATTAAGTAAAATAGGTTTTACAGGGTGTCTGAAACCCACAAGATTAGAGCTGAAACATACATGAGACAATCCACATAAAGTCCAGGGCCGGAAAACCACAATCAGACAGAACGGGCCAGGCGAGAGACAGCGAGGGCACCGCCCAAAAGACGGACAAAAGAAAGGACAAGGTCAAGAGAAGTAAACAAAAAGCAGCAGTAGCCGCACCCACCTCGAAATGAAAGTTGTTTCTCTTGTTTCTGAATTCAATTATATTAGAATATTTTCATCAACATTTTGTGAATCGAAAAAAACTTCTAACAAAATTCATTTGAGAAACAAGAAAAATAACATTAATAGATTGTGGAAACTTAATATCATTACTTGAAATAAGAGTTACTAAGAATAGCTTTAATAGAGACCTAAAACATACAATATATTAAGACCTACAATACAATCACAAAGATAGTTGAAATTCAAGAATTGGTAAAGATTCAATATATGAACCTTTCATGATATTGAACAATATGATTGTTGTACAATCAATATATTATGCTATTTTACTTTTGTTTAATACATGAATGAGGAAGCTTTGTTGCTAATCTTTACATTATATTTTACGAGCTACATTAAAAAATGAATGAAATGGTGGAGAGTTTTATTTCATTATGAGTCTCCACAATTTTAAGTCTTGTGAAGGTCAAGTACATTTAATTTCTAGTCGTGTCAATAAGCTAATTGATCTTTAAGAAAGACAATCTAAAAGTCTCTTAATTTTTTTTATTTTTCTTTTTGAGTCTCTACAATGTAAGCACAGGAAGGTCGAGAGTGCATTTAATTTTGAGTCATGTCATTAACCTATGTAATATTTAAATGAAGAGAATCAAATATATGCCCACACTCTAATAATTATTATCATACTTATCATTAGATTAGTAGAGATAGGACTTTGATCTAATAAGTTCAATATACAAAGAGCTTAAACACTAATAGTAAAAGTGATGAAATGGAAAGGAGATACCTAGTTCTACACAACAACCCAACAACCAACAACACAATCATGCCAAAAATAACAAACCTGACAAAAGTTTCAAAGAGAAAATAATAACTTCAACAAATAAAATTCTAATATTCTATCAGGGAGTCAAGAGACTCCTAAGCCTCTTTATCCTAAATATTCTTTGCCATCTTTTGTTATCACCCATAACCTAAGTATCCTTACATTTTTATTATTATTGTTCATTTTTTAAAAAAAAATTATCGTAGCTAGAGATAGTTCCCACTAGAACCTTCTTCAATTTTCCTTGAGTGGGGATAATTTTTCATAAGTTAGTTTACATCCTCTATTCTATCTTGGTATTTTTTTTCTTCCATCTATTTTTGTCTCCCTAATTCTGAATTGTCAACCAATTTAACTTTGATTCTACCTAGGACATCCATGGAACTGCCATATCCATCACCCTCTTTAACATCATTACCTTGTTGAAGGATATCCCTATCATATATCTTTCATCAATATCTTCATTTCCATCTTCATTGTTATGAGTCAGAATATATGTTTCATTAAACAAAGTTAAAGACCTGTAAACTTTCTCTTCCTCTCATATTTTTCTCATTTTCATCACCTTTTTATGATTAACTTCTTTCCTTTTCTCCTTTTCCTTATCTTCCTTTTGTTCCCTTCCCCTCTTTCTCAAAATCAATCCTATCTTTCTTCTATTTGACATCAAGGTACTCATGCTCATGCTTCTCAAATTATTTTTGGGAGAAATTCATGTTGGTATGTAGCAACTAACTGCGCTACAAAGTTGCACGTGCATTCAACAATTTAGATTTTGGTGACTTTGATAGTTGTTTTTTGACCCCAAATATATTGACAAGCAAAAATGGGGAGGGAAATGCCCATATTGTAAAAAATTATCGTAATTTTAAAATAGATTTAGTTGTTAGTTTTATGTGAAAAATGTGTGATAAATAAGCAATTTTGGTATATAAAAGGTCAAGAAAATAAGAGAATGACAGTGCACTGATATAACACACAACTGTATTTCAGTTTTAGTTGGATAATAATACGAAGGTGTATGGTTGTTTCTTTTTAAGTTTTTAGATATAACCCACATTAGGTGAACATCATTAAATTTGTTTGTTATTATAAAATTATTATTTATTTATAATTTAATCCATATTATAAATTATATACTTTAAATGCTTTGGCTTGTCCAATCTTAACAAACTCCTCCCTTCTTAGGTTGAGGAAGAATCTCCTTATTGTCCATCACAAATTTTCTACTTTATATATCTTTCAAATTAACAATAGTGAATTTCACAAGCTCTGTTGATCTCTTCCTATCCAAAATATACAAATTGCATTGTTCGATCCACTCATTTCTAGAAGTTAGAATCTAAAATGTCACTTACTTCCTTATCCCAAGAAACTTTATGGTTTTTAGAAAAATTCTTCCTTTTATTCTAATTCATAGACTTAGTCTCATCAAAACAACATTAAAGGCTCTTTTCTTAAAGAGGTAATGAGTCGCAAAAGGATTACTCTCATTAGAAAAATTGATTGCATAGATCTCTGACCCTTCAAAGTTTTTGCTAACAGTATTAGTTCAATGCTTCTAGTGGTTTTATTATTTTATAGCTAATCTATTTGAACATCGTGCTCCTAATCAAGGTTGACCTAAGAGAAATAGTAAGGATATACTTACAAATATGCATAATTGGACCCTAGTGCAAAGGTGAGTATGTTCCATTGTCAATACCTTTTAAATGACAAATTAATCTTCTTACCATATCTTATATGACATTATAATATAATCGTGTATATTTTTCATTTCCCACTTTCTCTCTAACATACATCAAAATATTAAAATAAAATAATTTAATTTCAAAGATAAAATTAAAAAGAACCCCCAAGAATCATATCCTGTAATAAGCGACAAAAGGATAATCTTGAACTTTAGTTCTTCAATGCTTCATATTCTCCTAATTCTATGTTAATCACATTTAATCTTATGCATATAGAACCTACCTGTATGATGACCTAAAAGCTGATTTGATCTTTACTCCCTATTCTAAATCATAATTGCTCTTCATAAATAAATTAAAAATACTTGAAGTCATCAGATTCATTTTTCTTAAATAAAAACAACAATTGAATCTATCATTTATTTAGAACAAATTTAAAGATGAATATCTGTAAAGCTCTGATTTAAAATCAGGCTGTACATATTATTAATTTTGAATAAATTTTCAATTTTTCGTCAAAGCCAAAATGACACGGAATATTTGAGCCACCAGCATCAATCACGGGTATACTGACATTTTTTATTGTACTTTTGATGACCTTCCGTCCATTTTTATTAGGGTTGAAGAGATGAAGGCCTTTATCCGGTTATAATTTTTCCCTGGTTTTGGAGACTTCTCTTAGATATTATAATGGATTCTGAAGAGTCGAAGAAATTGCAGTCCAGTGGAAAGCGTGGAAGCTATGGAGGAAAGGAGATCAAACGAAAAACAATAGATGATAGTGAAGATGAAGTCCAACAATTTTCCGGTTTGGTGGATAGAATCCAAGCCATGCACACACTTTCTAAACAGAAGAAAATGAATTCTGTTTCAGCAGGATTGGTCTCTGCCATGAAAGAAAATGTGGGTGCTTGGAAGCCTTCATTTGAAGCAGATGATTTTTCTTATCTGTATTCAAACTGTAACCCATATGCACAAAGAGATTTCGCTTCACTTATGAACAACAGTGCAAGCACTCGTGCTGCATCCAACCAACAGTTTGGTGGAACTGGTAAATCTATGCCTACGGCGAAATTTGATTTAAATGCAGAGCCAGCTCCATGACAAGTGTTATTCTACCTTCTCAAATTGTTGCCAGTAGATATATTATAAGTGGGCGATCACATGTAAGTTGATAATTCATTTTTCTTCCTTTTCTCATGGATCTAAAGATCCAAAATATGGACGATATGAATTTATTTAGTTAAAATTACAAGGTATTGATAATAACATTAGGGACTGTAAAACTCTAATGTCTAGAATGGAAAATGATTACTTACATATAAGAATAAAATTACAACATTTCAGCTTTCATAAATTTTGCATATTATTACTTTTTAATAGAAGATTTTATATAATCTATAACAAATTTTAGAGTTAAAACTTAAGGTTATCCATTCCTTAAATCTTTTCAGGGTATGATTCTGCTGAGGCCTTTCACTCAGCCAAAGTTGATTCTTAGTGAGCTCACACAATTATTCAAATTCACCTGCAGATCAAGGATTCGTAGATTTGATAATTTGGGAAGTACATATGTTATTATTGTCTGAATAGGGTATTATTGTAGTTTAATGATTAAGAGAACTTGTTCCTTTAGCTTGAATTTGCAACGAAGTACAGTATTTTAAATGAAATGCTGTGGTCAAATCTTAATTTCATAAATTATTTTGATTAGAATTGTTCGGAAATATTATTTGATTTGTATGATTATTTTCGCTTCAACTGTTTAGTAATCCATTATCAGAGAGGGGAAAAAATCATCTATCCTTGTAAACATATGAACTATCAAACCTAAATACCTTATTAGTTAAAGTTAATTTTCAAATATAATGATAAGCATAACATTTTAGTTTAATGTAGCTTTCATGTACTATGATAGACAAACAACAATTGAGAAAGAAGTTTCATAGAAAAATCTATGCTTTCTTTCCTATTTATTCTGTAGGCTGAAATGGTTATTTTTCTATGTTTACTCAGTATGATGAATTGAATTGTGTGCTCTGATACTTTTCGTTCAAGTGTTGGAATTGCAGCGGTAGGATTTAAGTCATATGTTTGTTGGGTTTGGTCCACAGATAACTTCTTCTTATAGAAAGAATTCTTTAAAACTACGTTAAGCTGAAGCGATAACAAATGTAGTGTTACATTTTTTCTAGAATAAAAGATTTTTCTCCTCTGGAACGGGTAGTATCCTCGTAATGTTCTAGTGGAAATATTGAGAAACTTACATTTCTAATTGGACCTACTTCATCATGCTTAGCGAATAAAGGTCTATTTCTTTAATCATTTCATATGAATGAATGTTGATCTATGGTGAGTATGAATTTATCTTGATATTTGAAGTTACGTTTGAGGATTGGGATTATTGAAGATTTTACAAAAAAGGAGGAAATTCTGAAAACAACTTTTATTTGAACTTTTTATAAAACTATTACAAATGGCTGAATATATAAAATTCATAGCCATAGAAAAAACAAGAAAGAAAACTAGATACACATGTATCTAAACAGTTTTATTTGCAAAGAATAAAACTAAAAAATAAAGAAAAACTAAATTCTAAATATAAATATGCAAATCTTTGCACATTCTTTATTTCCATAAAAACAATAAAATTAATTAAAAAACTCTCAAAAAACTCTTTTTCAGCATTACTTATCCACAATTATTCCTTACATGTTAGAATAGAAATTCTCTTCTAGGCTTGTGTTATAAACTTGGTCCATCGTAGGATGTTATGATCCAGAATGATAATCAGAATGTGAAATGTGAAAATAACACTACTTTTCATGCCTAAATAGAGGACGTTGATGCGTAGTTTAAGATTTTGTAATTGGTCTTCTATAGTGCATGGGCATGGTAGAGTTCAAATGATGCAAATAGTATAAGTGTTATTTACGCTTAAGAAGATAATTTATTTAGTAAGTTTGCTTGGTTATCTCTTCCCATTAATAACGTGCTTGGGATATGACGCATGATATTTGTAGTGAAATGGTGGGAAGGAAAGGTTATGCTATTGGATGTTTTCTATTCTTATTCATAGCTATAAGATTGTACAATGGTTATGGATATAAGGTTGAGATTATTCACATATTAATTGTATTAAAGTTAATAAAATATTTTTAGATTGATTATCTTTCCTTTTCTTCATAGACATTTTAACAATGATATTCTATTATGATGAATTTGTGATGATAGTACACTCGGTGAACTTTTGGGTTGCTTTATTATCAATTTGTTTACATGGTAAGAATTGTTTTCCTTATTTTTTATTTAAATATTTTAATTCTATTTTTTTTAATCAGCAAAGGCCGAAGCCATAGTTTTTGTATTAAGCAGAAAATAAAATATACAGTAATTATCTACATCTAACACCATAATATTGTTTAGTCATAAAGTATGGACAAAGATGGAGCATTAGTGCTCTTTCCATGAAAACCAATATCAAACAACCAGAAAAAACTGCAAACTACTTATCCCACCAAGAATTAAACGGATTCAAAAAACACAAAAATTGTTGGCCCTCATCAGCTTGCTCTGATTTTTCTTCATATTCCTCGGTAACCTCTTCTTCATCATCCTCCTCTGAACCCTAGGGATCATCAAAATTTTCTTCCTCATTCTTAGAAGAGTCTAGGTTGCCTAATCCATCCATCCGTGCATCATACTTGAATTTTAAAATCCAGTCAATGTTCTCATCTAAGTCACCACCAAATGGAGAGGGAAGATCATCCTATATCTATGCCTTGTTAGAAGAAAATTTGACCATGAATAAGACCACCCTGTGATGCACGCTGCACTAATGGAGTTGGGCAAGTAGATTGCTCGATTTGATAAGTTGGTTCAGGTGATATGACCCTTTTTTAAAGAAGTGTCCATCCTTTCACCTTGTCGGGTTCTGACTAAGATGTCAATCATTCGAAATGGATCTGACGTGTACTCCACTTGCTGCCATATTAGCCAACTCATCAGCTTTACCATTACCTTCATGGTAGATATGGTTAGCTGTTGTTGATTCAAATTTAGAGATAATATTCAAAATCACCTCTAAAAAAGATTGAAGTTTCCAGTTTGTAGTGGCTCCTGATCTGATTGCATTTATGATTATCAGAGAATCCCCTTCAATTTCCACTTTATTAAATCCTAAATCCCTGACAAGGATTAGACCATGATAAAGGGCTTTAATCTCTATAGCATTGTTAGTATCTAGTTCTAGAGGAATGGCTAACTGAGTTATAACTTGACCTTGTGAAGAATGAATGATGCACCCAGCACTCGAAGGCCCAAGATTACCTCTTGATGCACCATCAAAATTTATTTTCACCCATCCCAGGGATGGAGATTTCCAAACACATGATTGTCTTAGAAGTCCACTATTCTTACAACCTCTTCCTAAAGAGCTAGGAGCTTTCAACCCATGCCAGCTTTTCAACATCTTATCATCCCAACTTGTGTAAAATTTATGAATTGGTGAATGTGTTTGATTTTGAGAATTCATGATCTTCACTATTGCTGCTTCAATTATGTTCAAAATTTTCCCGATATCCATTGATTTATCCTGAAAGATTCTCCCGTTTCTTTCTTTCCAAATTTCCCAAAGTACAATTGAAGGAGAGATCATCCATAGATTACCACACAAGCTGTCTTTAAAGAGAGTTGGCCAAGCAAGAAGATGCAATTGAAGGTTTTGATGAGGAGCAGATTGCCAATTCAATTTCAAGTATAGCCACTCCCAACATTCTATGGCAAAGGGGCAGGAAAATAATAGGTGATTGTGAGATTCTTCATGTTTCAGACACATGTAACATCTTGATGGACCCAAGAATCCCATTTGAGAAAATCTCTCTGCAGTCAAAATTCAGCCCTGAGATGCTGCCCATAGGAATACACCAGCTTTGGGAAGACACATTTTATTCTAACAAAGATGTAGAGGAATTGTAGATGACTTTTGAATGTGCTGAGTTAGGACATTGTATCCTTCCTTTACCTTATATACTCCATCTTTTGAGCCCGTCCAGATTAATTCATCATTACCATTTTTCAAAAGAAAAGATCTATTACACACTATAGATTTTAGCAAATTTATTTCATGAATATCAGCTCCTAAACTAGAAAAATCCTTCCACTTCCATGATCCGTCCTTTCCTGATGACTAAGAAGGGATGATATAATGTCTAAGCAAACTACCCCATGCTGATTGACAAAGTTGCATAATCTGATTAAGGCCTGGTATCAACTGGAGAGTCCCTCTTCCTCCCCAAGAATCTTCGCAAAAGCTAGCAGAGTTACCACTTCTAATGTTCCAAGAAAGATTGGAATCCACCACATATCTAGATTTCAATATAAAGTTCATATCCTGGAACCTCTTGGAAGGTTCTTAATTCTAAATATTTCATGGCATCTCTCTGCACCCAAGTATTTGCCTTTGATGATTCTAACCCATTTTCAATCCTTGTTTTTGATCAATTTCCATTATAATTTGGCTCCCAATGCTGTATTTTGCCACAACTGGTTCTTGATCCATATTCCACCCGCACTAATTGGTTTACAAATATTTTCCCAAGAGATAATTTTGAATTTTTTATTCTGGTCGCATCCATGCCAAAAGAAATTCCTTAACTTTTTCAGTATATCCATGTAATCAGTCAAGGACAAAGCCAAACAAGACAAGAGATATATGGGAATTGCTGAGAGGGTAGCTTTAATCATCACTATCCTTCCCACACATGATAGCCATTTGGATTTCCAGCTAGCCATTCTCTGATCCATCCTTTCATTGATTGGTTTCCAAATCCCTAATGTTCTAAGTTTCTTATCAATGGGAATCCCCAAATAATTGCAAGGGAGTGCTACTGCATTAAAGGCTAATAGGGATTCTATTCTCATTTGGATTCTTTTTTTTGTATAAAAGAAAAAGATGACTGATTTCTCTTTGTTGACTATTTGTCCTGAGGCTAAAGCATACTTGTTTAGAGTACTTCTAAGTAGAGTAGATTCTCTGACAGAACCATACCCAAATAGAAGAGTATCATCTGCAAATTGCTGGTGTGTAATAGGAGGAACTGAAGATGTGACTGATATGCCTCTGATGCTGCCCTAAGATTGAAGCCTAGAAATGTTGCGACCTAATGCCTCTGCCATGATAATGTATAAGAAGGGGGATATAGGATCCCCTTGTCTTATGCCATTAGAGCTTCCAAAAAAACCTTGAGGGGAACCATTAATCAAAATAGAGTATTTTGGAGTTGATATGCAATAAAAAATGAAGTTAATCCAAGCTTTATAAAATCCAAAGCTTTCCATACATTTGGATAGGAATCTCCAGTTCACTTTATCATAAGCCTTCTTGATGTCTAACTTAATTAACATGCTGGGCTTTTTGGAATGTTGAATGGAGTGTATTGCTTCTTGAGCAATTATTATTCCATCAAAAATGGATCCACCTAGGACAAACCCTGTTTGATCTTCCCCAATGATTCTATCTAAGACTACTTTTAGTCTATTTGCAAGGGCTTTGGATAAAATCTTGTAAATCGTATTACACAATGCAATGGGTCTGAATTGATCAATAGAGTTTGCATTTTCTGATTTAGGAATAAGAGCAATAAAAGTATTATTGATTTCGGTCAGAAATCTACCTGAGAATCTTGCTATCTCCAATGCCTCAGTAAGTTCTTGACCAACAATCTCCCAACAATGAATAAAAAAAGAGGGAGGGAATCCATTTGGACCAGGAGCTTTATCTGGAGCCATTGCTGATAATGTTTGTAAAATCTCCTCTGTTGAAAATGGCCTCATTAGATTTCGGTTATCCATCTCTGAGAGAACTTTGGGAATGTTGCAAAGAAGTTCTTGTTTACATGTAAGTGGAGAGCTATTTGAAGAATTGAGCAAATTGGAGTAGAAGGCTACTATTTCCTACTGAATCTCCTTTTGCCCATTAAGAATAGATCAATCTTGGGTTGAAATTTGTAAAATTCTATTGGTATTCCTTCGGCACTTAGTGCTAGAGTGAAAGATTTTGGTGTTTATGTCTCCAGCCGCTAGCCACGACTCCCTTGACTTTTGCTTCCAAAATATTGCTTCTTTACTAAGCACATCCTCCAAATCCTTAAGAAAATCCTTCTCTTTGAAGTATAGTTCTTGATTCATTCCTTGATTCATAATCATGTTGTTTAGATCAGCCAATTTTGATTCAATTTCCATTTTCGATAAAAAAATGTTCTTGAATTGAGTCCTGTTCCAGATCATCAGGTTCTACTTGATGAATTTGAGTTTAGCAACAAAACAAAACAATCTTGAACCTTTCACCTTAACTTCAGTCCACCAATATTTGATTATTTTTGTGAAGTTTTCCTCCTTTAACCACATATTCTCAAATTTGAAGGAGCATTTATATGGTTTCTCCTCTTCCAAAAAATCAAGACAAATTGGAAAATGATCTAAGCCTGATGAAGGATATATGGAAGCTTTCAACCCAAAAGAGAAAGAAGTCAAGTCATCCTTAAAAAGGAATCTATCTAGTTTTTCTGAAATGTTGTCCATACCCATTCTTCTATTGGACCAAGTAAAGGCCCCATTATCAAATTCAATCTCCATCAAATCGTCCTTTAAAAGCCAATCATGAAAGTCTGATTGAGATTGAGATAACCTTTGAGATCCTCCTTTTTTCTCTGTTGCATGTATAATGTCATTAAAGTCTCCCCTACAATGAAATTACAATCAGGGAAGTTATGAAACCAGTTACTAATTTTCTCCCAAATCTCCACTTTCTTTTTCCTTGACATAGGGCCATATATATTGATTACAAATGTGTTTAAGTCTGATTGTGTGCTGATGATTTTACCCCCCATCCAGTTTTGGGAATCTTTGTCATGAGAATAAAATGTGGTCCTCGGATTCCATATGATGGTCAGACCCCTTGAGGAACCAATTGCTTCAACCGACGTAGCTTTCCAGTCCCCTAAAGACCTTATGAAATCATTTACTTGTTCTTTGTTAATCTTGGTTTCTTGTAAGAAAATGATATCTGCTTTAGAAGACCAAATGCAACATTTGACCAAACGTTGCTTGTTAGGGGCATTGTGATGAAGGGTGCTCCCCTTAATACCACAAACACATAACAGAAATAGAGAAACCACCACAATATGCAAGAACAGAAAATTGGCTTCTTATTATCTCCACAAATGTGGAATTACAAACTTTTAGAATTACAATATGCAAAGCCACATGGGCATTCCCTTACAATATTCTGTAGGACAAAGCCTCGAATCAATACCCAGATCTACTACCCAGAACTATTCTGAACTACCTAAGACAATAATACAGCCTTCCTTATATAGGCAATTTTCCACCACCTGGGAAGGTTCCAGAATTTTAGCCAATAAGGCCGACCAAACTTAGAATTATTTTATTTTACATTTTATTACATCATAGTCGGCTCAAGATAACCTTTGAAACATGAACAGAAATTTTGAAGAAAATTATTTTTCGCCATTTCAGGTGGCCCAACTTCCGAAGACCATAAGTCATCACCAGTTGACCCGATCGGCTATTATAACCCCATTTCGGAAATGCCACGAAGCGCTCTACAGGCTTGACCCATGAAAGCGCCCGTCACCCAAATTTTTGACCTCATCCGGGGCCTCTAAAGCCTTCAAAACTGAGTTCAAAGTTTCTGTACCCTGCTGCCAATACCGAAAATCTTCAATATCTTCCAATATACACTTGATCTGGCAATGAAACTTTACAGGTAGACTTATATGACCAACATGAACCTTCAAGAAAGAAATCAGATCATTCTGAGCACATACAAAAATTACCAAAAATAGTAACTTTCCACAAATAGCAGCTCTGCACAAAATAGCCCTTATTGAATATAAAAACAGAAATATTTTTTTGGGTGATGCAAGATTGCTCTTACACCTAGGATGCTCCTGCATCAGACACCCAGGGTAATTTGAGAAGTGACCCTGTCACGACTCAGGTGTGCAGAGGAAAACCAAGATGGCTAACCTCCTCCTTTGTCAGCCGTGATGAATCTTCAACAGGTCGTCCTTTCCACTTGACCAGATATTCTTCATATGTCCTGTTCCTTGTGCTTCTGCCAACATGACTGTCCAGTATATCTTCGATCTCCTTAGTGTCTGAACTAGTTGCTAGAATACTCCACTGTGCTGCTGTGATCTCATCTTCAACACCTCCTTCATGATACTCTGTCAGACCTGAAATCTTAAACACTGGTGAAATATTTAGCTCAGTAGGCAATTCTACCTCATATGCCTTTCCTGAATCATGCTTCTTCAATATCTTACATGGTCCAAACTTTTTCATTTTCAACTTGTTATATGTACCAACTGGAAACCGCTCCTTCCGCAAATGAACCATGACTTCATCACCAACCTGAAATTCCTTATACCTCCTTTTCTCATCTGCCTTAGCCTTATACTGTGCGTTCATCTTGGTAATATGCTTCCTCACCTCCCCATGGATGTTCTTCAAGTGTTCTGCAAAATCTTCAGCTTCAGCACTACTTATTTCTCCTTTATCTATCTTCCTCAATTCAGATGCATTTCTTGGACTAGTTCCATATACAATCTGGAATGGTGATTTACCAGTGCTCCTATTGATATAATTATTGTATGCAAATTTTGCCTGTGGTAAAATCAAATCCCATCCTGTTGGCTTATCTCCAACCAAACATCTCAGCAAATTTTCCAAACTTCTATTCACCACCTCTGTCTGTCCATCAGTCTGTGGATGATGTGATGAACTGAACTTCAAATCTGTCTTCAACTTCTTCCACAATGTACGCCAGAAATATCCAACAAACTTAGTGTCCCGATCTGAAACTATGGTCTTTGGCAAGCTATAAAGTCTCACTACTTCTCTGAAAAACAATTCTGCTACATGAACAGCATCATTAGTCTTCTTGCAGGGAATGAAATGTGCCATCTTCGAAAATCGGTCAACTACTACAAAAATTGAATCATGTCCCCGCTGTGTCCTCAGTAAACCAAGAACAAAGTCCATGCTGATATCCTCCCAAGGCTTCTCTGGTACAGGTAATGGCTGATACAATCCTGTATTCTGCTTCACTCCTTTCGCCATCTGACACACTCTGCAACTCTGTACAAACTTCTTCACATCTTGCTGCAACTGTGGCCAATAATAATTCTCACCAACCAAAGCAAGGGTTTTATCATGACCAAAATGTCCAGCCAATCCTCCACTATGCTTCTCCTTGATGAGATTCTCCCTCATAGAACTTCGTGGAATGCACAACTGACTCCCTCTGAATAGCATATCATCTTGGATGATAAAATCCAGCCACTTCGTCCTGTCTAGAGTAACAGGTTCTGTACAAGTCTTCCAAGCTTCACCAAAATCAGGATCCTCTGGATACAAATTCTTGAGTTCCTTGAACCCAACCACTTCAATCTGCATTTCTGTCATCAAAAGTTGCCTTCTGCTAAGAGCATTCGCAACCCTATTATACTTTCCACTCCTGTGTTTCAAAACAAATGTATAACTCTGCAAAAACTCAACCCATTTCAAATGCCTTTGATTCAATTTTCCTTGACTATTCAAATATTGCAAAGCTTGATGATCAGTATACAAAACAAACTCCTTAGGAAGCAGATAATGTCTCCACTTCTTTAATGCTTGAACTATAGCATAAAATTCCTGATCATAAACAGAATATTTTCTCTTGGCATCATTTAATTTCTCACTGAAATAAGCAACAGGTTTACCTTCTTGGCTCATAACAGCTCCTATTGCAGTACCACTAGCATCACAATCTACTTGAAACACCTTATTAAAATCTGGAAGTGCTAAAACTGGTTGTTCTATAACTTTTTGTTTCAACAATTGAAAACTCTTTTCTGCCCCATTAGTCCACTTAAACTCTTTTCTATCCCCTCTCATTGTTTCAGTCAAGGGTCCACAAATACTGCTAAAATTTTTGATAAACTTTCTGTAAAAGCTAGCTAGACCATGAAAAGATCTTACCTCAGTAGCACTCCTTGGAGTAGGCCATTCAAGGATAGCCTGTACCTTCTTTGGGTCCATTTTTAGACCTTCTACTGAAACTACAAATCCCAAATACACTAACTCTTTCTTCACAAAACTACACTTCTTCAAATTAATCAACAATTTCTCTTCTCTCAACTTCTCAAATACCATACGAATATGCATCATATGCTCATCCAATGTCTTACTAAAGATCAAAATATCATCTAGGTAAACAATGACAAACTTACCCAGAAATTCTTTCAGAACCTCGTTCATGAGCCGCATGAAAGTGCTCGGTGCATTGGTTAGCCCAAAAGGCATGACTAACCACTCATATAGTCCTTCCTTTGTCTTGAAGGAAGTCTTCCATTCATCTCCTTCTCTGATCCGAATCTGATGATATCCACTTTTCAGATCTATCTTTGAAAAATACACAGCTCCACTCAAACAGTCCATAATATCATCCATTTGTGGCAATGGAAACCTGTACTTGATTGTGATCTTGTTTATTGCCCTAGAATCTGTACACATCCTCCATTCTCCATTCTTTTTTGGTGCTAATACCGCTGGTACAGCACAGGGACTCAGACTCTCACGGATCAATCTTTTCTATAACAACTCATGTACTTGTCTGTTCAACTCCTCAATTTCTGCAGGTGTCATTCTGTGTGCTGCCTTGTTTGGAAAACTCGCTCCTGGGATCAAGTCCATCTGATGACTGATCTTCCTGACTGGTGGTAATCCATCAGGCACGTTATCGGATACAATATCCTGAAACTCATTCAACAAATCTGCAACTTCTACAGGAACATCTTCTATTTCCTCTTTACCAGCTTTTGGAATTAAAACAAAACATACATGCTCATGCCTCATACCATCTAGGAAATTTCTTCCATCAACAAAAGTTATCCTTGCATTACCACATACCTTTTCTTCAGTCTCCTTCAATGGTTTTAGCTTATGTCGCACTCCATCCTTTGTTAGGGAATAGGTATTCGCACGGCCATCATGTACAGCACATTTGTCAAACTTCCATGGTCTATCCAACAACATATGACATGCATCCATAGATATGATATCACACAATACCTCATCTTGGTATCCGCCAATCTTGAACTTCACCAGGCATTGTTCATTGACCATGACCTTGTGGTCATCCTGTACCCAGGCAATCTGATATGGATGTGGGTGTTTCTGTCTCTTGAGCTTCAACTTTGTCACCATCTCTTCTGACACCAAATTGTCAGTGCTTCCACTATCAATAATCACATCACAACATTTACCTTCACACTTGTACTTGGTGCGAAACAGGCTCCTTCTTTGCTCAGGTTCATTCTCACCACTCAACAGGACTCTTCTGTTAATCAACGTTTCTCCTCTTTCAGCATCTTCAGAATTTGATGATCTGGCATCTTCATCTACATGTGCAACTCTGGCCTGGCCTTCATTTCTCCTGTCTGTTCTGCCTTGGCGCTGAGGACATTCAAATGCCCTATGACCTTCTTCTCCACAGTGAAAACATGTTCCACAGAAGCCTCCTCTTCCAGATCCTTGTCCTCTTCCTCTAACTCTCTGATCTCTATTATTCTGATCCTAGAAGCGATTGAAATTATTTTCACACTGATTTTGACTGCTACTAGCCTCATCCTTCTTTTTCGGATCTTCATTTCGGCCACCATATGACCGTCCACCAGATCGTCCACCGCGACCTCTTCCATTTTGTCATCTTTCGAACTTCTTGTTCAGCTTTTCCTCTACTTTTAGGGCAAATTGGTATGCCTCCTCAATACTGTTCATTCGAACCAGATTCAACTCCTCCTGAATGTTTGGTCTTAACCCATTAAGGTATCGGGCAACTTTCTCCTTATCAGCTTCGGCATGGCCTGTTTTGATGAGGAGTCGATAAAACTCCTCTGTATACTCCTGAACAGATTTTCCTGCTTGCTTCAAACTTTGCATTTTCTTCAGTAGGTCAAGCTCATAATCAACAGGAATGAACTATCGCTTCAATTTTTCCACCATTCGATCTCATCTTGTGATTTTATCTTTCCCTCTTCTATTTCGCTCCAATTGAATTTTTTGCCACCAGATCTTCGCATGACCTTTCAGTCTGGCCTTCGCTAATTTGACCCTATCAGGATCCTCAACATCTTCATACTCAAAATACTCCTCACATTCATTGATCCAATCAATCAATTCCTTTGGGTTAAGATTTCCAGAAAATGTAGGAACCTCAATCTTAGGTCTTTTCCCAATCTTGGAAATCGTCCGAAAAAGTCTTTCTTCCTCCTGGTTCACAATTTCAACTTCTCCTTCTTGATATTCTTCTTCGGCTTCATCCTCGCTTTCGTCTGTGACATTAAGATTCATTCCTCTGCGAATCTCTTCTTGCAATGCTCGCACTTGTCTCTGCAGCTCTCTAACCTCAGGTGTTACAACACCAGCTCTTTCGCCGCGTTCCCTTCGTGGAGGCATTTTCGCGATGCGCGCTGAAAACCTAGCCACGGTCCTGGTGCAAAATGCCTCACAGTCGGCGATCTGTTTACACACTCAAGAACTCCTGCTCTGATACCACTTGATGAAGGGTGCTCCCCTTAATACCACAAACACATAACAGAAATAGAGAAACCACCATAATATGCAAGAACAGAAAATTGGCTTCTTATTATCTCCACAAATGTGGAATTACAAACTTTTAGAATTACAATATGCAAAGCCACATGGGCATTCCATTACAATATTCTGTAGGACAAAGCCTCGAATCAATACCCAGATCTACTACCCAGAACTATTCTGAACTGCCTAAGACAATAATACAGCCTTCCTTATATAGGTAATTTTCCACCGCCTGGGAAGGTTCCAAAATTTTAGCCAATAAGGCGGACCAAACTTAGAATTATTTTATTTTACATTTTATTACATCATAGTCGGCTCAAGATAACCTTTGAAACCCGAACAGAAATTTTGAAGAAAATTATTTTTCACCATTTCAGGTGGCCCAACTTTCGAAGACCATAAGTCATCACCAGTTGACCCGATCGGCTATTATAACCCCATTTCAGAAACGCCACGAAGTGCTCTACAGGCTTGACCCATGCAAGCGCCCGTCACCCAAATTTTTGACCTCATCCGGGGCCTCTAAAGCCTTCAAAACTGAGTTCAAAGTTTCTGTACCCTGCTGCCAATACCGAAAATCTTCAATATCTTCCAATATACACTTGATCTGGCAATGAAAATTTACTGGTAGACTTATATGACCAACATGAACCTTCAAGAAAGAAATCAGATCATTCTGAGCACATACGAAAATTACCAAAAATAGTAACTTTCCACAAATAGCAGCTCTGCACAAAATAGCCCTTATTGAATATAAAAACAGAAATATTTTTTTGGGTGATGCAAAATTGCTCTTACACCCAGGATGCTCCTACATCACATTGAGACCCCTAACATTCCAAGAAAGGAGTCTCATTGAGACTTGGGAAGGAACTTCCCCTTCCCTACATTCAGATAAGCAGTAATATTTTCTTGGTCTTGATCTTCCCCCTTCTCTTCTCTCAAAGTGGTTGCTAACTTTCTACCTCTACCTTTCTTTTTCCCTGATCCACAATCTATGGTCATTTTATGGTCTTCTTGTAGCAATCCTAAAGGGGAATTGGAACAGTTTGAAGCTATCTTGGAGCCTAATTCCATGTTTTTTACCTCCTCCTGACCTTGTGAGTTGAATGTCATCTCTAATTCAAATGTTGGGTGGTCTATATCCATAAATCTCTCTTCATCTTCTACATAGTCATCTTCCAACATTTTTTCAATGATTGAATGAGACAAGGTATTAGTTTTGGGTTGATCATCCGAACTGCAACCAAAAATATCATAAACTGCTTGAAGTCTAGAAGGAATAGGTTCCTCTATACTACCGACACCTCCATTATCCCTTGAAGGCTGGATCTGATGATTCTTTTTGTTCCTTAGAGGTTTGAGAGATATTAAGCCCCCTTTCATTTTATTCTTTACTAGAGCCAGAGGAAATTCTGTCAGCAATTCAATATTGGGATCCTTCTTGCGTCTATTTCTGATTCTTGAGGATTTCCTTCATCCCGAGTTTGGGGATCGATTTCTTTCCTCAAATCCAATATGTTTTGTCACATCCTTAAGGTCACAAAGTCTGATTTTCAAAATGTCATCCTCCTTTTCCGCATAGACTTGAGACTGTGGTGTAGAATAAGGGGTAATATTCTGGGAAACTCGAACATCCTTTCTCAAATCACAAATCTTAGTGTGAAGAATGTCATTCTCGGAAGTCTGAAGAATGGCATTCTGTGAAGTTTGAAATGCTATGTTCTGATTTTCTTTTTCTAAGGAGCCATTAAGATTCTCCTCTATTTCAAGTGAGTTATCCTCATGAAGAACTTGGTCTGCAATCTCCTCCAATAAATATGTCTGAACCTGAGAGACCCAATGTAGGATGAGGTGTTCCAACCACGGGACACACCAATTGGAGATTGACAACGAGATAGTATGGGAAGGAGTCAGAAGAGATTCCTTAGAAAATTTCCAAGACTTTCCAAATGTCTTTTTGAAAGTGTTGAGATCTAACCAATATTCCCCCTTGGATATGATCTCCTTCCCATGGCTATGTAATGTTAGGCTGACCTCATGAGATGGATAAGTTAAAGAAAGAATTTGAGAACTTCCCTTGTTCCAATTGTAAGACCATAATCTCCTATATAAGAAATGTAAACAAAGAAGCAAAACCTCCTTGGTGAGATCCACCTAAGGTTCCTTGCTATTAAGGTGTCTAGAATCAGTTTCATGGGAAATTGCAAGCTCGGATAAAGATGAATATATTATCTCCAGAATAATTGATTGTTCGGAGGCATAGGAGATCATCTGAATCCAAACTCCATATTTTGAGATGAGCTTTATGGAATTAGGTAACTCCTTCTCAACATTCATTAGCAAACATAACCAAATTGAGGCTGAAGATTTATCTGAAATATGTGACAGGTATATCCCCACTTTGTTGCCTATAATTTGCAGAATTTCCATATTCCTATATTCGACCGGTAGATTTGATAAATTAATCCACATGGGGACAAATCTAATAATGTTTTTGACACTATTAAAGTTAGGTGACCATTGCTGCATGTGTAGCCCTTTATTCTTGTGAAACCAGCCTTTTTACTTTAATATGGAATCTCTCTTAGGCTTGTTTTCAAATAGTACCACAAAATATTCTAGCTCATCATCCAAGATTTCAATCTTAGAGACCTCCCCCCAATTGTATAATACCCATTCTTTAAAATCCTTGAATGATATATCTATCTTCTAGAATTTACATATGATACCCTGACGAAGATAAATGAGATTTCTCTGTTTCAGTGTTTCTTCTGAAAAGGTTATAGATAATACCTAGCTTTCTTTGGAGGGAACCCACACATGAGAAACTTCCGCGGAAGCATTGGACCGGTCAGGGAGCTCTGGTTCAACTTCATTTGGTCATTGCAGCTGCATTGTCCCATCTTTAACCTCATGATGCGACAATTTGAGAATTGGTCTCCATACTTTCTGCATTCCTTTGAATCATCCTTTAGCATGATGTTGAAACCCCTTTCTATGAATCACCTCGTGGCCCAACAACTACAGTCTTCTTCTATGAATCTCCCAGTAGGAGTCCGACCATGCTTTCTTAGGAAAATGAGGATTAATTGGGACCCCTCTGGACGATGTGGGAAAGATGGGTATCAAATTTGGGTTTAGCTCTTTGGTCCAAGATGCGGAATGGTTCATGTTCATTTTTTAAAATCTAAAATTTGATCGTTTATTGAACCCAATGTGAAAATGAACCTCCTTATTCTGAGACAGGGCCATTCTTCGAATTCAAAAAAATTTGTTCTCAGAGTGAAAGGGTCATTCCTGAAGTGTCTTCCTCTGTTTGAATGGGTCAATGAACCATCTTTTTTCCTTTCCAACGAAAACCCTTGATCTCTGTTCCTTTTTCGCCCTACTCTGGATTCCAACCCCAAAGCCATTTCTTCGGCCTTCCAAGAGGTGAGAAAAAAAATTGGAGGATTCTGGCCTGAAAAAGGTTGTGGAATCTGGCCTCCTGAACTGTTTGAAATCTCCTCTTAGATGCAAAGCTCCCATTCTAAGAAACTTGAGAAAACCCGCATTGACTGGTTCTATTGACTAGGGTTTCTTTTATTACTATCTTTGAGTTTCAAATGGATTTCTGATCAAAATAAGCTTGCACAGAATAGAGAATAACTCCAAAACCTGTGGCCTACTGCTATGCTCTTCACTCCACCCTGAGCCTGCAACTCTTCACACTTGCCCTTTAGCTTCCTCTGTAGTGATGCAAACCCTACTTCCTCTACATGTGCAGCCCTTCTCCTTCCTTTGTACTGATGCGAAACCTTCTTCTGTACTGATGCAAATACTTCATGTGTTAAGTGGATTGTTGCATGTTCACATAGGCTATCTTCATGCTATGCGATCATGCGACCATAGACCAGAAGACCGTTAGCTTTTTTCTCCTTCCTCTATACACAAGTTATGTTATGCATCCTTTGTTTTGATGCAAAACCTTCCTACTTCCTTTGTATGTTCGGCCCTACTTCACGTGTTAAGCAGATTGTCGCATGATCGCATAGACCATCTTCATGCTATGCGATCATGTGACCATAGACCAGAAGACCGTTAGCTTTTTTCTCCTTCCTCTGTACACAAGTTATGTTATGCATCCTTTGTTCTGATGCGAAACCTTCCTACTTCCTCTGTATGTTCGGCCCTACTTCACGTGTTAAGTGGATTGTCGCATGATCGCAAAGGCCATTTTCATGCTATGCGATCATGTGACCATTCCTTTTTCTTGTTTTCTTCAATTATATTTTAATTCTATTTCTTTACAAGTATAATTCTATTAGATTAATATGATTTATTAGTAGCATTAACGTTAAAATAGCTAATTTGTACACGAGTTTGACTTGTTATATTTGTTATTGAGTTGGTTTTATTTTTTTATAAATAAAGCTAATTTTTTTTGTTGTATTACATTCGGTTGCTGTTTGCAGTTTGTGTAACTGTTTCATTTAGCATCCAACTATTCAAAGTGCTCACTTGCAGTCATGTACATTGCCTAAATATGCCTTCTGCTAAACTTTAATTTATTTAGTTTTCACTATTCAACTTCATTTGGTATCATACTATCAGAGCAGTTGGGTAATTGAAATCTTACCTGTGCTGAGCGTTTCCTGTGCCTGGGTTTGCTAGTTTTGGCAGATTGTTATTACTTATTGAAAATGGTGTCTCTAGAAGCATTGAGTGAAGACGAAAACCTAGGAGGAGTTTCCTACGCTATAGGATGATGTAAACCTAACATGTGGACGTTGTTTTGTAGTTTTCTTCAACAAATCCAAAACCAGACAAACTGAGCATCAAGTTGTCTGCATAAAGAGAATTTGAGGACGAAGCATGTACAGTCACAGCATAATAGTCTCATAGGATTTATACCTCGTTATTGCAAGAAGTGTTGATGTTTATGATACCATCTTTCAATACAGAGAGCTTCAAGAAATCTCAAAAATTTGCTTCGCTTTAAAGTTTCATCGAACTGCTTGCTTTATTAGCGAGATGTCGAGTCTTAGAGATTTTGAGAAACCTTAATTTATGCAGATTGCCATGTTTCTTACTCCACCGGGGGTTGTCAATTCCTTTTGACATTTCATTAACCACTATTCTTCCCACACTTCGTTCTTATCTCTTGAGGTAGATTATCAGGTATTATGTATGCTCCGGGATTCCATATTATAGGGGATTTCACATTACTGTGAAGTGTTCCATGATCTCTATGATTTTCCAGGATTTCATTATCCCCAGATGCTCATTGCTTTCCAAAAATTTACCTTATTGTTTATGAAGCCCAAATGAAGAAAAAAAGTTTCTGTCCAGCGGATATCCAATTGAAGGAAACTGCACTTTAACGATGCCCAACAGAAACCTTGACTAGAGAGCTTGAGTATGATGGTTTTCTAGAGATCTCACAAGACTGAGCATTTTCTTGATCACAGTCTCGGCAGCTCTCTAAAAAGCCATCCATACTCGAGCTCTTCACCAAAATCCAAATTCGTCTTCCAATCATAACTTTTGTAATACATGCAGTCTCAAAATTTGTCAACAACATCAAAGAAGCTAAAAAAAGCATGATAGAAAATTCAATAACACTTTTCATACAAACACTGTCACAAAGTGAGAAAATAACTTAAAATAGTAAAAATCCTCTACCCTCCAATACGTCCAACCTCCAAAGCGACCTTGTTACTCTTTAATCTTTCAAAGTAGCACTAGAGAAAGTAATACAACCTCCAAGAGGACGATAAAAAATTATTTACAGGATGCCTTTGAACAAGTTCTCTTACAAGGTCATCATAATAAACTGTAGTACTCACATTAAATATATTCCTTATGACAAAGATTTAGTCTTCGATCCCTAGTAAAAATAGTTCTAAACCTTGCAACTCCATAAAATAATCCAATTAAAATTTTATAATATTTCTACTATATCACGATTAGTTCAATCTTAGTAGTAGTTATGAACACATAAGGTATCACTAGGACCAATTCTCCAATCATATTTAAGATTTGATTTTAATGAATACATTTTGCAACCCCCTTGCTTGTATATCAGTTATCTAATTGGTTTTTTTATGTTTTTTATGCTTGATCCAACAACCTATCTTTTCTTATTCCAACATGTTTTTCTCTTTCTTGACTCTCTATTCAAATTTGACCCTGATTTCTTTGGTATATCACGCCTTGGACAATATATATCAGAGTATACAATTCCCTAGGAAATCTATGTCTTGAGATTTGGACCCAAATTTAAATGGGTGACCTGTTGCAATTTTTTAATAGGAAATTAGATCCCATGTTAGTCTCCTTCAATTTTTAGTGAGTAGTATTCATAGATCTATACATTTGTGAAGGCATCATTGATTCTTCTCTACATTCCATGGTAAACCAACTACAATTCAAGAAACACCCAAACATCTTCATAAATATGTGCAATCTCAATATCCATCTAGGGTATATGCATTTATAAGGTAGATCTAATATTTACCTTTGCATTTTCATACTTTCATTTCTTTCAATTTTATTTCAATTTCAAGGTTAATTCCTAAATAGCGTTTTGACCAAGGCAAATGCCTTTCTACAACATTTTCCTCATTTTCATGTGTGTAGTTCAATATGTGGAAAATCTATCAAGACTTAATTTGAAAAGTGTTGGATCTGACAAACTATCTGTGAAGCTTTTAGATAGAGTTACAGGGCATATACTAAACCAAACAATCTATACCTAGATAGAAAATGCCTAGCTAAATCTATATCCTGCAATACAAGTTCAAATTCAAAATACAGGTTAGTACAATCTTTTGGTTATTATTTTAGGTCACTACGAGTTCCTATCTATTTTTTGTTAATCTATGTTTGTTGTAACTTTCCAAATTTTCTAATTCGGCCTTCTAACTTGCATCATGCAGTCGTATCCTATCAAATCCAACTTTTCCAAGTACATGCATTCATTGTGAGGGACCATGGCACTCACTTAGCACTTAAGTCTTACTTGAACCTATTGGTTCATCTTCTTTCTATGTGTGCATTAGGAAAATATAGATTACCTATCTGTACTACACCCCATCCATCATTTTATTATTGTACACATTGATAATACACTTAGAGTAATTAGATATTGGAATGAGGATTCTTTGTATAATGTTCCAATAGAGATATTGAGATGCTTACATCTCTACTTGGACATGAGCTGACATTTCTTAGTGAATAATAGTCTAATTGGAATAACCTATATTGATTACATGTATTTTATAATTTCTTTTGTGTTACATATAAACTAATATCTATATATGGTGTTATTGACTTTGATTCTAAGTTTATCTTAAGATATGGAATTATTTTTTAATTAAATCTTGAGAAGTTTAGAATGATTAGTGGCTACAAGATTATTTTTTAGATGTAAGAATAGATATTTTAAGGAAGATATCTTCCTTTTGTGATTTTTTATAACTTGGGTATACAATAATATAATGTGATCCATAATAATAATGATGCAAAACGTCCTACACTATACCCTTCATTCACTCAAAACTCATAACACAAAACACCCTTATGGATATTTTCTACTTTAAAATAAACATGCAGGTTGCAAAAATAAACAAATTTACATTCACATCAAATGTTAAAACATATTTACAATAATGGACTTTCACTCTACCCCAACTACTATCATCAATATTTTCATGTCACATTAATGAACCAAACATTTGTTTCTCTATCTGTCCCTTTTACAGTGAGACATCTATTAAACACGTTTTTCCATGTCTCAACCCTTCTATCTTCCTTTAGTTTTCTAGACACCCAAAGTTATCTTTAATTCTTCCTCTTGAGTGTTTTCTACCTCTTTGTAGTGTTTGTACACACTCAAGTAGTGCACTTCTCTAAGTCATTATATCCAAGGAAATCCATGAATAGGAAACCTTAGAAAGTGACCTAGAGTTCTTTATGCATGGATTTTCAAGATTATATAAAATTTTCTCTCAGCTAGAGCTATTAAGCTAATGACCTTGCTAATCAACCACACAATGAGAGATTCAAATGAAGACAAGGGCAAGAATGCCAATATCCTCAAGAATCACTATGAAATGCAAATGCAAGCTATATTAAGATGAATATGCAAGCTAGAAATGAGAGATGGAAGCTAAGCTATGGAAATGAAAGTACAAGCTATGCTATGGAAAGGAAAGTACACGTATTACCAAGCCTTCCTAGTTAGACTAGATGAGTTACTCTAAAGCTTCAAAGGAAATCTAAACTATGAAAGCATAAACATGAAGCTACTATGCATGAATGAAACTAAGAATGGAATGTAGATGCAAAAGCCAAGAATGCTCCGAATCTTCAAAAGCTCCAAAATGACTTAGAAAACCTATAGCATAACATTAGCATAAAAAGATAGATATGCAAATGAGGAAGAGAGCTCTTCTCTTATAGGAAATGAAAAGGAATGGACCATGGAGATTAAGAGGCAAAAGATTTAATCAAAGGTGGAGCATCAAAGAGGAGCAATCCATGTGCACAAATATCCTCCAATGAGAAAATAAGAGTTGACTTTTGTGTCCATATGAGACAAAAAATTCTTTTCTTCTTTTTATAAAATAAGAATAATGCTTTATTTGTACAACTTAGGATAAGAGAAAAAGGTGGGGGATTTTATTTAATAAAAGGGGAGGAAATTTCTTTTAATTAAATAAAGACTTTAGGATAAAATGGTTAGCCCAAGGCAAATAATCAAAAATGATAAAATAGGACTTGATCAAGGAAATTGATACAATTGAAAAATGTTGATTTTTGAAAATATTGATTCAGGGATTTGATAAAGTGCTGAATGGGGGCCCAAAGTCTAGGCGACCATTTTAGGGTGCATACATTTGCCCCTCTTTGACTAATGTGTGATCATTCTGGGAATACATGTGATCAAAAAGGAATTCAAATGTGAGATCGATTTGGGATCATAAAATAATCCAGACGTGTGATCATTCTAGGAACATGCTAGGACAAAAATAAATTGGCTAAAAGATAAGACCAACACCATTGCTATTAAGTGATAGTCAAGTCTCAAAATCAAAAGATAAGATCAACACCGTTGCTATTAAGTGATGATCAAGTCTTAAAATAAGAGATAATAATCAAAAGACAAGACCAACACCATTGTTGTTAAGTGATAATCAAGTCTCAAAACAAAAATCTCAAGCTAAGCTAAATGATAAGCTAAATCAAAGATTGAAGCTGATAGATACTACCCCCTCAAAATTGAAATCAAAATCAGGTAGAGGAGAATAAAAAATTCATGAACTTGATCAAGTCACTAGAAGTCATAATCGAAGATGAAAGATGATAGAATAATCATTAAGCAGTGAAGACATGCCCCAATTTGACTGAAAAGATGAAGTCAAATCTTTGAGGGATGAAGCAAGTGAAAAATGAATGAAAGACTAGGAGTTTAAAAGAGATGGGGATGAAGAAATGAAGATGCCCCAGCGAAGATCAAAGGATCGGGCCTCAAATGGTCAGTCAAATGCGCAGAAGAAGCAAAAAATTTGAAATGAAATTTTGACTATCAAGATTAACTCAGATTTTGATTTCAAGTCTGAAAATAGATCTAGGATGTCAAAATTAGCTAGGGGTGCAATTTTCACACAATTTTGAGGCATTTTGAAAATTAGGTCAAAAATTCAAAATGCTATATAAGGGGTAAAAAGGTCATTTTTAAAATCATTTGACTTTTTATTGAATTGAGAATTTGAAGAGCTTCGAGAGAGAAAATGGCCTAGCAAGCAGTAGTTCTGGTTCATAGCCATCGATTTGAGCACTCCCGGTTGCACAACCTGCCTCTACAGTATGGTGCCCCTGTATGTTTTCATAAAAACTTGCCCCTAGTTGAGTCATTATGAGCATTTAATGCATCTAAAACATGTTTAAATTTTTTTAAAAATTTCAAATTTTAGACTTAGGCAAAAAGTCACACGATACTTTACAAGTATCACCCCCTTTGAGAGTATCTATCATGCGATACTTCGTAGGTCCATATAGTATTGCGTGGGTATGGCAGTATTGCATGATAACTGGCAAACTATTGTGCAATCCTATGTGAAGTATCACTTGAGAAGATATTATCACACTATTATTAAAGAAAGCATTGCACAATACTTTAGCAAAAAATAGTATCACCTAGCTTAAAATTTTGACATGTTTTAGCATTTTTGAGCAAAATGACATGGGTCCAGACAATGTTTTCTTTTAAAGATGTTTTGTACTAATTTTTAGACATCCATCATGATATGTGCTAACATCTGACTTGGGTTAATGGTTTGCAGGAGTTCTTTCTGGTGTTACACATTAGAGCACCAAAGGTGATGGGGTTACAATTTGTCTGAGATCTTGATGATTCGGGCAAGGAAGATCTGAGGGCTATGGGCTTCGGGTACTTGCTACAGTTACCCTACATTAGAGTTGATCACGAGTTGTTGAATGTGCTTGTCGAGAGATGGAATAGGGAGAACAACACCTTCCATCTGCCTACTAGAGAGGCATCGATCACCCTGGAGGACGTCTATCAGATTCTCTGAGTACCTAGCCATGGAAATCCCGTAAGTATAATCATGTTTATAGATAGTCATAAATGCAAAGTTTCCATATAATAGAAACTGAGATGATTTTTTGATGACATAGTTATACTATGATTAGGATGCTACCGAGGGATGGCAAGCCATCCAGGGCATGTTCCAGGATGTCACCATTATAGATAAACATGTCACCTGGGACAGATTGATGGATGATTTTGGCAGGGACTTCCCAGTACCTTGTATTGTTGCATCTATTATCACATAGGCCCTTATCACTAACAAGATTCAGAAGGCTTTTCCACTAGGATGGGGTAGGTTGTTAGTGGATCTAGTAGCACACCCACGTCGAATGGCATGGGGCCCAGCCATACTAGCAAACATGTACCACAAGTTACATGAGATCATCTACTATGACAGCAAGACATGGGCATGTAGTGCTATCTTAGCATAGGTGTGGGCATGGGAGCACATCGCTATGGTGCACCCCCGATTACAGCTGAGGGAGAGGAGACATCCCTTCATTTATAGGTATGTAGGATTCTTATCATAGCCTCATAGTGGGGATGTGATGTACTATAGGTGGATATTGGATGAGCTTACCTCATTCTAGTGGAGGTCGTATAGGGCTATGGAGGTATGGGGAGATGTAGATGATGAGCTTAGTTATATGTTATGTAGATGGCCACTAGTAGGTCAGCATACAAAGATCATGGAGAAGTTTTTGATTAGCCAAGTAGGGAGGTAGTTCGGGTGCCAGCAGTGACTATCTACTAAGACCACGACTTATGCATGGGTCAGAGATGAGGAGGGTCATGGGTGGCTACCGATGTTGGATTACCAGCAGGTAGTATAGGATATAACTACAATCCAGAGAGAGCCCTGGAACTATCTCCCAGACATGGTGGATGTAGGGGTTGATGTAGCCTATAGAGCAGAGTGGAAGAGGGTTCCATTCGCTCAGCTCACAGTTCCAGATGCACACCTAGCAGCTCAGGGGGATGAGGATGATGATGGTAGGGATGGAGGAGATGGTGGAGGGAGAGGGAGAGGAAGAGTGAGGAAGACTGGGGAGGGCTCTTGATCAGGTGTTTGGAAATGGTCACAGGGATGGAGCTCTATTAATGAGGATGAGGATGTGGTGAGATCAATTCACCAATAGGTAGAGGCTATGTAGGACAACCTATAGGAGGAGAGGACCTAAGAGCCAAGATACAAGCTCTAGAGATAGAGATGCAGCAGCTTAGGATCACTATAGATTTTAGAGAGTAGTAGTTGATGGATCTGAGGATTGAGAGAGATCAGTAGCTATTTGATCTCAGGGTAGAGATAGCACACCAAGAGAGGGCAGCATAGGCGTATGCACTAGAGATCCGATGGGAGGTAGCGAGAGCTACGTACTATCATGGGCTTTATTTGCAAGATGTTCCAAAGGGTCAGAGAGCATCGACATACTCTCAAAGGGTAGGGATGTCTGATATGGTACCAAAAAGGACAATAGCACCACCTCCTCCTCCACATGATGGTTCTAGCAAGTCATAGGTATAGGGCTTAGGTTTTAGATGTTTTGGACATATCTTGACACTTTGATCCAGATTTTGCGATCTCATTTTGTATATTGTACTATGAAATTTATATATGAGATTATTGGATTTGTGATAGATCTTGTGTGTTTCTCTCACTTGTGATGGATGTTTTAGTTTTGAAATTGTCTTGTCATATTGCTCAAAATGTATGTTTATATGCTCATGTATACTCTCTCTCATAGATGTATGTTTAATTCTCATGTGTATGATATAGACTTGTGTTTCTAAAAATGATCTCTTTTTGATATAGATATGATGACAAGATTAACCCCTTGTGATGACAGGAATGGGATGTGATGTTAAAGATAAGGAGGTAAAGACATGATCAAGAATAGGAAAGGTGAGCGCAGTTGACCAACTAGTCCATGAAAGATAAAAGAAGAGCTCTCTCCATATGCAAAGTGCAAGACTAATCTAACATGAACCTAAAAATGCAAGCTACTATGAAAAGTGGTTGACTTGCAATGTCACAACGCTAACAGACATCTAATAATCATCATCGAGATTTATTTGTAGCATCATAAGATCATACAGTATAGACTAGTATGACTATGGGTATATGAATATGATCTATATTAGATAGAAATGTGGGAATCCCAGCTAGGAACCAAAGACATGTAGGTCAAGATGACTGGTGTAGTGAGATTACCTAAGTTTTCTATAGAGAGATTATGCTGGCATCAGGACATAAGAAGGTCAAGATGGCTATAAGCATGCACTCACAAATAGTCAAGGACAATACTTTGTAGATCCTAGGTGTCAAGTGGATCAAGCATAAATGCTAATGACAATTAGGACCAACAAAATATACCCACAAGAAGAAAAAACAATAAAACATGTCCTCATGCCCTTAGTCTTCTAGCTATACATCATCGAAAACTATCATAGGAATAGAACACTCATCAAACAGATCATCATAGACAACACATAAGGAAAACAAAGTCAAACAAGTCTTAGTGAGTCAAGTGTTTAAGTGCATGTGTGTAGGTCATAGAATCAATCTTTGAGTATCACATCTTCTAGTGGAAATATCATATCATGCTAAACTGTAGGATAGGATAACTAATAAGTGTTGAGAAACACTTGACGCCAGGGTAGTGTTAAAAAAAACACTGTTTAGGTGGTGTTGAAAAACACCATTTGCAAGATGTCCTAAAGACCAACACATCCTAGAGGACCAAAGCTAACACAGTTATGCCCCCCAGACAAAGACAAAGACCAATTCCAAACCAAGGCAACAAGGTCAAGGAAAGATGGAGAAAGGCTAAGTGTCGAGAGTGCATGCTAAAAGACAAGGGTGCAAAGGCCTCAAGTAGTGCATGTTTCCAAGTTTTCACCACTGGAGTTTTTTTTTCAATTTTTTAATTTTTTTTTGTATTTTTGCTACCAAGGCACCTGTTTCTAGGTTTTCACCAAGGCACTTTTTCTTTTTTTTTTGAATTTTTTGCATTTTTTTAATTTTTTGTATTTTTTCAGGACTTTATATGCTTTTTAGGATTTTTTCAACATCATATATGAATTTTTTTAGGATCAATAAGTATGTACAAAGGATGCCCCTAGACAGAATAGGCATCATGGATAGAACTTCTTCAGGTGCAAGACATTGATAGGATCAGAGAGCTATCTCCCTTTTCATCAAATAGTAAGTAAGCACCTATACCAAAAGAAGCAATAATAATGTATGGTCCAAGCCAATTAGGTTCAAACTTTCCTTTTTGTTCTCTATTTTGTTGGTTTTTAGGGTTTTCTCGCAAAACAAGATCCCCCACTTGAAATTCTCTAGGGCGAACCTTCTTGTTGAACACTTTGGACATACACTTTTGGTAAACTCTCATGTGATCAAAAGAGGCTTTTCTCTTTTCATCTAGAAGTTCCAGTTCTTGTAACCTCATGGCATGGTAGTCTTCATCTATCACTAAACCTTTGAGAGAGACTCTAAGTGAAGGGATCTCTACCTCTAAAGGTAACACTGCTTAAGCACCATAAGTGAGGGAAAATGGTGTAGCCCCTGTTGGAGTATGAATACTCATTCTATAGGCCCACAAGGCCGGATTTATCTATAGGTGCCAATCTCTACCATTCTTGTGAACTGTTCTATGGAGGTTTTTGAGAATGGTCTTATTTGAAGCCTTTTCTTGTCCATTTCCTTGCAGGAAGTAAATGGAAGACCAATGTTGTTTTATCTTGAATTTCTTGTAGAGATGTTTAAGGTCCTTGTTTTTAAACTAACCTCCATTGTCAGTGATTATCTCTGAAGGCACACCAAACTGACAAATGATATGGTTCAACATAAACAAAGAAACTATCTTGCCTGAGGCAACAGAAAGTGGGATAGCTTCTACCCATTTGGTAAAGTAATCAGTAGCAGTAATAATGAATTTATGTCCACCTGAGGAGTTGGGATGAATCTTTCCAACAAGGTCAAAGGCCAAGCACTTAAATGGCGAATGAGAAATAGAAGGAATAAGCTCCCTACCTAGAGCATGAATTAGGTTTCCATGTTTATGACACTTTTCACAAGATTTAGCAAAAGCTACTGCATCTGTCTGCATGGTAGGCCAATAATACCCCACCCTAAGCAACCTTTGGGCCATGGAAAGACCATTAGAATATCCTCCACAAATTCCCTCATGAATGTCAACTAATGCTTGGTTGGACTCATCCTTTTCTAAACACCTAAGAAGTGTCCCATCTAAACCCCTTCTATAAAAATCACCAGAGATAAGGGTGTGGCGAGAGGCATTTTGGATTAGGTTTCTTCTTTCAGAATGATTGAAGGTGTCAGGAATAGTACCATCACAGAGATATGAATAAATGGCACCATAGTGGGATGACTCATGGCTAACCAAGGTACAAATGACATGGCTTTTTGAGGAGTCAAAAATAGGGTAACATGGCTCTTCCACCAGGAATTCATATCTGGACTCATGTTGTTCTAGCTGAAGAAGTGAAGTCAATGTAGCCATAGCATCAACTGCTTTGTTCTTTGCTCTAGGGATTTGTTGAAATGTAACAAAGCTAAAGAATCAATACAATGAATCAACCATTTTCTTATAGGGTACCAGTTTGTCATCCTTTGTTTGATATTCTTCACTAACTTGGTTGATAATCAATTGTGAATCCCCATAAATGTGTAGCTCTGTAATTCCCCATTCTATGGCCATTTTCAATCCATTTGTCAAGGCCTCATATTCAGCAATGTTGTTTGTGCATGGGAATAATAACTTATAGGACTTAGGAATAGTATACCCGTGAGGAGAGACAAACAAAACTCTAGCTCCTGAACCATTATGCATGAAAGAGCCATCAAAGAACATCTTCCATGTTCTTGTATTCATATAAATGATGTCCTCATCTGGAAATTCAACTTGAATTGGTACTTTGTCTGGAATTTGAAAATTAGCCAATATGTGTACAATGGCTTGTCCTTTTATAGGCTTATGCTCAACATACTCTATGTCAAATTCTGAAAGAATCATCATCCATTTAGCAAGTCCACATGTGAGAGCAGCCTTGTCGAGCAAATACTTAAGAGGATCAATTTTGGCTATGAGGTGTATTGTATGTGCAAGCATGTAATGTCACAACTTCTGGGAAGCAAACACCACCGCAAGGCAAGATTTTTCAATACTAGTGTAGTTGACCTCATATGAAACAAGTGTTCAACTAATGTAATATATGGCTCTTTCTTTTCCAGTATCATCAAGTTGAGTCAATAATGCCCCCAGGGAAGATTCTGTTGTTGAAACATACATTATGAGTGGTTTTCCCAGGATAGGAGGCATTAAGATTGGAGGATTGGCCAAGTATTGTTTAATTTGATCCATGCTTTTCTGACAATCCTCATTCCAGACACATTTAACCCCTTTATGAAAAGTCTTATTAAAAGGTTGAGCTCTATCAGCCAGTTGTGAAATAAACCTTCTTATAGACTAAATTTGTCCTTGAAGACTCCTCATTTGACTGATGTTTGTGGGAGGTGGCATATCCATTATTGTTTGAAATTTTTTTGGGTCCACCTCTATGCCTTTAGCTGAAATAATAAATCCTAAGAGTTTGCCAGAGGTAACTCCAAATGCACACTTTTTGAGATTTAATCTGAGTTGAAATTGTTCCATACGATCTAGAATTACTTCCAAATCAGCAAGGTGTGTATCCCTTTTCTTGGATTTTGCCAAGGTGTCATCCACATAGTCTTCCATATTCTTATACATCATATCATGGAAAATAGTAGTCATAGCTCTTTGATATGTATCTCCAACATTTTTTCAATCCAAATGGCATGATATTCTAGCAATAGGTTCCCCATGCACAAGTGAATGTAGTTTTCTCTTGGTCTTCAGAAGCTATTTTGATTTGGTTATACCCAGAAAAGCCATCCATCAAAGAATAGATCTCATAGCCCGCAGTCATGTCCACTATCATGTCTATGTTTGGTAGTGGAAAATCATCCTTTGGGCATGCTTTATTAAGATCTCTAAAATCTATGCAAACACGAATGGACTTGTCATGTTTTGAAACTGGTACAATATTGGATATCCATTCAACATAATTAATGGCTCTTATAAATCCTGTACTGAGGAGCTTCTCTAATTTAGCTTTGACAACGAGAGCTATGTGAGGACGTATTTTCCTCAATTTCTATTTTACTAGTTTGATTCCTGGATCTATGGACAAATGATGCATAATGAGACTAGTGTCCAATCCTGGCATGTCTAAGTAAGTCCAAGAAAAATTAATTTTCTTTCTTTGTAGGAACTTGGTATATGCCTCTTTTTCTTGTGATGACAATGATTGGTCCAAGTGAACTATTTGTGGAGTCTCTTCTATATTCAGATTAACTGGTTGTGTGGGCTAAATAAGAACTGATGACCTGTCTTGAAAATAACTGGGAAGATGATCAAGTACCCCATCCTTCGGTGCCTCAGGGAGGTTTTCACCTTTAGATACATCTTTTATTTTTACTTTTTTTTATTCTAACACCGCCAGATAGTGGTTTTCACCATCAAAACTCCCATCTTTTGTTGCTTTTATTTTTTATTTTTTGACTGAGGTACTTGATATCTGGCTTTGTCATACTTGTAGCTAGTTCACTGGTGGAAGAGACTATAGGCTTAAGGGCATTTAGGTAGCACACTATTTCATAGTCATTTTGAAAAGTTAGGAGCTGAGGCTCTTGATAGCGCTAAGACCAATCAATTAGGTGAGGATTGGCAAGGGGTAGGTCGATGACTGGTTCAATATTGTGTATGCAAATGGTATCATCTCTGGCGATTGCAAAATTGGGATCCATCAAGTATCCCTCTAAGGTATCCAAATCAGGACTTATCCTACTAAGTGAAGCATCATCCACTAAAGTGACTTGTGGATTCCAATCCTCTAGTCCTACACTAGACTCATTACCTACCTCAGATTGGGAACTATATGTATGGACAACAAAAATGTCCATGTCAACTGTAGAATAATCAAAAAGAGTCTCCCACTCATACTCATGTGAGTCCGTATCTGAATCCCTACTGGGATGCTTACACCAACCATATTTTTTAGGCCTTGAGGTAGAAGTTGTGATGTCACCAAGGCTAACACCCTCTTGAATGTCATTTGTGTATTGAATAGGATCCTCAACATGATCTTCATTAGTGGATTGTTCTTGTCCTGGGTCTGAAATTGTTGGATTTTCAACTGTAGTATCTAAATCTCCCCAAAGGAGATTGGTAGAAGGGACCCAATCTTCACACCTATCTTGTTGATTTTGCAAATTGGGTGTGTATTCATCATCACTATCTATCACAACTAGGATAGGGGTAAATTTCTTGTTCTAACTTTCAAAACCTAGGCCAACTATTATCTTAGATCTGCATCCAAAAAGAGCATGATCAAGTGGTTTAGCTTTACCATCCAATCTATGATTGAGAGGACCATGACCTGGGTAACCCATATTTTTGACCAAAGTATATCCTCTCCCATAAGCCTTAGGAGATGGAGAGAAATTTTCATTGTGCTTGTATTTTTCCTCTTTGTAAATCCAGTCTCTAATAGCTACTTCTTCTTTCTCATCTTGAATGGGTATTGAAGACTCTACAAATGTATCAAATATAGTCATTGCTGAAGATGAGGGATGCATTTCTTGTGAAGGCTTACCATAGGACCTAGGTGAGACTGGCAGCTTTGTGAAGGAGTCAATTTGATAACCCCCCATACCAAGGTCTATGGTTTAGGACTTCTCTGACACTGTGCCAAAGTTGCATCAAAATTTTCTACTTCCCGATTAAGAGGAACATGGGTACCTGCTGAAATTGCATTAACAGATAATGTGTTATCCCTGGGTATACAAACTTCTCCTCTAGTATAGGGGAATTTGACACATTGGTGGTAGGTGGATGGCACTACTTGCATGTCATGGATCCATGGTCTACCAAGAAGAATATTGTAGACTAAAGGACTGGCATCAATAATTTGGAACAAAATGTCCTTTTCAATGGGGCCAATCCTGACAAGAAGGACAGCCAAGCCTTTGAAGCTTCTCTCTACCTCATCATAGGATTTGATGAATATTTTCTTGTGAGTATCAATAACTTTCTCTGAGTAACCCAATATTTTCAACAAACTCAAGGAATAAATATTGAGCCCAGCACCCCCATCAATCAACACACACTTGACACAGGTCTTGTGAATCATGACTTCAATGTGAAGGGCAAGATTATGTAGATGGCTCAATTATTTGTCATCTTCTTCTAAGAATGTGAGGTAATGTGGGCTGGCAAGGTGATTTTCCATATTTTGGAATTGATCAATTTATATGTTGTTAGGGACATTGGCTGTAGGCAAAGCATCTTCAAGGACATGCTTATGTCTTGGAGACAACTCTAGGAGCTCAAAAATTGAGATTTGAGCTGGTGTTCTTTGTAATTGATCAACAAGATTGTAGCTCATTTCTAGATTGATGGCTGACTTGGTGGTGACATTCTTGGATGTCACTTGCTTTGGTTTGCTAGATTGGTTGGAACTAGGACCTCTAATGATCACAAGACCTTGACCTTGGCTTCTAGTGACAACATTAAGAGCTCGAGATGACCTTTGAGAGTGAGGACCTCTAAGCACCACCACAGGTTCCTTATCAAATATAGGAGCATCCACATCATGATTACAAGAATCTTTGGTTCGCATCATGTTGACATTTTCATCCATAGCTTGAAGCATATTGATAACATTCTCTGAGACATATAGGTGTAGTTGATTGCAACTTTGCCATCTTTGGGTTTAGAGGTTTCCCCCTTATCATATTTAGGCAAAGGTTCCTTAAATGCTTTGTGATCTGCATTGGTTTTCAACCCATTAATCTCAAGTTTTCCATTTTCAATAAGATCTTGAATGATATGTTTAAGTTTCCAGCAGTTTTCTATGTCATGTCCAATGCCATTATGAAATATGCAGTAAGCCTTTTTATCCCACCAATATGGCTTAATGTTAGGTATGTGAAATTTTGTTGGATCTTGTGGCTATGCAAGATTGTTATCAATAAGCATTTTGAAAACATCCTCATAAGAGTCCCCAAGCTTAGAGAACTGTCGCTTCTCCTTTTAGGTCTTTCTTGATATCTTTGTTTATTCTATTTTTGGTTAGAGGATATATTAAGCTTCATAGCTTGAACTGCACTAGATAAATGAAGGACACCTTGATCCTTTGGTTGGTTAGAGTCAACAAAACCATCATTGACTACCTGTTTATTCTTGTTCCATTGCAAATTCTTGCCTTTGTCCTTATGATTGTTGTCATTATTTTGACTATTGTTTTTATTATTTTGTTTAGTCAAAACACCTTGTTCTTTTAAGACATCCTCTATTCTGCATGCGGTTTCGACCATGGTGTCAAATGAATCAAAGACCATCTTCCAAACCTCATACTGCATCTTAGGTACTAAATTTCTCACAATGATATCAATTCTCTCATGTTTAGGAATTGTCCTAGAATATTGGGAGCACAGTTGTCTCCACCTTTGTAAAAATGTAACAAAGGATTCCCCTTGATTCTATTTCAAATTACACAAATCTAACATCGTGACTGATCTTGATAAATTGTAGGCAAAATGTTGCACAAATTTGTGGACCAGTTCTTTAAAAGTTTTGATAGGAGGGGTTATGTTGGTAAACCACTCCATAGCTTGACCTTTTAGACTCCTTGGGAATAATCTCATCAAATAGGAATCCTCATGGTGGAATTCAAAACTCATGGTATAAAACTGACACACATGATCATGTGGGTCACCATTACCATCATATTTTTCATATTGGGGAAATTCAATTTTCCTAGGAAAATCCTTCATGCTCACACTCCTATCAAAAGGATTAGGACAAATAGAGTCAAGATTGAAGGAACTTTTAGGAGCCATCATTTTCTCCATCATCTTCTTGATTTTCTTAATCTCCTCTTCTTGTGAGGGACTCTATTTCTTTATTTTCCTATCCACATCAGAGTTACAAGGGACCCTCACACCCTTGTTGATTAAGCTCTCTAGGAACCTATCCTTATTTTGCTCAACGTATTTTTCCACATATTGTTGGAAAAGTAGTTCTTGTTGTATTCTCATAAAGTCTTGAGCTTCATAATTTGCACTACTTCCTCCATGTTGAGAGCCATGATGAGTTCATTGGGAGGATTGTCTTGAGTTCCTAGGAGGCGTCTGTCTCCTATAGTGAGCATGTTGTAATGTCCTTCCTCTAGGACTAGGAGATCTTGATGGTGACCTTGAATATTTTTTGCCTCATGGGGTGCCTGAGGGAGTAGATGGTGAGGAGTTGGTCCCACTGTTGGTACCCCTATTGTTGAATTGTGCATTAAGTTGTTGGGCTAGGAGCCTATCTTTTTATTCTTGTGCGGCCCTTCTCTCTATGTCCAACAAGGCTCATTGTTCCTCCTCTAGGAGCCTAAAATTTTCTTCTTTAGCAGCTTGTTCATTCAAGAAGGCTTATTTTTCTCACTCAATTCTTTTTAGCCTCTCACTTGTATATCTTGAAGTTGTTTTTAGTGGAGAGCTTGGCCTTGAATGAATGAACAAATTAGCTGCATTCACATGAGCATCGTAAGATTGGTTGTTTTGGTCTTCGTGTTGTGACTATACATCTTGATGAGCTTGTGCATAGTGTCTTTCAACTCATTGATGAGCATCCAAATATGTTGAGTTAATAGGAGGTGAATCAGGTTGATTGTCATCATCAAATGACATGTTACTCCTATGTCTTTGGAAAATGTCATCAAGAGTTTGATCTATTGTTTCTCTTTGTCTCCTAGTCAAAGTGTAGCTCATGTCCATATTTGATTGAGAGGATGGTAAAGAGGTACTCAACTGACTAAGGCTTCTCTTAGGCTCAAACCAAACTTTTGAAGCACTCCTAGAAGATTGATCGAAGATGGGTTCCTTCCCCTTTCACTTTTGACGAGTTTGGACTAAAGGTAATTGTTCAAAAACTATTTGAGGTTGTTTTCCTTGACCCACTTGGTATCTTGTTATAACCAGCATGAAAGAAAGGACCCTTAATGAGAAGATAACCTTATGAATCACTAACTGTCAAACTAGGATAGTGAAAATATTCAATTGTGCAAAAGAGAGATGATGAAATAGAGAGATGATAAAAGGTATAAATCAACATTGCCACAGTGGTGCATAACAAAATGATTTTAGTATCCTAGCACATATGGATCAAGAGGATGATTTAACCAAAATATATTGAATTTGAATTTATATGAAAATGAATTTTGACAAAAGAGTACTCAAACTCTCCAAGTGTGCAATCAAAGAATCTAAAGGTGAATCTTGTCAACAAGGATGATTCCTAACTTACTAATGATAAGAAAAATCTTTGGTGAAGTCAAAAGTTACTAACTCGAGATGTCTAGAGCCAAAAACCTAAGGTACAAACAAGCTTTCAGTTGCAGGGTATGAAACTTATTAAAATTTGGTCAACTAAGAGAGGGCTGAAAATTGCATAAATTAAGCAGATGGAAAAAAGATTTTGGGTGATAGTTTCCAGGCTAACAGGGTAGCAGTTTCAGACCAGGTGATACTTCGCGTTAAGCAGGGCGATAATTTCCAGGCAGCCCAGGCAATACTTTCTAGGCAAGTGGGGCGATAGTCTTCCAGTGGTGAACTATCGCGTGATATTTTCCAAGATAGGGAGTGATACTGTTCTAGTGTCGTACGATTCTTGACCAGTGAGTGCTAAAAATTTCAATTTTAAGGGCAATTTGATCCAAATTTCAGTTTGAAGGTTGGTTTTTTCGATCCTATGGAAAATCAAAAAATGAAAATTGAAAAATCCTATGAACACTACCGAGATGTTGAATATACAAGAATGTTTACACAGGTATATCACAACAAGAACACTTCAAGCACTTTCTAGCCTAAAAAGCTAATGGCTCAATACTTAAAAACTTGGCCCACACTTGATGCTCCATTGCCTCACACAAAGTGGTTGCCCACAATAGATATTGGCTTTGTCATGGAAGTGCCAAAGACACAACCAAAGGAACACAGATGGTGAGTAATCTTGGGGTGATTCGGGTTATTCCACTTGGATCAATCCTTGCACCAAGAAGCTAAGCAAAAAAATATGGTGGCCTCTATCTATGGTTCTTAGTAAGGGCTTCTATTTGTAGTACCCCTCTTGCTCCCCAAAGGGACTCCTTACCTTGCGACAAGTAACAGACCTCATGGCCACAAGAGTACCTTAAGCATTCTTGCTCAACACTTCCCTCATGGTTACAATCCCACAAGTACTCACATCAAGTGAAGAAAAGCATTACGTCTACCAAGGTTTTGTGTCCTTGATAGCCTTGAGTTTATAGTGGGTTGGAATAGCCGGCAAAAGGCTTGTCCCCACTTGGGTTGTTCCTCTTCATTACTCAAGAACAGGCCCGCTAAAGGATTCTAAAGATCTAAACAAAGAGTGGATCAACTTATGAGGTTCAAGGTTTTTGTTTCACCACAAGGGTGAAGAGAATACTCCCCTATCTCAAAGTTTTCTCCCAAACACACTAAGCAAATGTTCAATTACCCTCTCGCTTTCAAAATCCAAAGATGGGTCAAGATTTTCTGGTTCACCACAAGGGTGAAGAGCATACTTCTTCTACCACCCAAGAATTCCTACAACAAGATATTATGTTCCTATGAAATGAAACAACTAACTTAATTGCCACACTTGTGAAATAAACAACAAGCACTTGATTGGGTTTTTATGCTTTAGGTAGCCCTACAAAAACAATTATTAGGTCTTGTGCATTTGAAGCTTTGACATACGTTCTTTTGGAAAAATATTTCAAGCAATGAGAGCACCTACAAGCACAACTTGTTAGCCCCACAATGGTTAGCACATCAAAAATCAAATAATCTGCAAGTAAAATAGCTGATCAAATGAAAAAATTTGAAAATGAAACCAACATGGTTAGATCAAGCTCAAAAAGAGCTTTCCAATGATATATCACACTTAAAATTTTCAATACCGTATGTGAAAATTTCTAAAAAATGGGTGCCAATTTTCCAGAGTATTCTGAAAACGCTGAAATTTTCAAAAAAATCTAAAAGAGCTAGAAAACAATGACTTTCAGGTCTAGGTGATATTTCTGTTAGAGGAACACTCATGCGATATTTCTCCCTATACCGATGCGATAATATATCTTTGTGCAATACTTTACTGTACCTGTAGGTGACAAAATGTTCCAAACAGTGTGACAAAATGTCTCAAACAGAGAGATGCTTTAACTGGTAAAGTATCGCACCACTATAAGTGAACTATCACACGATACTGGAAAACTATCGTGCGATAATCTGAGATTGAAAAACCCAAGAGTTGAAAATGAAGCTAAAATTTAATGAAAATGCAAAAAATTAAGGACAAAACAATAATGCTCTGCCCCACGGTGGGCACCAAAAATGTACACACTCAAGTAGTGCACTTCTCTAAGTCATTATATCCAAGGAAATCCGTGAATAGGAAACCTTAGAAAGTGACCTAGAGCTCTTTATGCATGTAGTTGCAAGATTATTTAAAATTTTCTCTCAGCTAGAGCTATTAAGCTAATGACCTTGCTAGTCAACCACACAATGAGAGATTCAAATGAAGACAAGGGAAAGAATGTCAATATCGCCAAGAATCACTATGAAATGCAAATGCAAGCTAGATTAAGATGAACATGCAAGCTAGAAATGAGAGATGCAAGCTAAGCTATGGAAATGAAAGTACAAGCTATGCTATGAAAAGGAAAGTACAAGTATTACCAAGCCATCCTAGTTAAAATAGATGAGTTACTCTAAAGCTTGAAAGGAAATCTAAACTATGAAAGCATAAACATGAAGCTACTATGCATGAATGAAACTAAGAATGGAATGTAGATGCAAAATCCAAGAATGCTCCAAATCTTTAAAAGTACCAAAGTGACCTAGAAAACCTATAGCATAACATTAGCATAAAAAGATAGATATGCAAATGAGGAAGAGAGCTCTTCTTTTATAGGAAATGAAAAGGAATGGACCATGGAGATTAAGAGGCAAAAGATTTAATCAAGGGTGGAGTATCAAAGAGGAGAAATCCATATGCACAAATATCCTCCAATGAGAAAATAAGAGTTGACTTTTGTGTCCATATGAGACAAAAAGTGTTTTTCTTCTTTTTATAAAATAAGAATAATGTTTTATTTGTACCACTTAGGATAAGACAAAAAGGTGGGGGCTTTTTATTTAATAAAAGTGGAGGAAATTCTTTTTAATTAAATAAAGGCTTTAGGATAAAATGATTAGCCCAAGGCAAATAATTGAAAATGATAAAATAGGACTTGATCAAGGAAAATGATATAATTGAAAAATGCTGATTTTTGAAAATATTCATTCAGGGATTTGATAAATTGCTGAATGGGGGCCCAAAGTCTAGGTGACCATTTTAGGGTGTATATAGTGTCCACTATCTCCCAAGGTCTATTTTAATCACTCCTTATATATCTTCCTTTCAATTCTCTATGTTGTGTTAATGTGTACTTTTATAATCAAAACCTATGCATTATATTTCCTCCCTGACAACCCCTCATCTTTTCTCTATTCAATCCTCATGATAAGTCCCTACAACTCCCAATTTCTTGGGTTGATATCTACCTATGGTGTCTCTCTTCCTATATTAGATTGACACCCTCTCTATAATTCCTCCCCTTTTCTCTTACAAAGTTACTCCATTTTAAATATGCAATTATTCATATGTTGATTCTATTCAAATCCATATTTATCTACTATTTTATCTGCATCAATCATTTTTTTGACCAACATAATGTATTCTATTTCCCATCGATTTCTCCACCTTTATTCTAATGTTTTCTTTCCTTTTCACATTTGATGGTTTCTCTCTATACTTCATTAATAAGTTTTACTTCGTTATCACTCTTTATTTTTTTTCTGTATCCACATTCTTCAATTCTTAAAATCTCCCATTCTTGTGCATTACAAACTGATTCACATGTAAAAAAAGATTTTAGAGCATTTAACCAAAGATTTCTAAATCCTTTCATATAATATTCCACATCATATTCTTACCATTTCTCCTTACTAAATCAATGGTTATTTATTAAACTTTGAATTATGTTGACATAAATTTTTCAATTTGGCATAAAGGTTTCCACTTTTTTATTTTCTTGAAAGTTCTAAGGACATGAAAAAAAATCTAGATTGTGCATATCCTACAACCATTACAACGCAAACTTGAAAATATTTCTTTGACGTATTTTATGAAATTTTTAACTTTCCATGAATGTTCTTCCACATTTTTCATAATCTTTTATAATTGATGGATTTTGATACCTTGTTCCAAATTAAAAACCAAGACAATAGAATCTAAACAGAAAAACCAAAAAAATTTATTTCGAGGTTGATTGTTAATTCACCAAGGATTGTTTACATCAGATATGCCAAGTAGGAAATATCTTTTGGGTGAAACTCATGAAATAGATTTCAATAGTTGAACTATTTTTTAAGGTTCTAAATGACCTATATTAAACTCCATCAATGATGTAGACAGATAAAATATTCATCCACTTCTCTCAAAACTTAGTTGGAACACTTGTCATTCTCCTCCACGAAGTGTACACCAATTTTATATTCACACTCATGGAATCACTACCAACGTAGACTTTATTCCTCTATCAAAGGAATTATCCACTACTCTTGATGAAGGGTGCTCCACTTAATACCACAAACACATCACAGAAAAAGAGAAACAACAACAATAATATGCAACAACAGAAAAATTGGCTTCTTATTATCTCCACAAATGTGGAATTAAAACTTTCAGAATTACAATATGCAAAGCCACATGGGCATTCCCTTACAATATTCTGTAGGACAAAGCCCTCGAACTATTACCCAGAACTATTCTGAACTACCTAAGACAATAATACAACCTTCCTTATATAGGCAATTATACCACCACCCGGGAAGGTTCCAGAATTTTAGCCAATAAGGCCGATCAAACTTAGAATTATTTTATTTTACATTTTATTACATCATAGTCGGCTCAAGATAAACTTGAAACCCGAACAGAAATTTTGAAGAAAATTATTTTTCGCCATTCAGGTGGCCCAACTTCCGGAAGACCATAAGTCATCACCAGTTGACCCGATCGGCTATTATAACCCATTTCGGAAATGCCATGAAGCGCTCTACAGGCTTGACCGGTGCAAATGCTTGTCACCCAAATTTTTGACCTCATCCGGGGCCTCTAAGCCTTCAAAACTGAGTTCAAAGTTTCTGTACCCTGCTACCAATACCGAAAATCTTCAATATCTTCCAATATACACTGATTTGGCAATGAAACTTTATTGGTAGGCTTACATGACCAAAATGAACCTCCAAGAAAGAAATCAGATCATTCTGAGCACATGAAAAAATTATCAAAAATAGTAACTTTCCATAAATAGCAGCTCTGCACTAAAATAGCCCTTATTGAATATAAAAATAGAAATATTTTGGGTGATGCAAGATTGCTCTTACACCCAGGATGCTCCTACATCAGACACCCAGGTAATTTGAGAAGTGACCTTGTCACGACTCAGGTGTGCAGAGGAAAACTAAGATGGTTAACCTCCTCCTTTGGTAGCCACGATGAATCTTCTACAAGTCGTCCTTTCCATTTGACCAAATACTCTTCATATGTCCTATTCCTTGTGCTTCTACCAACACGACTGTCCAGTATGTCTTCGATTCTCCTTAGTGTCTAAACTAGTTGTTGGAATACTCCACTGTGCTGCTGTGATCTCATCTTCAACACCTCCTTCATGATACTCTGTCAGATCTGAAATGTTAAACACTGGTGAAATATTCAGTTCACTAGGCAATTCTACCTCATATGCATTTCCTGAATCGTGCTTCTTCAATATCTTACATGGTCCAAACTTCTTCATTTTCAACTTGTTATATGTACCAACTGGAAACCGCTCCTTCCGCAAATGAACCATGACTTCATCACCAACCTGGAATTCCTTATACCTCCTTTTCTCATCTGCCTTAGCCTTATACTATGCATTCATCTTGGTAATATGCTTCCTCACCTCCCCATGGATGTTCTTCAAATGTTCTGCAAAATCCTCAGCCTCAGCACTACTTATTTCTCCTTTATCTATCTTTCTCAACTCAGATGCATTTCTTGGACTACTTCCATATATAATCTGGTATGGTGATTTACCAGTGCTCCTGTTGACAGAATTTATTGTATGAAAAATTCTGCCTGTGTAAAATCAAATCCCATACTATTGGCTTTATCCCCAACCAAACATCTCAGCAGATTTCCCAAACTCCTATTCACCACCTCTGTTTGTCCATCAGTCTATGGGTGATGTGATGAACTGAACTTCAAATCTGTCTTCAACTTCTTCCACAATGTTCGCTAGAAATATCCAACAAACTTAGTGTCCCGATCTGAAACTATAGTCTTTGGCAAACCATGAAGGTCTCACTACTTCTCTGAAAAACAATTCTACTACATGAACAGCATCATTAGTCTCTTGCAGGGAATGAAATGTGCCATCTTCAAAAATCTGTCCAACTACTACAAAAATTGAATCATGTCCCCGATGTGTCATCGGTAAACCAAGAACAAAGTCCATACTCATATCCTCCCAAGGCTTCTCTGGTATAGGCAATGGCTGGTACAACCCTATATCTGCTTCACTCCTTTCACCATTTGACATTACTCTGCAACTCTTGTACAAACTTCTTCACATCTTGCTGCAACTGTGGCCAATAATAATTCTCACTAACCAAACCATGGTTTTTATCACAATCAAAATATCCAGCCAATCCTCCGCTATGCTTCTCCTTGATGAGATTCTCCCTCATAGAACTTCGTGGAATGCACAACTGACTCCCTCTGAATAGCATATCATCGTGGATGATGAAACCAACCATTTCGTCTTGTCTAGAGTAACAGGTTCTGTACAAGCTTTCCAAGCTTCACCAAAATCAGGGTCCTCTGGATACAAATTCTTGAGTTCCTTGAACCCCAACCACTTCAATCTGCATTTCTGTCAGCAATAGTTACCTTCTGCTAAGAGCATCTGCAACCCTATAAGACTTTCCACTCCTATGTTTCAAAACAAATGTATAACTCTGCAAAAACTCAACCCATTTCAAATGCCTCTGATTCAACTTTCCTTGACTATTCAAATATTACAAAGCTTGATGATCAGATACAAAACAAACTCTTTAGGAAGTAGATAATGTCTCCACTTCTTTAATGCCTGAACTATAGCATAAAATTTCTGATCATAAACAGAATATTTCCTCTTGGCATCATTTAACTTCTTACTGAAATAAGCAACAGGTTTACCTTCTTGGCTCATAATAGCTCCTATTGCAGTACCACTAGCATCACAATCTACTTGAAACGCCTTATTAAAATCTGGAAGTGCTAAAATAGGTTCTTCTATAACTTTTTGTTTCAACAATTGAAAACTTTTTTCTGCCCCATTAGTCCACTTAAACTCTTTTCTATCCCCTCTCATTGTTTCAGTCAAGGGTCCACAAATACTGCTAAAATTTTTGATAAACTTTCTGTAAAAGCTAGCTAGACCATGAAAAGATCTTACATCAGTAGCACTCCTTGGAGTAGGCCATTCAAGGATAGCCTGTACCTTCTCTGGGTCCATTTTAAGACCTTCTACTGAAACTACAAATCCCAAATACACTAACTCTTTCTTCACAAAACTACACTTCTTCAAATTAATCAACAATTTTTCATCGCTCAACTTCTCAAACACCATACGAATATGCATCATATGTTCCTCCAATGTCTTGCTAAAAATCAAAATATCATCTAGGTAAACAATGACAAACTTACCCAAAAATTCTTTCAGAACCTCGTTCATAAGCCGCATGAAAGTGCTCGATGCATTGGTTAGCCCAAAAGGTATGACTAACCACTCATATAGTCCTTCCTTTGTTTTGAAGGCAGTCTTCCATTCATCTCCTTCTCTGATCCGAATCTAGTGATATCCACTCTTTAGATCTATCTTTGAGAAATACATAGCCCCACTCAAACAGTCCATAATATCGTCCATTCGTGGCAATGGAAATCTATACTTGATTGTGATCTTGTTTATTGCTCTGGAATCTGTACACATCCTCCACTCTCCATTCTTCTTTGGTGCTAATACCGCTGGTACAACACAGGGACTCAGACTCTCTCGAATCAACCCCTTCTCTAACAACTCATGTACTTGTCTGTTCAACTCTTCACTTTCTACTGGTGTCATTCTGTGTGCTGCCTTGTTTGGTAAACTGGCTCCTGGAATCAAATCCATCTGATGACTGATCTTACTTACCGGTGGTAATTCATCAGGTACATTATCAGATACAATATCCTGAAACTCATTCAACAAATCTGCAACCTCTACAAGTACATCCTCTACTTCTTCTTTACCAACTTTTGGAATTAAAGCAAAACACACATGCTCATGCCTCATACCATCTAGGAATTTCCTTCCATCAACAAATATTATTCTTGCATTACCACATACCTTTTCTTCGGTCTCCTTCAATGGCTTTAGCTTATGTCGCACCCCATCCTTTGTAAGGGAATAGGTATTCGCACGACCATCGTGTACAGCACATCTGTCAAACTGCCATGGTCTACCCAATAACATATGACATGCATCCATAGAGATGATATCGCAAAGTACCTCATCTTGGTACTCACCAATCTTGAACTTTACCAGGCACTGTTCACTGACCATGACCTTGTGGTCATCCTACACCTAGGCAATCCGATATGGATGTGGGTGTTTCTGTCTCTTGAGCTTCAACTTTGTCACCATCTCTTCTGACACCAAATTGTCAGTGCTTCCACTATTGATAATCACATCACAGCATTTACCTTCGCACTTGCATCTAGTGCGAAACAGGCTCCTCCTTTGCTCAGGTTCATTCTCACCACTTAATAGGACTCTTCTGTTAATCAATGTTTCTCATCTTTCAGCATCTTCAGAATTTGATGATCTGGCATCTTCATCTACATGTGCAACTCTGGCCTGGCCTTCATTT